>OU744451.1:11569898-12107819 GCA_916610825.1 Haliclystus octoradiatus
AAAACCTCGCCAAGCAGTCATGTAATGAAACATGAGGGGAATAATGCAACAAAATCCTCTGCAATTTTTTGAATCAATTTCTGTAGGGGTATCTTGTGATATAACATAAACATTTGTCTCAGCCAGTGGATATATTAACATTGCTTTACCCCAATAGACAAGATGTGAAGCAAAGTGAAATATTTTGTGTCAATGAGATATCGGAATCTTGGGGATAAAGTCTGAAAACTTTTCATTGGATGACACATTTTAACCATTCGTATAAGAGATGGTGAACAATCGATAGGAAGCGAAGCCAGGATTTCTTTATCTGTTTCCAAAAATAGCAGCGAATGATATGGACGGGACCTTGACCAACATGCATGAAAAGTTTCACTAATAGTCATTGTTTGATTATTTTAGATATGCTGTTGGCAAACAAAAGCTTATATTCAACCATTTGTTCAGGTAGAGATTCATTTCTCCAGTTGCACATAGACTATCATAGGCAATCTGCAATGTTCTTGCTAGAGAACTTATTTCTAGTATAGATTCAAAAGGATTACATGTATTTTCTTCAGGTAAAGATGCAACTTCATCTTGGATGTCAACCATCAACTTTCGTTCTTTACTCAAATAACCACATCTGAAAAAGAGCCATATGAAAGTAAATTTAATTATTTAAAATTAATCAATTTGAAATAACATCTGTAATTTGCTTGCCTTTATAAAAGATGATATAGCAGTGTAGGCCTTTCAAATAGATTCTTAGAAAAGGATCATCACTAATTTAGGGTCTATATCAATGACTTTTATCAAGTTAGGCATTTATCTTTTGACTATCGATACTGAAGGAAGATTCTGTCCATTTAACACACAAGTAACAAGTTTCACGCCTTCATGTAAAAAGTATCTGTGATATAATTTGTAATTTGAAATACTGTAATATCATATATTTAGGGAGCAATGTATTACGGTAGGCTTAGGCTAGCAATATTTTGAATGTGTCACAAATTTAAACTGTATAAACATTCAGAAATTAAATTCCTAGAAGAGATTTCATATTTCATATATCACAACGACAACAAATACCAAAACATTCCTTAGCGTTAGCATTTATTGTGAAATACACAATATTTAAATTAGAACTTAATTTACAGCAATGCAGCGTGATATATTCTTCCAGTCTGAAAATATACAAACTATTAAATATAGCTTTATCCTGTCACAACAATGCTTCGTTTTGGACAGTAGACTACATAAATCAAACAAACAAATCCCTTTCATTAACCCTACAATTTGCAAATAGGCCTACTTACGAGGACTCTCTACCTCAGGGTATACCCTCGCACTTTCAAAATACTATGAGAAAAAATAAAGCTTCTCTGCCGAAAATAAGTTTTTCGCTTAGCTTTATTAAATTAAGTAAGAATCAAGGCAAAAATAAGCAGAAAACGATTCCTGGGAATATACGAATAGTTTAGGATAAACTCAAAAATCGTTTCAGATTTTAAAAAGTTATGCGCGAAGACATAAACAACTACACAGACACACACCAGGGCTATTTGTGGTAGGATATAGTGTAATTCTTTGTAACTGTAACAACTATAGTTTTTCGGTTGTATCTTTTTCCAGGCGTTCAACTTTTACAAATTGTTTACTAAAAGGTCAATAAAAGAAATTAACATCAACGCATTAACATTAACATTAACATCCTCATCATTGCAATCAATAAAAAGAATCAAAATAAAAACCTCACGCCTCATTTACTTGTTAGGCTTTTCTTTACATACAAATAACAAAAATAATATTGTTAATCGTACGTAAAATACGTATAAATAACTAAAATGTTTTCATTATTAGTACGTACGTACGAATAACGACTTCCTAACTTATTTGGCCTAAACATAAGTAATTAAATTGATACATGTTTCATCAATTTATGGATGCTGAGAATTATAGGTTACCAAGATCTCCAATTCAAAACAATTAATACAAATTTATAATATAATAGTTTTGTTGGCTTGTCCTACTTAATAAAGACACACATTTATTCATTTAGGCTGCTACATATGATTGTGTACTGAATATAACAGCTCTATTGCTGTAACTTCCGCTTATTAATCACGTATTCTCTGCTTTGTAAGCATGTAATGTATTATCTGTACCGGTATTCGTCCTCTTACTCTTGAACTGGCATTGTGTAAACATTAACTTGTATAGCTGGTTCACCGTCATAGAGGCTCTGTTACTACAGTCATATGATACTCATTATTCATCCTCTCCCTGTCGGTGGCTAGCTACTTATATACAAATATATTATTTCATCTATAATTATGTGGTGTTCTATTAGTCTCAAATTAGAATACTACAATTGCATCTAAGATATTAACCTCTGTTACATCACACAAACCTGCGTTCTTCATGCTTCAGTGCGATAGATAATGTTTTGCAAAATGCAGAATACATTTGCATCATTGTGGATGATACATCTTGCAGTACAACAACAATGTTGAACAGTTTTAATGAGACATCATCTTCTACAAATTTTCCTTTTCCTTTTCTTAATAAACAAAAGCTACCTTCATCCCCAGTAACAATCATTGGATATCCGACAAGAGTGATGTTGTCAATTTTTAATTCGTATGTCACGTTACAAAGGCTTGGTTTAGGGGTTAAAATATTTGCAATTAGACTATCAGGATAACCAAACAGTTGGCCGTTATTGATGATTGATTTCGTTACTTCTATATTCGATTCTTTAGCTTCAGAAAATGCAGCAAACCTGCTATCTTTTTGGTAGGAAATATTTTGATCATTTTCAGATTTATTTTCTTGGCTACATTTTCCACCGTCAAAAGGGTAACGAAATAGCAAACGTTGACCACGACTTCCAGCTGTAACAAGGATAATATTCAGTAAGTTCTTGTCATTACCCATTACTAAATACAAACGTTTCTTATCAAACGATTATACATGAGTATGTTTCTACTGATTACTGTATATTCTGTTGCTGAGATATTGGAGAGAGTTAAATTTCTTTTTTCACTTCACTGTCCTTCACTCCTCTTCTCCTTCAAATCCGATCCGATTCAATTGGAATTTGGCAATTCCACGATCATCAGAACTCCAGAGTCGAGACTACATAATAATGATCAACACATATAATATTTACTGCAATTACATTCTTCTAAGTTTTACGATGATCAATTTCTTTACGGCAAGCAAGTTAGGCATAGCAAGATTAAAGATTTCTGTTTGCCACCATCACCAATTTCACCATATTTCAGGTTTCAGTTTTCATATTTTTCCCCATGTTTTGGAAGATTTGTTGGAGTAGTCTCTTTTTGACAAAAACCTCACTCCGATGCAATTTGATAATCTCATTTTCTCAATCACTTCTATATATTTTGATAAGAGTTTGTGATGTGGCCAGTCAAGCTTTCTGCACTTCTACATTTCTATTACTGAATTATTTGAGTATTTTTAGTTCTTTATTTAGCACTTATGGATTTGGCATATGGAGAAAATTTGGCTGCAGTCTTGTATGGCGTCGACGATATGCGAATCGTGAGTCGAAATTCTAATGTCGAGGAAGGCGTCCTCCTAGGCCTAGCCCAGCAGGGGGCCCTGCGTGCCCAGGTTATGTCACCACTGGCTAAAGGTGGCGCGAGCAGCATTTTCCTGCCCGCTGCCCGCACTGCACTTCAGAAATCTTGCTGTTGCCTAGCCTGCTCGCAGACTCACTATCAAAATGATCAAAATGTAAACTTGGTAAACAGTAGGCTAGACTTGGTTTAAGTCTGTCTACCAAGTTTACATTTTGACAGTGAGGCCACGTTTACACGAGAACAAAAACCTGGGTTTTCAAAAGTCTTTCAAAAGTCCACATTCGAAAAGTTCAGATAGGTGATCAGTTTAGCCTATACAAGGCTAAATTTATCTATTTTGTCTAATAAAACACTGTAACTCAAATATTTCTTATCGGATTTTTCGTTGAAATTGGATTTTTATACTTCTTCGATGCTGTAGCTCCAGATCGATATGTTTTTTTTATTTAAATCATTCAAAATTACTTTTGTTATTCATATCTAATTAAATTCCATGTGAATTGACACCGCTTTTGAAAATAATACATTTTATTTACATGTTATTCACGATTTTATCTTGTATAAACAGATTCATCGAATAGTTTCACTAAACTATAGTATTTTATCCTAAAACAGAGCCAAGTGGTTGCCAATATTTACAGGCCGAATCGCCGCGAAATGAAAGGGTTTTACATAAATCTCTGTTTAGACAACAGAAAGACCGGGTTTTGCAAAGTCTGGCTTGAGAAACCCGGGTCTCCTATCCTGACTTTCAAATGTCCTGATAGAGTTGCTAAGCGGACTAATTTCCTCTCAGGTTTCCTGTTTACGTCTAGACGCGAGGGCGACAAGCTTACGTAAATCCACTTGTGTAAACGCAGCCTGAGTCTCCGAGCAGGCTAGCTGTTGCCCGCCCTGCACTGCAGAAATTTTCAAAATCTTCTTTCTGCGCCGCGCTGTCCTGCTAAAATTTCAAAAATTTGTATTAATCCCGCAATTGCAAAGAAATGTACAATATGTAGCTACTGATACAATCTGCAGTGTCTTATTCATTATTATGGGGATCACATACGCTAAAAATGTACTCTTATCAATCTGATCATTTAATTCACAGTTGCATGATTCAGTTCTTGATTAGCCTAACAATCTAGGTAAACAGAGGTGCACATTTACAATGCACATTGTACAATACAGCTTTTAGATATATTAAAATCGAGTGGATATCATCATCATCATCATCATCATCATTTATTCAGAACTTGAATCAGCTAAAAGCTTTTTTTCACAAGACTGATTTATAAATATATAGATATACATATAATAACAATACAATTTTACAACAATATACTTTACAGGATAGACATTTGAAGAAAGATTTGATTAACTTAATTATGTTATTCCGTGTAAGTGCTTCCCAAGGAGACGTTTGAAAGTTGGCCTGTTTGATACTTCCTTCATTGTAGACGGTAGATCGTTCCACTTATGAGCACCAGCATGTTGAAATGAGTGGCAATGGCTTGACCTGATGTAAATGTCATTGTGGTAGTGGGATCTTGTTCTGGTGGTATGTGGTCGTTGAAATAATGAAGAAAGCAAAGGAGGAGATTGGCTAAATTTAATTTTGTGTGTGAACATTTGATTTGATGTATATTTGTATATTATCAATGATATATACAGGCAAACAAAGGAAAAAATTGTGTAAAAAAAAATTTCACTTACATGCAGCCTAATAGCTATGTTTACAATTATTTGAGAAATCTAAAATGTCCAGATTATTTTTAAAACTTATAAGTGACGACGTTAAAATAACATTTTCCGGAAGGGAATTCCATAAAGGAATAACACGAAAAAGGAAAGAATTAGCTACGGTATTATTTACAGGTACAGGACGAGGTACTACCTGCTTACTGTGACCTCTAAGTTGACGATCGATGTTTCTGAACTCACATAAAGTGGTTGGAATGTCAACTATTTTATTTACAATTTTGAATAACATGTGCAAATCAGTTTTTATTCTCCTGGATTCTAGAGAATCAATGTTAAGCAGTTGTAATCGATGATGATAACCACTAAATTTAATATTAGAGCGCTGACACACAATCTTCGTGAAGCGGCGTTGTACCTTTTCAACAAGATCAATGTCCTTGATTAGTGACGGACTCCATAGTGGAGTATCAGCTTCAAGCAATGGTCGTACATATGTGCTGAATGCATTCATGAGATTTTTTGGACAATTGGATTTAAAACATTTTAAAATCAAGTATGCTCTAGTGTTTGCTTTTGCTACTATAGATGAACAATGGCTTGAAAACTTCAAGTCTGACGTTAGAATAAGTCCAAGATCGCGCATTTTGGATGTACGTTGTAGGGTGTGGTCTGCAAGGTAAAACGAATGTTCCATTATATTTAAATTTCCAAAGGATATCGTCATACATTTTGTGTGTGCAATTCTAAGCTGCCAATCTTGAGCCCACTTGTCAAAACGAGTTAAGGTTGTAGTAAGAGAACTGGCTGAAATCGAATCGTGCCGACAAACAAAAAACTTTGCATCATCAGCAAACAAACGTACTTCACAACCACTTTCCAGACAGTCACAAATGTCATTTATATATAGTAAAAATAACAATGGTCCAATGACCGACCCCTTGGGGACTCCACTTGTAACAGGTAATGAATTAGATGTGAATTCTCCAATAACGACACTTTGTAAACGACCAGAAAGAAAGGATTTTATCCAGGATAATAGTTCATGGATTATGCCATAGGAATTTAGTTTTGCTATAAGCTTTGTATGCGTAACGGTATCAAATGCTTTGGCAAAATCTATGTATACGGCATCGACGCGAGCTTTGGCATTGATTGCGTTGTACCATTCATTCAAGGTTGATAAAAGTTGACAGCAGGTGGAGCGCTTTTTTAAAAAACCATACTGACGATCTGAAATAATGTTGTTCTCGTGTAGAAATGATAACATTTGGTCGACAATAACCCTCTCCATAACTTTGCAGCAAATGCATGTCAAGGATATTGGTCGATAATTATTCTTTAGAGATGAATCACCTTTCTTGAATATGGGACGGATTAAGGCGTGTTTCCAAATATCAGGTAACGTGCCAGTCCTCATAGAGAGTTCGAAGAGAAATGATAAAGGGATAGCAAGCTCGTTTGCAGTAGATTTGAAAAATAAAGCTGGGTATGAATCAGGTGAATGTGAAGTTTTTGTAGGCAAGCTAGACAATACAGATCGTACTTTTTCATACGAAAATTCAATAGTGTTTAATGATATATTTTCCTGTACTGAAGGTGGGATATCAGGTATTTTGCCATTATCTTTTGTAAATACACTGGAAAAATACTCATTTATTATTGTAGCTTTTTCTTGGTCATTAGTAGTAAATGTTGAATTGTCTTTGAAGATAGCAGGAATAGATGGTTTTGTTTGTAGCTTTCCATTAACAAATGAAAAGAATTTAGCTGGAGAAGGGTCTTTTATGATTGTATTTTCTTGGTCTCCATGAAATTTTTTTACAACACTCTCATATTCCTTGCATAATTGAATATAATGTGTTTTGTTAGGTATAGATAGTTTGGACAATTTGTAAGCAGATTTCTTCTTTTTTGCAAATAATCTGATATTCTTGGGGTATTTACATCTCCGACGTCTTGATTCATTGTATATGGGTACATGGTCTATAATACAAGTATCGATGACTTCACAAATATAATTCCAATAAGTTTCAACATCATCATTACTTTTATGTAAAATATGCAACCAATTGACATGTGAAAAATGTTCATTAATCGATTCATAGTCAGCTTTACGGAAATTCCTGCAAATTTTATCTGGAACATTTGTCTGAGAGTAGGCAAAGCCATTGTTGGGTGTTTGATGGACAAAGTCATTCACTAAGTTAAATTCAACGATTTGATGATCACAGCGGGAGGTTAGAGACTCTGTGACCGTTGTACCAAAAATAGTGGAAGGCTGTGAGCACAAAACTAAATCGAGAATTTGTTCATTTCTTGTTGGTGATTGGACAAACTGATCTAGACCATTTCGTAAAATACCATCAAGAAAAATTGAAGTTGCTTCCGATCCAATTGATTATGGAATAGACCAATCAATATGTGGGAAGTTAAAATCCCCTGTCAAGATTAACGGTAAGTTTGTAGTTGTACTGAAAAAGTCTATAAATGAGCATAATGTCTGAACGCTACTGAACGCAGGCAGTAGATATTGACGATGACGGAGGGTTGTAAACGCTAACAAAACGGTAACCAAATCCACAAAAGTCAAGGTCTACAGCAATAGCTTCTAACAACTCAAATGTGTCAGGAATAGTAACCACAGTAAAATCAATATCTTTGTTTAATAGTATAGCAGCTCCGCCTCCTGCAGATGGAGTAGGTCTGTCTTTCCTTAGTAAGGTATAATTAAGCCTTTGTCCCACAATTAAAGAATCAGGAATAGCAGGTTTCAACCAGGTCTCAGTAACAGCGATAATGTCATAATAATTTGACGAAAGAAAACATTCAAAGTCAGGTAATTTATTCATTAATGATCGTGCATTAATGCAACAGCATTTTAAGTATTTACCTAGTATTGGTCCTGTGTCATGGCTACTTGATGGGAATTGGGGTGATGCCTCTGAAGGTCGGGCGTTGTTTGCAGATATGTTGCCTGTGTCAAAGGTGGATGTAGGCCTACTTGATGCATTGCATTTTGATAGTATCTGGATTTGTTCGGTTTTTATGTAATCTTTTTGATTTGGTAGTCATCCCAATGGTTTGGTGTATTTTTTATGTTCTTTATTTGTGTGAGTTTGAAATCTCTGATAACCCATTTCTCTGCTTGGATGCTAAAATTCTCATTCCGTTTTTTGCACTCGCTTCTTAAGTTAGAGAGGATTTTCTGCTCATCTATCGTGTAATCTGGTGTGACAAAAACATTTTTGAAGTCATCATGCGATTGAAAAAGCTTTCCTTTTTTTAATACTGCAAGCTTACTCTTCATATTGGAGAATTTTACTAAGAGAGGTTGGGGACGCGTTGATGAGGTATTTTTGCCAATTCGTTGACTAAATTCAATGCCAATATCTTCTTCAAGAAGGTCATATGCCATATTTGCAACCAATTCAGAATCACTATTAAAATTGAAATTCATTGCCAGTCCATGTATTACTAAATTATGCTTACGTTTCTCTTTTTCATTGGAATGTTGGATTGCCTTTTCATGAAGCTTTTGTTGACTATGGATTGTTGACTATGACATTAGTTGATTTGATGTTATTCGGTCTCTGACAGAAAGCCAGCCAAGCTGACTTTGCATATCAGAGACACGAGTTTGATAGTTACAACGGAGCACTGACCTCATTCCTCTGTTCTGCAATCTCTGGAGGCGATCAACAATAGCGCAGTAGTCAAAATGTGGCAAAACAATGGTGTTATAAATAATTAATGCAGATTGTTGTGGGATGAAGCGTCTTACATATTTCAGTACCCCTAAACTTCTATTAATTTTTTTATTCAGAGCAGTAATATGATTATCGAATGTTAAATTAGTATCAATTAGTACTCCTAGATACTGCATTAAATTAACCCGGTCTATTTGCTGGTGATCTATTTTGATAGAAAATTCAGTTTCTTCTTGCTTTTTTAAATTTGGCTTTGAGCCAATTACCATGCATTTAGTTTTTAATATATTGAGGGTTAGTTTATTTGCACACAGCCAGGCATGAATTTGGTTTAAATCTAAGAGTAAAAGTTGTTCTATGTCATTTAATTTTTTGTGAGCTACGTACAAAAGAGTATCATCAGCATATAAGTTAATTTTACAATTATTTACAGACGCGCATATGTCATTGATATAAATAAGAAAAAGTAGAGGCCCAAGGATTGACCCTTGGGGAACTCCATATTTAATTACACCTAAGTTAGAATTTACATTATTTACATTTACTATTTGTTTTCTACCTATTAAATAAGAATTAAAAAAATTTAAACTATTTACATTACTACCATATAATTTCAATTTATCTAATAAAATAAGATGATCTACAGTGTCAAATGCTTTTTTTAGATCTATACTTACCACACCTACAATATTTTTATTTAGAACATTATCGAAGCAAAATTCCGAAAAATTTAAAATACTGCCATCAGTGTAATGATTTTTACGGAAGCCATATTGATAATTGGTTAATAAGTTATTGGTTGTTAAATAATAATTAAGTTGAATATGTACAAGTTTTTCCAGAATCTTTGATATTATAGGAAGTACTGATATAGGTCGGTAGTTTGTTCTCTCAGTTATGGAATCTCCTTTGTGCAAGGGGATGACTTTAGCTGTTTTCAATGCATCCGGGAAGACACCATCCCTGAGAGAATGGTTAAATATTTGTGTTAAGCCTGGTGCAATGCTGTGTGCTGTTAACTTTAGTAGACGAGTTTCAATATTATCTATCCCAATAGAGCGTTTTTTGGGAAGTCTATAAATTAGTTGTTCAGTTTCTGAAATTGTTATTGGTTGAAGATTAAATTGATTAGCTAGTATATTAATATTTGATATGGAATTGATATAATTTTTTGTTGAGGTGATTGGATTACAAGTTAAAGATTGAATGGAAGAGGCTAATTTATCTGCTATTTCTAAAAAATAATTATTAAATTGATTTGCTATTGTTAATTTATCGGTAATTAATTTGTCATCTATGTTAAGGGTATTAATATCTACATTTTTATTCTTATTCGGTAATATCTCTTTCAAAAATTTCCACATTTGTTTCGGATTATCTTTATTTTCAGTTATGTTTTTATGGTAGTATTTTTTTTTACATTGTCTAAAATAATTTGTGAATTCGTTTCTAGTTTTTTTGAATAAATTAGATATAGTCCCGGTAACCGGGTCTTTGGTTGAAAAAACTAAAGTCCCGGCAATCAAATGCGCACACACACAACGCCAAGCGTCAAAGCGTGAAACATCAATGTCGTATTTTCATTTTTGTCACAGCTTCTCGATGTAATGGAATTGAAAATTCTTTCGTGAAAATTAAATGACATTGATCAATTTGTAATAATGATATACTGATATAGGCTACATATATATGTGTTCGATAAATATGAAGAAGCACTACTTTAGTTGTTTTCTTCAAAGTCCTCTACATTATTATTTGAGGAACAAAATGAAAACATCACTGCCTGCTTTGGTATAGGGCTAGTCTCGCCTCTATCATGGTTGTGAAACTATGTTGTTGTTGATGTTATTGAAAGAAAACAATTACAAGTGGTTGATCAATGGTGTTTAGGCAATATATAGGCCTAGTATAAGAAGTTCAGTCTAAAAATGTGAGATTTGATTTTTAACTTGTTGAATGTCTTGAATGTTCCGTCGGCCATCGTTCATTATATTAAGGCGACGTCGGTTTAAATAATTTCCCATCGGCTAAATCAAGCATATACTATACTGCGACAAATGTTGAATCATTTTCACAAGATATCCTATTTTCCACAATGTCATAATCAAATGAATTTGATATCGTTTAAAACTTATAAAATGATGTAACTTTAAAGTTTAAGAAGATTGAAAGTTTTATTTACATATTTTCAAGACAGAAACGCTCTCTGCGCATGCGTATTTGACTGCCGGGACTCTTGCTTTTTTCAACCAAAGACCCGGCTACCGGGACTCTATCCACGTTCTATTAAAATTTATAATAAATTATAAATATTAGAATATTGTATATGACATTATGATATAATCATCCCAACACAAAATGATTCAGATTGCATGTGGAGATTTTGTTGCCTAGCTGTGTGCATATTTATTACAGTCTATCCTATTTAAAACCTCCAATCACACTGCTAAGTCAGTGGAGTTCCTAGTTATACTCACCTTCTTACCCAATGGTGTCGGAGGGAGGGCGATCTTCAAACATAGCCCTCCTCAGCCCTCTTCCAATTAAAACTAGACGGTTGCATTTGCGCCTGTTGGCAGCATCAGAAGTTTCCCCTACATCGGGTGCTCAACATTGCAGAAAATATATGCAGATACATCAGTTAACCCTACAACGGATGATAAGCATTGCAACAAGCTTATGTCTGAAGATAGCAATGAGCAGGATAACCCTACATTGGTTTATCAGCAGAGCAACAAGCAAAAGCAATAAAAATGAGCAAACTTTTGTTCAGGACTCTCCAGCAGGCTGGTAATCCGAGGATTGAAAAGAAACGCCCTAACTATTGCTAGATCTAGAAAGCTGGTTACCAGTAATGAGCAAGTGTATAGATCCCACTCTCTTTCTAGAATTGCACTCCTTAAGCATGCATGCATAAATGCATCAGTTGTAAGGATGATGGCCTAACGGGCTTAAATATTAATTAAGCTTGTGTAATGTTTCAATTTAAAACAGAAAATATATCACGGCAAACCATTAATTGTTGATAAGATGTTAAATAATAACTTAGTTTGAAAGAAAATGGAAGATTCTGTTTGGGTAAAATATGTAAATTAAACAACTTATATGTTCTCTGTCTAGTCTAGACTCTAGCCAGCTAGCCAGAAGCCGGGGCCCAGAAGTAACAGTAGAGCGATTGAGGAATAATAAGCAAAGCAAAAGAAAACAAATTAGAGAAACTCAGTCATCAAATATAATTAGATAGAAAAATACATGACAGATTAGGCCTACATATTTCCAGTAAATCTAAGACGTAATAACACCTCGCAGTCCACTTTCTTACAATCTAAATCAATCAAATTGAATGTCATGAGTTTCATAACAAAATACTCTGTTCCACAAAGTGAACGCCATCTTTATTTTTGCTTCAAAATGAGACAACAATGGTAAAATAATAGAACAATGAGACAGCTTCGTCATGGCGATGAAAGCAATCCTCGAACATCGGAAACAATTCAACGGCAAGAAACTTAAGTCCCAGACAAGATAATGTTAGATAATGACAAAATTCAAGTGAAGAAACATAAAATTAATTAATTTGTTTATTTGATAATTGATTTTAGAAAACTATCTTGCTACCCACGTGGGCGGTGGACCTGAAAATTGTGAAAAAATGCACGGTTTCTGCGCGGCCACAGCTCTTTAGACCGCGTGCGACCGCTTACACTGCGTGGTTGCCACCTCTACCACTGGCATTGGGGCTTCTTCATTTTTTAAAAACAAATGCACTTTTTTCTTCCTTCTTGTTTTTAACTTTTTTTATTAACGACATAACATTTAAAATATATATCCTAGTGGACTTGTAGGCCTAATAGCCTGGCTGACCAGCTTTTATAGAATTATTGTCAAATACCAGACTGCAAAATTGCAAAGTGTGCGCCCAAGACTTATTTTTGAAAACGAAAACGATTTTCAACTCACCTTTGGTTAGCACTTAAGTGGCACTTATTTCCAGTTGAACCATTGTTGAACAGAATAAAATTTAACAAATGGAAGAGTATGATGCCAGAACGTATTTTTTAACCTGCTTATAAGACACTCATGGTTCACGCTTTCCACCATCCATTTTTATATTGCTAATAAGCAAATCAAATATAAAATAGTAGACATGCTTCATCAACCTTCGCATGCCCTATATTATTTCTATCATTGTTGGTTTAAAATTCCAGAAAATAGAAATGCAAATTCAATATCAAATTCTATGTTCTCTTCCCTGACATGAGGCGAATCAACAACAAAAGAGACACATTTTTGAGTTCAGAAAAACCAACTTTAAGAAAAGCACTTTATAACAGGATAAAAGCACCAGTACGGATACCTGTTAGCTTACTAAAAGAAGTCCAAAATCTAGACATCTGCGCAGCAAAATATTGAGATCTGGCATGCAAAATTGTTTAAAACGTTAAGATTCAACAAGACCTTCTTGTTAGACAAAGTTTGATAGTAATTCTTTGATGTCTTGGCCCTGAGCTAAGGAATTAGAAATGAGATCTGAGCATACGCATCGTATGACCAATATTTGAAGGACGATCGGTTCCCACGTAATATGGGAAGGGTCCCTAACAATTTGTTATGTAATTCTTGGCCAAAGAGAAAAAGGGTGGATGACTCCTTTGCTCAGGACCAAGACATCGGAGAATTACTATCAAACTTCAACTTGCAGGTATGTCTCGTTTAATTTTAAATTCTCCTTCTGTCTTCGCCTCCTTCACTAAGGAGTCAGAAGTAATACTTCAAAAAGTGGCAGTTGATATCCAGAAAATACACAGAAAAGTCAAAGGTTATAACAAAAACCATTCTATTCAATCATAGACAAGTGTACCAAGAGAACACAAATTAAATTTATATTGAAATCATAACCTGGTATATGATTCATAAGCAGGGCCGTTTGTAGGTTTTGGGCCTGAAGCACTATACTATTTTTTGTCAAGCTTGAGCCACATTTTGCAATCTTGGTTGACAGGGGCCGCAGGCCACCTTTGCGCTAGGTGGGTCTGAGGGCATGCTCCTCCCAATAATTTTTTGAAAGTAACCTTCTGACAGAAGCTTCCTAATTGCATTTTTACATCTTTTGAATTATAATTTAAAAAAATTGAGAAAAATCAAAACAGCTAGTATACTAATTTGTAACTGCAAAAGTTGCACCTCCAACCTTGACTAAATATTAAATATTATTTGGCAGTCTTTGGAAACATTCAATAAAACCTTGCTATGATCTGTTTCCAGAATATATTTGTGGGTCACAACCTGTTAGCCATTCTTATTTTAAACCAACAAATTAAATCAACAATATTCAAATCCTGCCTATTCAAACTAGAAATAAACTGGTGAATAAACTGAGATGATTGCGGGACTATTTGAAAATCTACTTAATTGCTATGGTAATGTTACAAGTCGTGTGAATGGTTTCATTGTTTGCGGATATTTAGTTATGTTAATGAGGAAGTAAAGTGAATAGAATTCCCAGTGAGACTGACATATTCATTCAAGGTGTCTAGACATCATTCACGACAACAGAATGCCTAGACAATAGCTTCAAAAGATTTCCTGCTCCGAAAGGCCTACTCAGACTGGAATGGAACAAATTAAAGAATTCATAAAATTGAAATTGAAAAATGAATTAGCAGGAATGGCTGCAATAAAATTTCCCAGTATTTCAATCATGTATTATTTAATATTTATGACTTACAAACTTTTTTTGAAAAGTTGAAAATTGAACAAAAGTTTAGAAAAAGGCCTGTTCAAAATCGTAGGCCTATAGCACATGCTTCTAGTGCCTACTGGGTAGAACGGCCCTGATCATAAGGTTACTAGCAATCCACATTATATATCAGATGGTAATATACCATCTTCTAAACCAATTACGTTGGTAGCTATCAGTTTATGATAACATTTTGCAAATGTCTGCGCATATGAATATCCTGTGTTGCGGATTATGTCAGTTATTGGTAAACCCTGTTGCAGCGGCACAAGTGTTGTAAACATTGAAGTGTCATTTTTGAAGTGATATTTACTTATTGTTACAGTGTCGTAAAGTATTCAAAACAGTGAAAACTAGGCTATTGTTCCTGTGCCAAAAAAGTAAACAGTATTTGCGAGGCAACCAAAAAAGTAATCCGTTACCGGTACCAATAATAGTAATGATTACAGATAAAATTACTTTTCAGAAAAGTAATTGATTGATTACAGGTAAAGATTACTGAAGAAGTAATTGATTACAGTAATCAATTACTTTAGTAACGATTACTAACAGCCCTGGACCGTGTTTTACGCATATCATCTGAGATACTGTTCCAGTTTAGAAGGCCAGCAACTTCAAAGGCTCTTGTCGCACAATTATTTTTGTGGCGTGGTACAAATAGATCACAGTTCGAATTTGACCCAAGTCTGCATGATCTTTCTATGTATAATTTGGCACACACATCTAAGGTATATAGATTGGAGCTATCACATTTATCGCCTTATATACCATAACGCAAATTTTAAATTTGATTCACCAAATTAGCCAATGCAGTTCGTCTTTTATGTAATCTGTAATATGATCATTTTAGGGTTTTCCAGATACAACTCTAACGGCAGTATTAATAACAGTTTGAATACGGCGTAATAGACAGGATGGTGAATTTGATGATTGCATATTGCAACAACATTGCATATGCTGCATCGCTTTGAGATGCTTTATGTATCGAAGTTGTCGTAGCTGATAAAAACAAGAGCGAGCTATGCTATTTACATGGTCTTTTATGCTTAAATCTGATCTAATATGTATGCCAACATCCCTGACTGAATTCTTGGGGCAGGGTTCAATATCAGTTGAAGTAGTGAAGTTTATTGAAGGTGAACTGAAAGTAGCAGCTCTCTTAGCTGATGGACACTATACAAGCTGTCTTTGTAGGATTCATTCTGAGACGATTCAATCCAAGCCATTGGTGTACTGTGTACATTTGCTGTACAGTCTCTAATCTATAGAGCAGCTGTTGTAGTCTCTTGTCTATACCTTGCTCTATAGATGGACAAAATTGATCAACTTTTCACAACTCACAGTACCTTTTCTATTTAATAATATAAGGTTTGTATTGTCCTTTGGTGGATTCATGCCATCATGACAGAGGTAGCAGTCTCTAGAAATCCTACCACTGTCTCTTGCTCCCATCACATAACCAGCAATAATGAGTAGCATTGTCCTGTGAATAGGGTGATATACAGTGTGTTTGTTCCTCGGCAACTGTGGTATGACGTAATAGAGTCAAGACATGTCCACTTACAACTGTGGCTCAATTGGATATAAATCCCTTTTACAAACCTGTGTATAAACATTAACGTAATTACCTATAAAAAGTCTAGGTTCTAATATGACCCCATTTGTAACCTGGTTAGTTGAAAAAGACCCTTTTTGGTGTTTATAATGGATAATTTCTGCACAGTCTCATCAATCGGTAACACAGGTGTCTTGTTTCAGAAGTGCACTACAGTGGACACATGTTGTTTTCATTTCTCCATCTGACTGAATGCTTTGTGATAGACTCAATACATTTAATGTTACTTGATAATGCCCAACCCTGATTTATTTCATGTGTACTTGTAGCACGTTAATAATCTTGCGTTCTCTTGTGCTATAACCATTGTTCTTGCTGACCATAAGTGTGATTCTCAGGCCGCTGTCACAGGGATATATCCAAATTGTCACTGAACAGTAATTTACGGTAATGTAGAAATGTGCATTATGAAATCAAATAAAATAGGTTATTATACTGTAGAACAAACAGAAATGTGTAAAAAATAAATAGCAATTTGTGTTACAAAGTAGTGCTACCAGGCTAATAATACTAATTGTTAATCTTACATTAGCCTATTTAGAAAGATGCCCGTCTAGCTAGTAATAAGCAACTTTTCAACTTTGCCTGAATCTAATGTAGTCTCTAATTAATATTAATATAAGTTACAATAAATTAAATTTTCATTTTAAAAGTTGAATTCAGCATTTGTATCTCGTTTAATAACTTTAGACATTCCTTTTCTGCCGTCTTTGTTGGGGCGCTTTTTAATATATTGGTATATGATGGACTTTAAGACCAAGATGTTTTTATCCATTTTATGTATAGCGAAGGACGTATCAAACAGGCCAACTTTCAAACGTCTCCTTAGGAAGCACTCACACGGAATAACATAATTAAGTTAATCAAATCGTTCTTCAAATGTCTATCCTGTAAAGTATATTGTTGTAAAATTGTATTGCTATTATATGTATATCTATATATTTATAAATCAGTCTTGTGAAAAAACTTTTAGCTTATTCAAGTTCTGAATAAATGATGATGATGATGATGATGATGAAGCCATTTCTTTCATTGGCAGCTTGCACTGTAATAACAGCTGGAAAGCAGCTATCTACTCTTGCCCTCAAGCTCAATATTTCCAACTCCTGGCCATCATCCATTTCTTGTTTTCTACTATTCTGTAATGAGGCTCTGCTGTGCTCTCCGTCCCTGTATTTGCAGATAGAATGTAGACGATAATACAGAACTCACTACCAATATGCTGATAAAGGTTTGGATTTGTGTATATTGCAGAAATTAATTTTCCTTTGAGGAGAGCCACAACTTTTTTGGCATCTGAAAGTTCTATGTCGTACATATCTTCCAGACAGAATGTACTATTGAAATGTGGACATGTGGAAGAGAACTTGCATACTCCACACAGTGTTTGAAGGCAGCTTTCCCAAATTTTATTTTATCTACTGGACACTGCTTGATTTGTCAACTATGTCACCTATCCCATCAAACAGGTGACCAAAATCCATGCACTCGGCTAGAATCTTCAACAATTCAGACATTTTCTCACCTCTTCCTTTAAGTTTATTGCAGATTGATAATTCAATGACATCAGCTCCACATTTCAGTCGTTTTCTTCTCATAAATTCCATGTAAAATGTGGACCAACGTTTGAAGCTCTGGAATCAACATTAGGTGCAGTATTTCCATGTTCAATTGATGTATCTTTGTTCATTTGTCCCGCCTTTAGCCATCCTTCCACCAAATCAGTCTTACCATATTTTATATATTGCCTTGATTCCGCTGCTGTGTTTTCTGAAGAATGGACATGTTTGCTTTGAAGTACTTGTTTTTTTATTTCTATGGCAAACTTTTGAAGTTGGTCAATTGCTTCTTTTACCCAGCGGTGAAAATTCCACCAAGGACACATCAAATCCTGGCCTCGTAATTGGAGAACCATCAATCAAAGACAATATACTTTGAACAAACGTGTCAATGTTCTTTACCAAGATATTATAATAGAACCAAGATAGTCTAACTCAGATTTGTGTTTTTGAGAGTTTTAAACAGGCCATAATATTATCTTACCTTTGTGAAAATCAACCAAATAAATTGTATTTAACATCCTCAAGCATTGAATAATTCAAATTTAAAAACGACGTCTTTGCCCGACATCAATAACATCCTCAAAAGTCTTTGTTGACCCAATATCGATCATTTCCAAACATTTTGATCTGTTTTGCCACAGCAAAATCACTGAGAATTGGCCTCAAAAGCTATTTCAAGATCATCTCGTTTCGATGCGAAAAAATTACCGGGGCTCAGATTATCAAACAAACAAACTTACTTTCTTGTGAAAAGTAAAACATTTATTAAACATTGCTGATATTCAATATGTTTGAAATGTCGCGCGTGGCAAAAAATCAACAGAACCGGGTTTCATGATTTCATCTGAACCGCGCGAAAAAATGTTTTACTTTTCACAAGAAAGTAAGTTTGTTTGTTTGATAATCTGAGCCCCGGTAATTTTTTCGCATCGAAACGAGATGCCGTGGCAAAACAGATCAAAATGTTTGGAAATGATCGATATTGGGTCAACAAAGATAGACATTTGAGGATGTTATTGATGTCGGGCAAAGACGTCGTTTTTAAATTTGAATTATTCAATGCTTGAGGATGTTAAATACAATTTATTTGGTTGATTTTCACAAAGGTAAGATAATATTATGGCCTGTTTAAAACTCTCAAAAACACAAATCTGAGTTAGACTATCTTGGTTCTATTATAATATCTTGTCTTAACTTATTCACATCATTCACAATTTTCTTTGATGAATTACCGACGTAATTTGTGTAAGTTAAACCACTGAACAGTCAGTTTTTTCTTTTCCTACTCTTCTTGGTTCTTCATTGCTCTTAATTGCTATAATTTTAGTGATAGTATAATTTGATAATAATTGCTTGAATTTAATATATTTGTGGATAGTTGTGGTACTCCACTGGTGCTTGACATAAAGGCAATATTTGGAGGTGGTCCTAGCCCGAAAGATGAATCGCCAAACGATGACGCCATAGTGACAACGTTCTCGGCAACATGTGGAGCCATCGCAAATGAATAAACAAACGTAGGCAATGTTACGGTATTTGACGTACCTTCGATTTGTTTGGTTGGCCTTTGTGTGTGTGTGTGTATTTTTTATTTTAATTCGTAACCAAAATGAGCATTAAAGCTTGTTTACATTATTGATACGAATTATAGTTAAACATATAAATTAAATATAATTAAATGTTAAATTAATATAATAAATTAATATAATATAATAATAATAATAAAATAATAATTAAATATAATTGAATATAATTAAACATTACTGATACGAATAATATAATTAAACATTACATTGGATAAAGCGAGAAAAATCCTTCAGATTGCTTTCTTTTGAATTGTTTTCGAGCTTCAACTTTGAAATTCTCTCTATCATTTATCGTTGATACCTCAATTGGTAATGTTGACCAGAGTCTAAGACTAACAGCTACAAACGATCTTGCCATCACGCCATACTTAACTCTAGGCTGCTTCGCTCGGAAACTTCCTCTCAGGTTGTACTTAGATCTATCCATCTCTAATAGATAATATAATGATCTTGGTGTTTTTGGGCTATTATTTGTTGTAAAATTGAAGTAGCTTTCACAGCAACTTCAATGTCTGGATCAATTGGCGGAGCACTAATACGTAGATTATGGTAAGCTCTTTTATAGAATAATCTTATCTATTTTCGTTCTAGTCTGGTACATAGAGATTTTGACCTAGAAAAAAATGGTATAAAGCTGGAATTTTTTTATTCTACCCACATCAGTCTCTGCAACAACATATCCAAAATCCGCAAAAATCCGCTTTGGGCAAAAAATTCTAGAGAAGATTTAAGTTTTCATCCCTTTTAAGTGAATGACGTCATCGCTAAACAATTGATATTGGGAATTCCGTTCTAACAAATGTAGATATATGGCTAACAGATGTCCAAAATAGGATTTGTCATGTTGAAAATACATTTGATGAAATAGAATATGAATTTAATAATTAGATAGTATATAAAGACTATTTAAGATAGTCAACAAAAATAGATATAAAGACAACGTGAATGACTTTATTTTACTACGAGCTTTATGCGGGAAGGCTATTGCGATGTATATAATGTAAAGACATATTCTATAAATATTACTTTATACTAACAAAACTGTCACTTCTATCAACATATATTTTTTATATATTGCAAAGTTAAATAAATGTCTCAATAAGTTCCCTGTAATTGTCCAATGTTCATGTTTGAAAATACCCAAGTTTACAATCAATTCAGCAATTATCAATGCTAGGTATATCCTCTTCAGTATCAATATTTATGTTGTTGCTCTCTTTATCTTCATCTACGATTGCAGTATCTGAATTGCAGCAGCTTTCTCCCATGCAATCACCGCAAGCAGTTACACATTTCAATCCATTTTTGCGGCAGGAACAAATGTTATTAGCGCAAGGGTTTTTAGAGGACATTTTGCACTTGCAGCGTATAAATTTTAAAAGATGATCAGGTGCAGCTTGAAGGTCTGTCATGATTGGTACCAAATTTGAATTCTCTTTCTTCCATCCCCATTGCGTTGGGTCCAGAGCAGCTTCGTTGAGATTTTTCCAGATGATTAACTGAAGATGTACTCTTAGGCTGTGGAAATCTGCTGCACGATCTGTAGGTGGTAATTTCTGAGGATCAAGTACAGAATTACCAGATGTTATAATTTCCATGAATTTCTTGTGCCGAAGTTTCTTCAAGGAAGACATTGATTTACCCCCATACAGTGTAAGGAAAACTTGTGCACCTGCTTTACTAATATCATGAGAAGTAGCATCTTCTCTATAAAAAGTATTTGACAAGTTTTGTAGCCAATTTGATTGAATAAGCTTTTTAAGTAAAACAGTTTTTCCATGACCAAAAGTGGCAGATGTAGTATCACAACCAGACCAAGCATGCATGAATAGAATATGATATTTGGATGTGGTGCCAATGGAGTTGATGATATCGCTGATTTTCCATATGTTTTCTTGTTTTTTCCTTGCCTCTGATCTGAAATATATATCTTCCATATCGTTTTGCCAATGATGAATTAATAGGACCAGCACGTCTGTGTCATCCGCTATTACGGTAACAGACATTCCTTCTTTAGCAAAACGAACAGCATGCATTACAATCATAGTATCTGCGTCTCCATCACTATTATAGACTATCTGACCATCTGTCACTAAGTAGCGGGAGAGGAGAGATATAAATTGCTTCTTGTTGAACGTGTTGCTCAAGAATGCTTGCTGGTTGTTTGAAGCTTCCATATTCTCTTTTAGCTGTATATCTGCCAACGTCTTCGTTGTCCTTCTCTGGTGCTCTTGATCTTTTATTGATGCTCCATTGCCATATCCATCGGAGACAATACAGCATAGTCCATACTGCCTACGTACATAAGTTACATATTGAGTAGCTATGTCTGCATAAGTGACATGTTTAAGCCATTTCACTCTGTGAACTAGCGCACCACCGTCCAAAACATTCATCATGGTTTCAGTTCTGTTTGTATGTAACACATCGGATGTCAAGTCTTTAGCAAGTTGAGCTTTGTTAGGTTTTCTCATCATAATACCTTTGAACAGTGAAGTTGGATAAGGGGTCAGCTCGTATTCAAAATTAGAAACCATATCTTCCTCTCGTTGGACCAGTGCAACGAGTCTAGTAAACAGAATTGTTGGATTAAGGGTGATTTTCGATTTCTCAACAGTTACACCAGGCTGAAGAGTTTCTAATGTTCTAACATGATCTTTCCTTTTAATTGATGCTTCGTTCAAGGTCAATCCATCTAATTTTTGTTGTATCATTAATCCAACTTGTTCTGCATTGTCGCAATTCACGCCGTCGCCATCCGATGCTGTCAATCCAGATGCCAAAGAACGAAGACTTTTCTCATTACCATCAAATGGCTCGTAGTTATCAAACCAAGTTTGAAAATTGACAAGGTCTTTACAATCGCGAATTGTTCTACTTATTCCTAAATCAGTGTGTTGCTCACTTGTTTTATGCTTTGAATTTGTAGAGTTTGTCATTGCATTGTGAACAGATGCACATTTGTGCATGCTGTAAATCCATTGGAGTCGAACACTCTCTGTCATTCCACGTCCTCTGGTGAGGCCCCCACGACTTTTAATTGATCTCATCATAACCTGTTTGATAGTAAGGTCTGTCCATAGTCCTGCCCAGAACTGGCTGCTTCTTCTAACAGAATGGAAACCATGTTCTGTGAACTGTTTATATAGCCATGGATGATCACTTCCTAGCTTTCTCATGTACTGCAAGTATAATCGTGCACTTTTAGCATAGTTTATATGACCACTAGCAGCAAACAGATTAAGCATTTTACCGATACTTTCAAGGTGTAAATGCCAATTTGCGGATCTTTCAGCCCGAATAAATAGTTTCAAAATGTCTATATAATCAATGTATTGTATCCAGAGTTTTGCTGTCCGTGATTGTGAAGCCAGTTTATCTTTATATTTCTCCAGGCATGCTTCTAATGCCAGCAATGCATTTGAATTTTCATGATAAGACACGGGATCCGGTTGAGTGCTGTTGTAGACATCAGAAGTAATGCGCTTGAGTTCATCGATATCACCAGTCTTGAGTATATCAATAGTATCTTCTGGTTGATTACTTCCTCCTTCCTTTACATGAGCTTGATCTATATATACTGCATCCTCTATAACATCACTTGATCCTGTTGTTTCATTTTCAGAATCATTGGGAGGAATTAATGCGTGTATTAGTTTGTTAACCAGTGCAGATTGCACGAGGAAATGCCCTCTTAACGCCCTGGATATAGCTTTGCCAGATATTATATGTGTAACAGCGTTAGGACCATAGCCTTCTTCCAAAACGTCTTCAAGACCTGAGCCTTTCATGATGTGACCAATACTGCCAATAAAGCTCATCATTGTGTGGAATCCACCCAATCTACAAACAATTTTCAACGACTTTGTCTCAATTATATCCATTGCTTTGAGCCACAATGGCTGGTCGAAAGTGATACAGGGCGATAAAATGTCCAATTTTCTTGCTTGATTTTGAATAAAGAGAAGTGTTGAATATATGCAAGTTTCATCAGAAGGGTTAAGATCAATGATGGGCAACATCAAAATGTGCGATTTCTCAAAATGTTCTCCATTAAATAAATGCTGCATATATCCTGACCAGTTTGGTCTTGGTCTTGAAAGTTCATTGAAAATCCATGCTGAATGCCAGAGTATATTAGAGTACAATTCTTTTGGCAATACGAATGGACTCCGCAATTGTATAATTGGTAATAAAGGGAGTTTGGAGAGACCAGATTGAGCTTCATAGATGTACTGCGTGATTCCAACTCCTTTGTCTTTAACAAGAGCCTCAACCTTGATAATTGATTTTCTATTAATGCTGTGACATTCAACTGATTTTGGAATCTCGTTATTTTTAGTACTTGAAACAGCGATAATACCCATGCCATGAAATGTTCCCTTTCCATCTAATGTTGCAATATTATGGTCCACATTATCTGCTACCCACTGAACAAATGTCCCTGGTATATATTCTGTCAATAAACTGTCAAGGGATTCATTTTGAATAACTGATTGTTTGTACCTGGTTACTTCATGATAGCTAACAGAGAAGCCAAGTTGATATAGTTCATCAACGAGCCATTTTGAGCCAAACACATGGTCTAGCTCTACACCTACTCCAAATAAAGTAGGAGATATTATTGACCGAGGTCGAGCTGCCTGCAAAATAGCATGTCCAATGCTGTTTTGTTTTCTTGTTGTTGAAGGCATTAAAACTTTTAATACAGTCTGAAGATGCTTAGGTATCCAAGTCATACCTTTATCGACGTTTCCAATATCTGCATTAGCTGGGTATGATGTGAGATCATACTTAACCTCTCTCAGTTCTTCACGTATAATTTTTGCAGCTGCTAGAACTACTCTTCCTGCCTCTTCTTGTGCATTTTTTTTTCTGTCTGAGTGCCATTTATCGTTAATAATATATTTTGCCATGTTTTTGAAGCATAGTACATTGTCACGCCCATTAACATCGGCAAAGAAAAGGAATTCACCGTAGTGATTTTCTAGCTTCTGTTTCAGTCGCTTAGAACAATAAATTTCTCCAGAGCCAGGGAATGTGCTCATTTTCTCATGCAACTCAGACAGTGTATACAGTTCAGCTCCAGCTTCTAACTCAAGCCATTGGCATAGTAACATAAATTTTACCATCTTAGGCTCTGATTGTGGTCTTCCTTTTGATTTTCTATCTGCTGATACAGTCATGTCTGGTACAATTTTATTCAATTGGAACCGATCATGACAGTCTTTATGATAGATGGCTTCTTCTGCCACCAAGTCGATAATTCCCTGTAGACGAGTCTCAACCTCTTGTGACCACTTATCATTCCTCGTAGAGCAATGTTCAAGGAGTTTGTTTTTGCTTGGGATAGTTCGTACGGCACATATCACAGTTCTGTCAAGGTGCTTTGGATCTATGACAGCCGATTTTGAACAGAACACGCATTGCTCTTTATAACTGAAAGGACATATGCTAGAGCGAAGTCTCTTTTTATTATTTACTACGTCATTTTCCGAAACAGATTTGTGCTTCGTAACACGTTTTGAATCAGTGACATCTCTTCGGCATTTCTTGTGCACCAAAACTTCATCAATGTGAGTGGGACCAATACATTTACTAAGATATTGGTGTAGCTCTAACCTCTCACGTGTTAAGCAGAAATTGATTAAACTTAAAATTCCTTTCCTGGAAACTTTGATCGACTCGGTCCTTTCAAAATTGTTATTACATATTACACAGCAATCACTCTTTATTTCTGTCATTATTCAGTACTGATTTTCATAAACAACCTAAACAATCCATGACAAAGAAGAGCATAATTATGAACTTGAAAAAAATTGAAAACATCTATACCAAAACTGCCATAGTAGTCACACTGTAGGTTTTAGGTCGCTATATGTGTTATGATGGTCCGGAATTTCCCTCCAACAGAATCATTAAGAAACCTGTCCCCCTGCAATACTATACACAACCGTATTCAGCTCAAGATACAAAGCTTGATTGTTCTAAATCGATTTTTCTTGCTGCAGAAAATTAAACTATAAATAGTCATTATTGAAAGCGAAAATTTCGTTTTTCTTTAAAAACGTTACACTTGTATACTTTTGGAAACAACAAAGACAAATGTTGTAAAAATGCAGGGGGTGTAGCAAAATTGTCAGTACGGAATGGGGAAATCTAAAAGTGTACAGCTGCTTATAGGGGGAGAGGGTGTGAAATATTGAAAAATTAACTAAGTTTACGTACTATTTGTGGATTGCCGTTATACATTTTTCAGTTGTGAAGTTCATCCGTTAATCATTACATATTTTACTACTAAACAGATTTATTAAATACTTTTCATTTATGCACATAAATTACTTACCACATACATATTTGAGCGATCAGCAACAATGTATTTATTCTTTTGTTCAAAGTGTGAATATAGTTGTAGTCGTTGTAGAATAATCACGCATCACATTAATATTAAGTATAATAATTTATAGATGTTATAAAATAATTAATAGTTGTAATATTTGTTTATATAGATTGGCAGAACTGCAATAATTACAGTGCTTCTTCTACTTTTTTGATCAAGTCAAGGTACACGTGTTGTATAAATTAAATTTATGCAAGACATTATTTCTGGACTATTTCGCGGGAAGATTAACGCAATCTTTCTTATTTAAACAACAGTTTAATTAAAACAATAACTTTTAGTTCGATTGTCGGCTACTTCCTTAAAAACATACCTTCTCGGATTGCAAAAAAGTTTCAGAATTCACATATAAACATTCAATCGAAATGGCGGATGATACTAAAAAATAGCAATTTTTAAAAGTGCTCTACAGCATTTTCCCCAAGGCGGATTTGAGCGGATTTTGGATATGTTACTCTGGAAGATATAAGCATTTTATTGATATAAAATACAGCTTTATACCATTTTTTTCTAGGTTCATGCAATTTATGAACTTCATGAACCAGACTATTCTGTTTGTGGCATGTTAAACATAAATAAGTTACCATAATCCAAAGGTGGCTTTATGTATACTTTGAAGAGCGACGTAGCAATTTCTTCTTTTATTAAATATCTCAAAGGTCTAAGTTGACTAAGACAGTAATTTGCTTTCTTTAGACACTTTCTCAAATGATCTCTAAAGCTGAGTTTATTATCAATTGTTATACCAAGAAGATTGATTGACTTTGATAATGGTATGGTATTGTTGTCAATTACGATATTAGATATTTCTTCGTTAGCGTTTGGTCTTACTGAAATACACATGACAGTGGTTTTTGATGGATTTATAGTCATGAAGTTATCGTCAAACCATTTGACAATGAGTGATATATCATTATTCATTACGGTTGATGTTGTTGAGTTTTTAGCACCTGACATGTAGACGGTGGTATCATCAGCATATCGAAGTAAAGATGAATCGATATCGGCATAAGATAAATCATTTACATATATATTAAATAATGTTGGCCCTATAACGCTACCTTGTGGTACTCCACGCATTGATTCATAAGGTGTTGATATCTTTCCATTTATTTTGACAGATTGTGTTCTATTGCTTAAGTAGCTTTCGATCAGTGTGCAGCTGCTGTTGTCCAATCCATAGCATTCAAGCTTTCTAATCAGGAGCTTGTGATGAATCATGTCAATGCCTTGGATAGGTCAAGTGCAGTAATGATTGAAGAGTTTCCATTGTAGTATTCGTTTATACAGTCTTGAGTGAGTTTCAGTATGGCTAACTCTGTACTGTGACCAGGTCTAAATCCAAAAACATCATCGGCAAATATTGTAGAGAAATGATTCTGTAATTGCTTTGTTATTACGTGTTCAAAGGTTTTAGAGATGTGCGAGAGAACAATGATAGGGCGGTAGTTACATTTATCGAGAGCATCCCCTTTTTGTATACTGGTGTTGTTAATCCATACTTCCAATCTGATGGGATCTCGTTTATTGTCAGTAGATGATTGAAGAGATCAGTTAAAGGTTGAACAATTGAGGGGGAAATCATTTTCAGGAAGGCAGCTGATATATTATCAGGGCCAGTTGATGTTTTTATGTCAATTTTCTTTATTATTTTCAGTACTTCTTCATCATTTGTATATTTGAAAGTGAATGAAAGGAAAGCTCTTGATTTAATATTAGACACACTTGGGTTTTCATCTAATTGAGTGTTGTTAAGCTTTGCTGGCTCCGGTGTGCAGGTAGAGAAATAGGATGAAAAAATTTCAGACATTTTAATTGAGCTTGTGAAATGTTTGTTTCCTTCAATGAGTGACGTAATTGATGAATTTTTGTCTTTACCTAGTCCAGTTAGCTTTTGCAGATTTTGATGGAATTTCTTAGGATCGACTTTGGTGTTTTCTGATAGGTGCTGTTGTATGGCTCTTCTTTTCATCAGTGTTACTTTGTTGCGTTGTCATTTGAAAGCACCTGGATTGTTTTTATCTTTTGATAGTCTATCACGTTCTCTGATAGCGTTTTCAACCTCTGAGTTTATCCATAGAGGTCTGTTTCCACGTACTAGTCTTTTGGTTAATGGAGCATGCTTTTCGATCGTATGATAAAGTAATGAACACCATTTCTTCCATGTTTTATCAGCCGAGAGTAGATTGTTTGATGAATCAACGTAACAGTCATACCAGGGAAGCTGGCTGAGGTCATTATTTAGTAATTCGAAATCTGTGCATTTCGTCTTTCTGTATGTGGATATTTTAGGCTGTGGACGTTAAATCCTTGACTTTATTGAAGTGTTACATATGCTATGGTCTGATCCACCTGTGGGTGTTATTGATGTTTCGTTGAAAAGTCGCGGATGACTCGTCAATATCACGTCAAGAAGAGTCCCTGATGACGGTCTAGTTGGTTTGTCTATTAAATTTGTCAGTGCGTAGTCATCAATAATGGTTTGAAGGGAGTTACTGTTATAGCTAGGTATATTCAACATATCACAGTTTAGATCACCCAATAATATTAAATGCGATCTCTTACAAAGGATTGCTTCGATGGTACTTCTTAGGTGTTTATAATAAAACGGAATTGACATATTAGGTGGTCTATAAGTAAGGAGCATAGTTTGTGTTATCGTGCCAAGTTTTATTTCTGCTTTAATGTTTCGATGTAGTGATTTTCCAGAGATGGTCTTCTTCTGCATTGAATTCCTTCTCGCACATACATTAAGAGTCCTCCACCGCTTTGATCACCTTGTCTGTCTTGACGTAATAACCTATAATTATTAATATTCAATTGATTATCCTTAATTAGCTTTGTTAGTTTTGTTTCGCAGATACAAATGGCTACAGGATCATTGTCATTAACTATAATGTCTATTTCATGCATCTTGTTTCTGATACTGTTGCAGTTCCATAAAGTTATGCTATTTTGTTTCTTTTTATTAGTTTTTAATGGACCAGGATTCGGGTGGATGTCTCCACATATTGTTCGCCATATGTACTAGTTGCCGATTGTGTTACTGCTGGATTACCATTCAAAGATTGAATTTGCACCATATTGATTGAATTGTTCAATTTTTGGGCAATAATTGGCCCAATAGCTTATGCTACTTTGTGGAAAATTGAGCGTTGATCCTGTGCATATAATAAAGTACGATGGTGATGGGTAGGAATAGAATTGATACTAGCATCCTGACTGTTTCTTGTTGATCGAGGCATATGAATTTGTAATACAGTAGCGTAACAGCGTAGTAGGAAGTATACGTACTGTTGCTAGCAATTGTGAATCAGCATGAAACCAATAATTTCTTACCTCAGACATGGCATCATTCACACCCAGAAGGAGCATACTTCCCTATAAGGCAACCATCATGTGAACAGGCTCTGCAACGCACGTGCCGATCCTGGACACTAGCATCAATTAGTTAATCACAAATCGAGACATTCATGTGCTGTGAATGACACTACAACACCTGAAGTGAGCCTTACCAAGGACCTTTTCTATGTCCTAATAACAATAAGCAACGTTTTTTTAACTTTAACTGAATGTAATGTAGTCTCCAATTAAAATTAATATAATTTACAATAAATTCAATTTTTATTTTAAAAGTTGAATTCAGCATTTGAATGTCGTTTAATAATTTTAGACATTCCTATTCTGTCGTCTTAGTTGGGGGGCTTTTTTGACCAAGATGTTTTGACCCATTTATGTATAGCAAAGCCATTTCTTTCATTGGTCACTTGCACTTTAATAACAGCTGGAATGCAGCTATCTACTCTTTCTCTCAAGCTCAAATGTTTCCAACTCCTGGCCACCATCCATTTCTTAAAGAAAGGCTAGCATCTTAGCTATTTCTCGTTCGACAAGGCATACTGCTCAAGCTACAAAATGTATACAAAGGCTAGCAAGACGTTAGTAAAATGCGTGGCTAGCTAGCAAATTCCAATCAAGAATGAATTAGATAATTAATTACCTTCACCTAATTTGACCTCCATATGATGGCTTCCTTATAAGATCCTCACATGCACACACTCGGTAACGCACGAGTTCAACCAAGAAGAGCCAATCGCTGCGTCGACTTCACGTGCTGATTGCGTGTGTAATGAATCTATGCGCATGCTACCTGGCCCTAGCTCTTGTAACCCGGATTACTTACTGCACTGTGTGGCGTCACAATGGGTCAAGTTTAACTCAGCCTAATTAAAAGTAACCCCCTTAAAAAAACGGTGTATAATTTTCAGAATCTTTTCCAGTCTGTTGAGCAAATGTTTGGAAAAATGTATACAAAAATAGTGAAATATACCAACATACCTGATATGCATTATGCTTATGCAGGTCACTGGTATATAATTTAGCTTTACAAAATACAATCATATATCAAAATACGTTAATAAGAATAATAAACATAATATGTATAAAATTTATCATGTATATAGAAACAGATACTGTGGTAAAAACATGGTATATGACTGTATTACAATACAAAACATCATTGTGAAAACGGTTGGATATCATGCTTTGCGAACAAGGTTTGAACATGTCTGTTCTTGACCTGGCATCCCATGTAACGCTCTACAACTGCATGGCTAGTTGAACATCCATATTTATCCTCTAGTTGGACATCCAAATCTATATTTATTATCCAATGATTGCATAGTTGTAGAGGAACAGCCGTCAACAACTTTGGCAGATCCTAATACAGCATTCGATAGTTGAACAGAACGTCATACTTAACCTTTTTTTTCGTTGAAACATACAATAAGTTGCTTTGATACTACACTCTGAAACACAAACAACCAAACGGGGTGTTTACAAAACATCTATCCAACATGTTGACACAGTTCTGCTGTATAGTCACTGAACTTACAATATACTGTAATTCATACTGATTGCAGACATATCAAAAAACATTTTTTTTCCAAATTTGGCATCATGTTCATAAAGAATAGCTGGGTATAGTTAAATCCGGGGGTTAAATGACGTTAAATATGTTACTATATAAAAATACAGTTACCAGATAAATGGGAGTAACATCAGGGTCTGATCAGTAAATCCAGTTACAATATTTAAAGGCTGAAATGTAAAACGCTTTGTCATAGTCAGATGTAGTTCTGCAAAACGATAGTTTAAATATGATATGATGAATATATATTACCTCCAGCCGAAAATGACATTGATAGTTATTAGTTTACACTACATAAAATTAAGCTGGTTATTCATAATGATATATGTTTCATTAACCATGATTGATTAACTAATCATCTATGAATACCAGTTAGGAATACTCTTACAGCACTCTGCCTTCATCGATGATATAATATCGCAGTGGTCTTCTGATAGACGGTCAATAATTAATTTACTTATATGAAATGTTATGAATTGCATACAAGATCTAAATTTCTACCCATAATTCTTTGGATATAGGCAGCGACAACTGGGATAAATACATAATATTAATATTCTCCTCACCTGCATAGTATTCATTATCAAGTTCCTGATATTCAGGCAATTTAGACAACTTTTACTGAAGCTTTTCCCTAAAAGCTGTAGCAATGCCTCAAATACCAACTCCATATTATCCCAGCTCACATTTGATTTCATTAACTCAAAAGCTTCTTTCTATACCTACATCAAAATGAAGCAGCTTGCAGAAATTAGTCCAAACACTCAACAACAAAAAACAGAAAGAGAGATCAAACATTCTCTACTTGCTAAATATTATTTGCTGAATAAGGGGAAATAGCCTACTGTTTATTTAAAATTAAAACATACTATGCTATATAAAATGTTTACTCACAACGTCATGAAAATTGAATGCAGCCCACAATTGATGTTCAGAAATTAAATCTGCGGACTCTATTCTCTTAAAGCGATCACTGCAACACTTAAAAAGCAGGTCTGATAGAATATACTCATTAGGAACACTCCTACGGCACTCTGCCTTCAACAATGGTATAATATCGCAGCGGTCTTCTGATGGACGGTCAATAATTATGAGTGAAACAGATTAAAAATAATTTATCAGTGGATATCAAACCATGCTCGACATTAACAACACTATTCATGCACATGAAACTGGAGAACCAGTAAATAATATACCTTCTTGTTTGGTGATGCAGGAGAGTAGTATTTAGATTTTATTCACATTTATGCCCCCCATGAACTTGCAAATTTAACCTTCTTGGTTGCTTCAGCTGTTATTTCTCTGTTGTACTAAATTTTCTTATCAGCTTGGTTGTCCACAGAGTTCCAAATGTCAAGCAGAAAATAGTTATATAATTATAAAGCAGCTAAAGAAGCTATCAACTCTTGCTCTCAAGTTCAATGTTTCCAATTCCTGGCCACCATCCATTTCTTGTTTTTCTACTATTCTGTAATGAGACACTGCTGTGGTCTCTGTCCTGTCTTTGCAGATATAATGTAGACGATAATACAGAACTCTCTACCAATATGCTGATAAAGGTTTGTATTTGTGTATATTGCAGAGATTAATTTTCTTTGAGGACAACCACAACTTTTTTGGCATTTGAAATTTCTATGTCGTGCATATTTTCCAGACAGAATTTCCTGTTGACAAGTTTCTTGAAAAAGTTAATTTGTACATATCTCCCAATGTGAAACTTTTCTAGATTGTCTTCCAGAGTGAAGCACCTTTTAAAAAATGTTGTAAACATTTAATGTAGCAATTCACCCCCACACAACTTGGATAAATTTATTTTAAATTGCCAAAACATCTCTCCCAAGTTTTCGTCTGTTACCACATTTATGACATGTGGAAGAGAGCTTGCAAACTCCGCACAGTTTTTAAAGGCAGCTGCCCCAACTTTGCTGAATTTTATTTTATCTACTGGACACTGCTTGATTTGTCAACTATTCCACATATCCCATCAAACAGGTGACCAAAATCCATGCACTCAGCTGGAATCTTCAACAATTCAGGCATTTTCTCACCTCTTTCTTCATGTTTATCTCGAATTGATAATTCAATGACACCAGCTCCATTTCGCAGTTGTTTTCTTCTCATAAGTTCTAGGTAAAATGTGGACCAACATTTGAAGCTCTGGAATCAACATTAGGTGCAGTATTTCCATGTTCAGTTGATGTATCTTTGTTCATTTGTCCCGCCTTTAGCCATCCTTCCACCAAATCAGTCTTACCATATTTTATATATTGCCTTGATTCCGCTGCCGTGTTTTCTGAAGAATGGACATGTTTGCTTTGAAGTACTTGTTTTTTTATTTCTATGGCAAACTTTTGAAATTGTTCAATTGCTTCTTTTACCCAGCGGTGGAAATTCCACCAAGGACACATCAAATCCTGGCCATGTCAACTTTCTTTAGTTAGTCACAACATTCACAATCTTCTTTGATGAATTAATGACGCAAATTGTGTAAGTGAAGCCACTGAACAATCAATTCAGCCACTCTCATCTTTTTCCTGCTCTTAATTGTTATAATTTTAATGATTGTATAATTTGATAATAGTTATTTGAATTTAACTAAATTGAAAGATGGAAAAGACCCCTACACTATTTAACTCAAAGAATCTTGCTGCAATGATTAATTTCAACAAAGAGCATTTGCATCCAAGATTGCCTAAAATCAATTTAATCTCAAGAGATAACACTTCCTAAAAAAGAAAATGTACTAATATTGGCCTAAAAATTAAAACAAAGTAGATCTAATAGAATCTCCTTGTCGATTCAACTCTGGCTGCAAACAACGAATATACAGTTTTAATTTTCATAAACAAGGCAATCGTCAATGCTGTCCTGAAAATATCTGTTTTTAATTTATTTAATGTCTCAATTTGCATCAATACTGTTAGATGTGTTGATAGAGAGTTCCGCAATATGGGAACAGCGCAAGAAAACACTCTAGATCCGTATGTCTGTAGGTTACATCTAGGCTGCATCAATACTCTGTTGTTAGCAGAGCGCAATTTTCTTTTAGGTGTATGCTCCTTTTTATAAGGTCTGTTAGATAACCAGGTGCTAATACATTCAAAGACTTAAAAGTTATTATTATAATTGTATATACAATTATTTATTCTACTGGTAACCAATGTAAATTAAACATAACTGGCGTTATGCTTTCATATCTGTTGAGACTCATTAAATTTATTGCTGCTGCATTTTTGACATTTTGCAATATTTTTTATTTGGTATGATAGTAGTCCATATATAATAGAGTTGCAATGGTCTAGTCTGGATGTAATGAGGGCATTGACAAACAGTTCAGCGGATTTGCGATTTACACAATGCTTGATTCTGTTACGAAGATGAAGAAACGAGGCTTGCAAATGTCTGATACATGCTTTTCTAATTATAATGTTACTCCATTTTTATTATACAAAATTAATCAATAAACGGGAAATTTGTTTAAAGGTATAAAATTAGGGTCCTACGAAAAGGGTGACCATGACCATGACTATGACCATGACTGGCTACGAAAACGATGACCGGTGACTGCTACCGGCTATGAAAACGGTGACCAAATTCGGTGACTGGCTACAAAACCGTGACCAAATTCGGTGACTGGCTACGAAAATGGTGACCATGACAAGTCAGCCATGATGGTGACTTCCTACAAAAACGGTGACCGACCGTATTTATTCAAAAATGAAATTGAAAATAATGTTGAAATTTGTAAACATTTTCTTGACTTTAGCCATTTTCAAAGAATAAATTTTTTAAAACGTACATAATTTAAAATTTATAGTATTAAAATTGAAAAGAGTTAATGTAATTTACATGCTAGTAATTTTTAGATTTATGACTAAAACAATACATGCAAGGAATTTTTTACATTTTTTATTTATTTTATTATGATTAAAACAATACAGAGCGGATTGAATCAGCTTGCGAATTAAGATCAGGCTTAAGGTCTTTAATATACAGCATTTCATAGATGGCATATAGAGGCAATCCCATATTAATTTCTTGTATCTCTCTGTGAAATTTAGTTTATTTTTTAATCCTTACTCTTAATTCTTCTTCTATTACATCTTGTTGATAAGATTCTGTGGATTGCTTCCATTCAAGCAAAGGCTATTCAAACAAACTCTATTCAATTTTAAACTTATAAGTCTATGTACTTTTTAAAATTTTATTCTCTTGAAAATGGTTGAAGATATCAGTCGAAATGATGCTGAGTCAATCAATAACTATTAAATATTCACCAGCTCCATACCTTTGTTTTTGCCTGCCTGAAGATGGAATAGATATAATAGTCCCCAGAAATTTAATTCTTTATTCAAATCGGGATTCATACTCTGACGTTGATGAGCAATAGCAGAGGTAGAAGCGGAGAGTTTCCCGAGCTAGCAGTTGACGGTACGTTCATTGGGCCAATGTTTCGATAAAGACAAGTCAATATAGAGTGGACTGTAGTTGAGAGAACCCACGTTTCAGATGCGTATACCGTAGTAGCAGAATAGGCTCTATCGTGTGTCTGAACAGACGTAACTTATTTAACGTCAGTGTTAACAGTATTAACATTGGATGCCCAGAATTTGTTCAGGCCTTTACGATGGGTTAGACCATCTGAAGATGGTGGAAGTACACAGGACCTATATAGCCATTTGAGCAACTTCACGCCTTCTATGTCATCATTTGATCTAGCAAGGTGTGCCTGTCCTATGCCTAAAGAAATAAATTCCGTCTTATAGACGTGTTGATTGCAAGCCTACAGTTGTACCCAGAGCCATCTATTTACAAGAGTTGGGACACGCTTTCATGTGCCGCTATCGTCTCCTATTGGGCAGATGCCATTCACGTGATTTTTTGGACGCCATTTTCGTACTTTCGGCACCAGGGTTCTTGTTCTTTTGGCGCCAGGTTTCCTGTTTTAAGCGAAGCGCGCGGAAATATACAACTTTTGAAAACAAACATAGGCTACTAAATTATTAATTGTTGTGTTAATAGGCACATAGTAATCAAAATAAAAGTATTGTTTACTATTCCAACTGGGGACAAGAATTAGAAAAAGTTGTCTTTGACTGCAAAGAATAAGCGTAAGAGCATAAGAGATACTCTTTTAACTCTACAAACTCCTTGTCCATTTAGCAATTCCAATAGCATTGATCTGATTTACCCTTGAGCAATATGCTGATGAGATCAATAACATAGTATACATTGAAGTAAATTTGTATTCTAATTTTAAGAATCCAGCAAATAAATATGGAGAAAGACAACTCATAAATGGTTATATTACTCTTGCTAAACAATCGCAAACCATTTCACAGAGTTCCAAAATGGCTGTAAAAAACACAACATTCTCTTACACATGCGCATTGCTGTTGAAAACGTGCTCGGGTCCAGGCCAAAAAAACATAAATGGCATCAGTGTTCCAACTCTTGTAAATAGATGGCTCTGGTTGTACCAACTCAGTCTATAACTAGCCTGCACCACAGACCATAATTCATTCACGAATGAAAATAAGCGAACATCTTCAAAATTGTCCTGTGAAAAACTCTTGTATTTATGAATTCGTTTTGCTTTGAAACGCCAAGAAAAAGTATGACATTTCAGGCAATACTCTATTTTTATCAGGATTTTAATAAACATATGTTATGGAATAATTTAAAGGAAAAAATATTAGAATTATGGAAAGCATGGACACTATTTAACCAATCTAAGCAATCTGTTTTGCAATTACTTTAACATTTTTCCATTTTCTAATACATATGATATATACGGTCGGTCACCGTTTTTGTAGGAAGTCACCGTCATGGCTGACTTGTCATGGTCACCATTTTTGTAGTCAGTCACCGAATTTGGTCACTGTTTTCGTAGCCAGTCCCCGTCATGGTCACCGTTTTCGTATGCAGTCATGGTCATGGTCACCGTTTTCGTAGGACCCATAAAATTATATTTACATTGATATTTTATTACATGTTTAAAAAAGGTTGCTAACTCCAGCTAACTATCTATCTATATCTATGGATAATTTACATTTGTAAATGTTAATTGTTCTGGGAAAGTCCCCAAGACACACAGTGCATTGGTCCCTGTATGATGATGCTGATATTCTCCCGGATGTAGTGCTTCGGTTTTTCCTGATCAACAGTGTAGGCCTACATTAAGTTTTCCAAATGGTCTATTAGTCTGTTCGCACTTGGGCCAAATGGTCCCATCGTCTCCACAGCAACTGGTATTGCTTGATACAACTGGTCAAATTCTGCATATTTGATTGATTTTGCATTCTCAGCTTTGGCAGCTCCAGCAGATTTAGATGTGTCTTCCAAGTGACTGGGAGCCATGGTGTCTGGGCATGTGGAGTTCCACACTGCACGTTTGCCATGGGACCAGGGAATCTGTGTGAGACCATCAGGACGTTTCAAATCAGATTGACATAAGCCCTGAGGTTCAAGAATGGATGGTATACCAGCTGATCCCATGGCACGCTTTATGATGTTATTCACAGCATGGTGTCTTGCAGATCTTCCAGCACTAATCTAGCACGATAAACCATGCATTCCCAAGGCATCAACTGTTTTCATTTTTGCAGACATGCTCTTCTGCATTTTTGCATCCAAGGCGTAGAGCTGTGGTAATTCTGAGCTGCGTGTCGTCAAGAAATAGGCCAAGCAAGGGTAATGGTAAACAGCTCAGCCATCCCCCAGGGTATTTTCCATTGACAGCCCTTAGACGACTGATGGACCGTTGATGGACGGCTGATAAAAAATTGTAATGTTGTGTCCATTAATACCCTCAATATTGTGTGAATGTGTGGATCTTGTTACTGTAATGCTACAAGCATCTTGCCTTTTAATTATAATATTCTTCTTCTGTCCAACAATGCATTTTGCAATACAGATGAAGAACTCTCTCATCTGATCAAAGCAGGCATGCATATGGAATTTCAGAATTTTCATCATTGATCCTTGAAGAACTGGAATTCTTTGACTGCTGGTGGAGGTGGTTGGGAATAGCTGCCGCATTTCAGGACCAATGTCGGATGATTGGCCTTTTTGTTGCTGTTGTTGTTGTTGTTGTTGTTGTTGTTGTTGTAGATAACATTACCATATTAGTTATCAATACCTCCTACACTACTACAACATACTGATTTGTTTTCCTCTTTTGAATATTGTATCTATACGAAGCAGATTACAGGCATTTAATGTATATATTGCTACAGGGGTAAATGATATTTAGCAACTTAAACTTATTATTGGAATTTTTTTAAAACAACCTAAACATGATACCTGCATAACAAAATGCATCCCATGTATTGCCCCAGACAGTTATGGAAGTCTCTAAGTATTGCTCTTGAATTTAAAGCACTTCGGCGATCTGCTTATATTTTATGCATTAGGTCTTAAAATATATGCTTATGGCAGACCTTTTTCAACTCAATTGGATACTTGCTATCTCCATTTCTATTTTAAGGGTCAATTGATTGAAAATGAATAATCCACCTAGCCATCATCTAGCACCTAGTTAACATTGACTAATGATAACATATTTGGTTTCCTACTTATTTTTTCAATGAAATTTGTTTTACTCTTTCCATCCTTTATTTCAGGAGACTAAGCCAATTTCTTCCCCCCAAAAGAATGGTAAGTGACCATACCCTTACTGGTAGGAGGCTGAGAAAGAAATGCATAGAAGATATTGTGTAGTAAATATTATGCATATTTATAGGAAGACTGACTAATTTACCTATAAAGAATTTACGTAAAGGAAGGGTAAGGAATAAAATGCATTTCAAGCGTGTGCTTGCATCCCCTCGGGAAATTCCATGAATTTCCCTTCAACCACAATTGAAACTTACTAACCAGTACACATAGTTTCCCAGTTTGACTGATTTATGACTTAGTCATTCAAGTTCTACGCCTATAAAAACGGTTCATGAGGTTTATGACATTTTTGAGGTTCATGAACTCAGTAAATGTTCTTGCATAAGTTGTTGTTGTTGTGGGATGAGTGCTTGCTTGCTCTAAGCAATTTGTTGTCTACACATGGGAAATGATATATGTGTTACATTATGGGAGAGGGGTTATGGAAGTGCTGTTGAATTGTTCCACTCAATAGTTTTATTATTTCAATTTAAGTGCTGAAAATTATGATACTTTCCCAAATATTTATAATTGGTTCACTCTCTCGCTCTGCTGCAAGTAAGATAAGTATTAATAAGAATTCCGTTGGGGTAGGACAGTGTGACAATGTGCTTGGTTTTTATTGTTGATGGATGGCGCCGGCAGTTATGGTGATGTGATTTGGATGCTTACATTTGGATCATCCACCAGCATTTATCGGCCAGGCAACAGCAAATACTCTAACTTAATAAATTGACTCTAATATACTGACCCTAATAAAAATGTATGCAATATCCTCACCCAATAGCTTTACATTCATTCTGACATCTGCGGAATGTAAGAACCTTCTAATGTCACCACATTCTTACCTAAAATGAATAAAAGTAACTACAGTGTAACCCGCTTTAGTGCAAGTCAAAATTGTCAACTTTTCATTGCAGTTATCCGAAGTTGCTCTTATCCAAAATTGTTTAATAAAATCATAACTAAAAAATAGTCAATAGATTTTTAAAGCCAGTTTGTATATAAAGGGGGATTTCACTTATCCGAATTGCACTTAAGCGGGTTCCACTGTACTTCTATTTTGTATATTTCCAGAGGTTCTCATTGGCATGCAGTCAGTGGGGATATGTGGATCTGATGTTCATTATTTAAAAGCAATGAAGATTGGGGATTTCATCGTTAAGCAGCCTATGGTTCTTGGACATGAGTCAAGTGGGATTATTTTGGAAGTTGGTGAAGGAGTAACCCATTTAAACAAAGGTTAGTGTTTATCATGATTGAAAACAGTTGATATGACTCTGCTACATTGTCAAATCTGTTGATTAACCATAGATGCTATAAATAGCTGGGAGCTGATGTTGGTTAATGTTAAATGCACAGAATTTGAATTGTCAGCTGCAGTGATTGATCTCACTTAAAATTTGAATTCTTCTTTAATAGTTATCTTCATCGATAATCAAGATGATGCCTACATAATTCAATATGTTGATTCTAAATTCAAAGCATTTAATCTGTCCAGCTTCTAACTCTGTTGAAATGCCAACAACATCACAGTTTATAGTTATCTTCAAAGTCTTCACGTTTTTCCTTAAGAAATCTAATTGTTTCAATAACACATCTGAAAAATCAGTTCATGGAGTTCTTGGAAAGATCACAAACAAAATTTTATCAACAATCAACAAATGACTTAATGGTTCATGAACGCTAAATTGCCAAGATGTTTCTCTGTGTTGAATTTTTATGAAATTGTTCATAAAGACATCTGTGTAGGGTCTACCAGGCAAAAATTTTTCCAGCTGTTAGACCATTTATATTTTTTATACTTTGAAAAAACTCCAACATTTGCCTATTGCCATTGAAAATCAATTTTATATGATGTGTCTAATTCGTAAATATAAATCTGCTCAGAAATATACACAATTAATTCAGCAATATCAATGTACCTATGTTGTCTTTACTGTTTCAATAGTGCTCGATGCCATAAATGCAGAGCTGATTAATAATAAATAAACGGAAAAATCAGACATTCATATTTGCTACTATTAGTTTCGCGCCAAGGCGATCATCAGGCAATTTAATCCAGACAATTAATTTATTTATATATATATATTACTTAATATTATTAGATATTATCTAATAGCAAAGAATATAGTGCTCAATGTCATAAATGGCAGAGCTGTAAATAGTAATAATAGAAATAGAAAAGAGTCAGAGACCACACATTCTTATTCACATTCTCACTTTTATTCTCTTCTTATTTTTCTCATTCAATATAAGAATGTGTGGTCTCTGACTCCTTTCTATTTCTATTATTACTATTATATATTACTTAATATACTATTAAACTCATCCGATGATGAGCTCTGGGTTAGGTGCTTGGTTGGTGGGATATCTATTAACATGCTTCTATTTAGATATTTATATGCACAACTAATAAGCTTCAATAACATCTATATGCTTTATGTTCAATGCTTGCTCTCTGCGTTAATAACATCTCTCAGCTGGCTTTATGCGTTTAACTTCTACATGCTTGTTGTATGCTGCTCTTGCTATGGCGAACCTGTCACTCTCCGACTAATGCGTGGATCCCGAACCAACCAAGCACCCGTCACACTGATAATCAGTGGAAATTACACATAATGAATACATAATGAATACAAACCTGACCTCACTTACCAACTTGAGAAACCTAAATAAACCTAAATGAAAAAGCACAATTATGGGATGGGTGGGAGGGAATCAATTAAAGACAATAACAACCAATAAACTTATAAAATTATAATAAAAATACTTTTCACGATATCACTCAAAGCATTGAAGCATTGAAACATAAGCATGTGCGTATCATAAAGCGAGGATAAATGCGAATGCGTTAGATAGCTTTCGATCCCTTCAAAGGATGACTTGAACACAAAAGTAGGTGCGCCGAAATTGCTACTCAACTTCCGCAAAATTAGCTAGAGGCTCGGACCTTCACAGTATGATAATTACCTAATCTGGATAAACACGCTGAGACATTGTTAATGCTTACATCACTACTTTTTGGAATTGACAGGCTACCTTTCCCCTGGAGCTATAAACAGCATCCCCTACAACAGGGAAGAATAATAACTCTGCAAATGCAACACATCGGCTGATTTTAACTTCGCCTAAATTAAGAAATGTAAGCTATATTATATTAGTATACATGCTTTCCAATCCATTTCAGGTGATCGTGTTGCAATTGAGCCTGGTGTGCCATGTCGTTATTGTTCGTTTTGCAAAGAAGGGAGATATAACCTATGCAAAGACATGGTATTTTGTGCTACTCCTCCCTATGATGGATCACTTTGTCATTATTATACACATCAGGCTGATTTCTGCTATAAGTAAGTAACAGAAACCCATCACACCCATGTCATACCATGGCGATTGTTATCTGTGAAATAATAACTGATTAATCAATGCTTTTTGATTGTAGGTTACCTGATCATGTATCATTTGACGAGGGTGCTTTTCTTGAGCCACTTTCTGTTGTTGTCCATGCGTGTCAAAGGGCTGGCATAGGAATGGGTGACCATGTCTTAATATGTGGTGCAGGTATGTCTATTTATGTTATGTCATCAATACTAATTAATTAACATCAATCTATGTCAGATGCAATTTTAAAAGCAGTTTTAATAAACTCTGTCTGTTTGGTTATTATTATATTGTTAGGTCCTATTGGTCTTGCTTGTTTACTTGTTGCTAAAGCATCTGGAGCGACTCAAGTGGCTGTCACTGGTAATATCTTCTGTTCTATTTTTCTTTATTTGTAATTATTTATTGATGTAAGTAAGGATTTAATCGTTAATGTGTATTTTGATCGTAGAATAAAGAGTCAACTAAAAGACATGCTAGATTAAGCTACTTCAATTTTCAAATCATAAAATGATCATCAGGCAATTTATTTCAACTATACTTCAAAAATAAATCGGTATCTTATATGAATTATTATGAGCTACTAAGCAATTGGCGCATAAGTGGGCACGAACGGAGAAAACGAGACAAAATTAAAAAATTGCGGCGGCTCGTGATTTACTCCTTCGAGTTTATTCCTGGAGTGACTCGAGTACGCCAAATATCAATAGCTCATAGGAAACTGTGTGCCAATTCCTTTGTATTAAAACTTACATATCTATTTTGCACATTGCAATGCTTTTGAAAACTTCTGATAAAATTAGAAATTCTTATTCGTGTTGTCAAGTCCGAATGGTAAGATCGATTATGTTTTACAACCTAGTTTTGCTATGGCGATTTGGCGTCATAACTCTAAACCAATCAGATTGATCGAATCAATTTCGTTACGGGTGCCTTCGGTAGGGAGATACCGCCTTTATTGCTTTTCACTATTCAATGAGGCCCATCGAATAATCTATTTAAGAAAGTAGACAATTATAGTGAGGTGTCTAAATATTAATTTAAAATCTACGAATAATCTTTGGCTGATTTTGAAGCATGCATGTATCCTAGGAGTTGTGATGCACTGTCACTGGTCAGCGAATACGTATATGAAAGGCGGCGAGGTTACCAATCAGAAAGATCCAGTTTGGCACAATTCAGTTATAATTCCCTAAAGTAGTACCAAATATTGCGATATTGTTTGAGATTGTGACTGAATTTTCAATTGATATCATATACCCTATATCATCCTTTGTTTAAATCACAGATATTGATCAGGGCAGACTTGATGTGGCCAAACAAATTGGTGCAGATGTTGTGCATAAGGTAGAGTCTAGGGATGGCAAAGTTGTGGGTAAGCAGATCATCGAACTATTTGGAATGGCTGATAGAACTGTTGAATGCACGGGTGTTGAATCCAGTATCCACACTGCAATTCATGTAAGTTGCACGATATGAGTTAAAAGCATATCCCCTCATAGAAAAATCTATTCTATTTCAGTAGGATGATGTTTGGTGAAACTGATTGTTCTGTGCGTCATTTAAGAATGTTAAATTGCAGCCATGATTCCGCTTTTTGCAAGAGATTTCGATAGACCTGAATTTACCTATCCATTCAACTACATAAGCCTGTCCTTGTTTTCCTATTCCACTATCCTTGTGTTTTCATTTACACATTTCGAAATTTACTTCGTAGCCCCTTTGATGATATGATTTCATATTGTTTTTGCATCTTTTTTTGCAGGCGACAGTATCTGGTGGTGTTGTTGTGATTGTTGGAATGGGTAAACCAGAGATCCAATTTCCTGTGTTTGATGCTCTTGCAAGAGAGATTGACATCCGGGGAATATTCAGATATGTGAACTGGTAAGATTTTTAGTCAATAAAAATGGTTACATGATAAGAATGTTCGTCCATCTCGTGTTTATATATACTTTTAGTACAGTCATTTTAAGCCAATATAAGCCTTAACCTCACACAAATTGCAACAGAAGCTTGCTAACAACATATCCAAAATGTTCTGAAATCGGAGTAGGCAAAATGCCTTAATTTCGCAATTTGATTTATGGCAATTCCAGTAGAAACATGAAAGCGAGGCTGTCCAGTTTCAGTGCAATCATGTGATTTAATTTGAAGGAATACCATCAGACATTATAGCCCTGCATCATTTAGCTCATAAAATGTGCTTAAAATTTCTTTACTGTCACTATGTATCAAATTATCAAAACGAGGCTATGTATGAAGATTAAACAAATCGACATAGGAAAACTAGAAAAAGATATATACAGTAAGTGAAAAATGTTATTCATTATATTTTAACATTCTACTAGCAGTATAGATCATGTAAATACTTAATTTATCTTATTTAGAAAATACAACCAGGTAATATATATTGTTCACAACGAACAATTTCAGGCAAATGCCTAGGAATGTTCATGGTCGCCATTATTTTTGACAGAAATTGACTATTACGATTTAATGATAGGCCTGCAGAAAAATAGCAGAATAAGATATGCAATAGAAACGTCAAATTAAATTAAACTAAAGAACTAATACCTTCATTAATCATCGACAGGAAATCAATGCAACTTCGTATATAGACTACAGTTACCCACTCGTTTATGTTACTAATTTAACCATGGAATGAAAATTGAACACAGGAACTTCATCTAAAGGTTATGCCCAAAATGTTAACTATATACTATACACATATACAATCGGACCTGTTATAACAGCCGTCCCAATACAGCGACCACCTGTCTGAAGTGGTCACTCTTGCAATGTTCTGAAATAGTATTTTCTATTGAATCGAAGATTGATGAGCTTGGCTGCAGTTTTAGTGAGTTACTCTTTTTCTAGCTCTTGGTTCGTCTGGGCAGATAAAGGAAACTTGTATAAAGCAAATAATTTGTGCCACTTTTGAAATTTGCAAATTTCCCCGACCATTAGCTCTCCATTCATTTTAATCAATAATGGTTTAACATATTTTCGAAACTTCGAATACAAGTGAGTAAAACTTTAGGGTTCACAATATGTGTTTGGCAGCTCTTCATAATATCCCTGCGAAAAACAGTTCAGGAGTTAATGAACAGTCCATGAACAGTTCATGAACGTTAAATGGTCCAAAGTTTTCATGGATTGTTTATGAACTGTCCGTGAAGGTTCATGAGCTGTTTTTGAATAGTTCATGAATTGTTCTAAGCTTTTGAACTCCTGAACATTTTGCAGGGGATGTATCAAATCTGTTGTATAAAAATCTTCTGTGGAAAAATAGTTCATAAATGTTAAATGGCAAAGTTTCATGAACAATTTATAAGCAGTTCATGAACTGCTGAATTAATTTATAAATTGTATAATTTATAATAAATGAAAACTCGGGAGCATTCAATAACAATGTTCATGAACTGTTCATGGACTATTCATACGAGTTCATTGAGTATGGACCATTTTCTCCATACGAGCTTCCTTTGTCTGCTCAGAGAAACCAAGGACTGAAAAAGAGGAAATCACCAAAACTACAGCCAAGCTCATCAATCTTTGATTTAATAGAAAATACTATTTCAAGACATTGCAAGAGTGACCACTTTAGACAGGTGGTCGCTGTATAGAGATGGCTGTTATATAGCAGGTTTGATTGTATATGTGTATAGGATATAGTCAACATTTTGGGCATAACCTTTGGGTGAAGTTCCATGTTCAATTTTCAATCCATGGCTAAATTAGTAACATAAACGACTGGATAACTGTCTATATACAAAGTTAATTGATTTCCTGTCAAGAAGTAAAAGGTATTAGTTCGTTAGTTTAATTTAATTTAACATTTCTATTGGATATCATTTTCTGCTATTTTTCTGCAGGCCTATCATTAAATCGTAATAGTCAATTTCTGTCAAAAATAATGGCGACCATGAACATTCCTAGGCATTTGCCTGAAATTGTTCGTTGTGAACAATATATATTACCTGGTTGTATTTTCTAAATAAGATAAATTAAGTATTTACATGATCTATACTGCTAGTAGAATGTTAAAATATAATGAATAACATTTTTCACTTACTGTATATATCTTTTTCTAGTTTTCCTATGTCGATTTGTTTAATCTTCATACATAGCCTCGTTTTGGTAATTTGATACATGGTGACAGTAAAGAAATTTTAAGCACATTATATGTGCTAAATGATGCAAGGCTACTATTCCTGATATTTTCCTCTCAAATTAAATCACATGATTACACTAAAAGGGGACAGCCTCGCTTTCATGTTTCTACTGGGAATGCCATAAATCAAATTGCAAAATTAAGGCATTTTGCCTACTCCGATTTCGGAACATTTTGGATATGTTGTTAAGCATAAAATTTGACCCTAGAATTGATGAAAAATGCTTCTGTTGCAATTTGTGTGAGGTCATTTTTTATAATGACTGTACTATTTTTACTGTAATGTGTTTAGTCATTTCCTTATTGCCGGATCCGTACTGACTACTGATTATATCAATCCCAAGAACCTCGACAAATCAAAGTGATGTTGATTAAGTAGAAAAAGCCATTGAAATTTTCTCAATACCCTAGTAAAAGAAAAGAAAATAAAGAGCTACAATATGATCCTTGGGTTCACTGATTAATTGTATGATTAATTGTATGATCATTCGAGAGCAGACCTTTCTTTGTTGTTCCATTTCTACCCTTAACACAGATAACACCTTACCAAAATAACAAAGACCCAGACGATCATCAACCAATAGTGATGGACGGTAATAGCCCACAAACCAAACAAAACGTTATTCAGGTCCGTTCTGATTATTAAACGGGGTATGCACATTTGGTCTGAATGGGAAGGAATGTAAATTCGACCACCCTAAGCATTGTCGGCGTTTCGCAACTAATGGTAATAAAAAAGGAGGTTGCAATAGAGGGAGTAAAGGCCCATTATTTCATTTCAAAATATGCAAGACTTCCTATCAGCGACTTGCGTGCTTTGAAGATTGGAATGCATTTAAAGGGCAACCGAAGGTGGATAACAAATAGCCACCAAATCAACACCACATATCAGATTCTCAGTCCACTAATGTTAATCAATCAAAGACAATGCCTCATCTTCAACTTAGCTCTGGGCCCAGTTCTGAAACTGCCAATACAAACATGCAAAATTTTTTAGACTCAGGACCATTGATGGCCCTAATCAACAATGCAGTGAGCAAATCTATACAATCTGTTGTCCCCATGATTCAGCAGTGTATCGACCAGAGGCTGTCCGCACTCCAAGCTCAAACCGGTCAGTTCAATCAGAATCAAGCATCTCACCCCCCATTTCAGCTCATTCCCCAACCTTATGTTCAAAGGCTGTTACTCCGTCAACAGTATTACCAACCCATGATATAAACAATGATGTAAATAGCACATCTAATTATCATGCTGATCCTTATCTCAATTGTATCTATTTTAATTCGCGGTCTTTGATGACTAAACCAGAGCGATTGCATGCACTTTTGGATTCATAAATTTATGACATTATTTCTTTCACTGAGACCTGGTTGTCTCCAACAGTCCCCGACCAATTACTTTTGCAAGGAACTCCTTATTGTTTACTATGTAAAGACCGACCCTTGGACACACATGGTGGTGGTGTAACAATATTCTACAAAGACAATTTAAAAGTTATTTCTATTGATATTCCAAGTCGATTTGATTTTCTTGAATCGGTAGTTGCTGATATACTACTATCTGGTGCAAAGTATCGCTTTACCTGTATTTATCATTCTCCTTTATTTGCATCAGACAGAATAAAGTCTGATTTATTATTTTCTTTTATTGACTTTTGCACATCGTGCCAACACCCTTGTATCATCAGTGGTGATTTCAATTATCCTCTTATCGACTGGACAATTCCATGTTCAATGGATCAAGTAGCGATGGTCATTATCATTTTCTAGATGCTGTCACTAGAAATGGCCTATTTCAATTAGTAAATGAACCAACTCGAAACAACAATATATTGGACCTACTACTATCCACTAATCCATCACATATCCTCACAGTAAAAGTCGATTAACCCTTCACATTTTCCTGTGATCATTGTTCAATTATTTATAAAATTTCTCTACGATCTCCACCTACTCAAAGTATCAATTTTAAAAGTGGTTACAATTTTCGCAAAGCCGATTATGAAAAGTATGAATAAGTACCTCAATAGAATCGATTGGCTCTATATTTATAATGATAGTCAAGGTAATGTTGAGAAAATTTGGAACTCGATCACTAATATACTCGACATTTGTATATCTACATTTGTTCCTGTTAAAAGCAATCACAAAAGTAAACATTTATCCAAGGAACATCGCAAGACGAAAAAATGCGGCTTACAAATTATCTAAAAAGAATGATGAAAATAAATCTCATTATGAAATTCTTAGTCGTCAATATAAGAAAGCTGTTCACAATTTTAATATCGAACGTGAAAACCAGTTATTGGCTGATCCTTCACTTCATTTATTTTACTCTTTTGTTAACAGTAAATTGAATACTAAAATATCATTTTCTGCAATTCTAAATGATCAAGATGAGCTTATTACTGTCACTGTAGTAAAGATGCAGTTCATATGGAATTGTTTGAAAATCTAGAGATAGATTTACTAGTAGCATATACTCGACGCTGTTTGAATAATTACGTTCACATTTCCCGACAATTTTTCATCAACATTCAGAATGTCAGCAGCACACAGGAGTTAGTAGATTTTATATGTTAGGAGGATTCCCCGGGGAGGATTCAAGCATATTAGGAGATTTTAAGGTCATGCTTTTGATTTTTGCTGCTCTGTGCACAAACAATCAACGTATCAGGCTAAATCACAAACACTTTGAGGACAAACCCTAGCTCCAAGCAACACTGCCTACTTCACTTGGCGATATTGAAATTCGCCCCAGCACAAATACTGATCTCCCCTTTTGCCTTTTTGTAAATTGCACTTCAACACTGTTATCCATACTGACTCCTGCATAGCATGAAAGGTGTACTGTACCAGTTATACAAAGAGACCATCGCACATTGAAGCAATATATCTAATGTGCCCTTCCTCCCGTAGACTCTATATCAAAATCAATAAGACTGACAAGGGGGATCATTCATTCACTGCATAAGTAGCTGTAGATACTCTCCAATATAAAGAAAACGTCATTCTACTGATATGTCTGTTCCACTTTGTTCTGTTTGAAATGACTGTAGCTGTCTTAAATTGGTAGCGTTTATCAGCAAACGTATCATTCTGATTTAGTTTCTGACATTCTTAAACTACTACCTTCTTATTACCAAATTTGCTCTGCTTCTCGGTCTTGTTCTGTTTGTAACCAAGCTACTGTATGTTAGTATAACGAGAAAAATGGACGTTTTATTACATCCGTTTAGCGTTATCCAACTTCTTAAAACGTGCCTTTATTAGATGTGTCTCGAATAGTCAGAGATTCTGTTTCATCATTTTCAATCTCATCATAGATCTCATGTAGATAGGTAGGCTACCATGTCAGTTCCGATATCTTTTATCTTTACAGCAGTTCTTTCTTGATTATTTTCTCCGTGTTTAGAGAGCTATAGATAAACTATAGAGTTCGATGTAAATACCTCTTAAATATATATATTTTTATCAAGGAATGATATTCATCTCGCTGACTTCTGTTTGCTTCGTTTGTTTTGTAGCTATCCCATTGCCCTAGAATTGATTGCTTCCGGTAAAGTAAATGTGAAACCCCTCATAACTCATCACTTCAAACTAAAAGATACACTGGAAGCATTCAAAACAGCCAGCCTTGGACAAGATGGGGCCATCAAAGTCATTATTCAATGCGGAAAGGAATGAAGAAGTAATAGCAATAGAATACACCACAATTGAATCAATTAAATCTTATTAAATTATTTATAGCTACTTTTTAGCACTACATATAGCATGCATCTTAACTATAATAAGCAATTATATTATATATATCAATAACATAGAGTAGACAAACAAGGCTTTCGGGCATTCACATATTTATATTTAAAAAAGTTTACTATTGTTCACGTCCGATAATGTATGTGTTTCAGATTTAATATAATAGAAAACTTATAATAATAAATCAAAAAAATTAATTATAGTGAGTGTACTTCAGATACACATATGTATATGAAAGTGGTCAATGTTGGCTAACACAGAGCATTATAGAATAATTAGAGAAAAAGATGAGGCAAAAGCCTTTTTCATAATTTCAAACTTATAATAAAATATAATACTGATTCAGTTGTGTGATTTGGCATAGTTCGATCGATCAACTTGAACGCTTTGCATAACCAAATTGCCGTAATAATCCCACAATATGATCGATCGGGGCATCTTAATTCTTGCTTCACACCTTGATGCCTCTCATCACACCTCCTGTCCCAATGACACACGGACATCACCACTGGACGATACGACTGGTAACCCGAAGGACGCGTATATGAATAATTAAATACTATGCGATGTTCGGAGTAGTTGATGGAGATTGCTATAATGATTTGATATGTGCAAATACTGATGGAAGATTTACTAAATTCCGTATTTCTGAATCAGTTGGAGGGACATTTGGAGCATTTGCTGTTAATCAAGCAACCCAATGTAATCACGTATGCCCGTTTGGAACTTCAAATGGCAAAGCGCTTTTGATTAGTTCAGATCAACGGAGATATTGTGATGATGATATTGTGTGTCGCTATCTGACACTTACTGGCTATGCAGTTGGTGTAGTCTATTCAGATATGAATAAATATTGATGCTTTAAAAGAAATTTGTGTGGATAACCAGTTGATGATCATCCTCTTTTTCTATATCTCTGTCAATCCCACACATTTTCCTCGCAGGCAACAGGCATATGAATATAGTTTCTTTTGCATCATGTCTTTTGAAAAACCTTTCTTAAATGAGACCTCCATTGACATCTGAATGAGACATATAAACTAGTTATAATCCAAACCCCAGTTCAACTCATAGCATGGTTTGGATTGACAGCAAAACACATAAATATATATAGCTATAAGAAAACAAGAAGACTACAAGGATAGCACCTCTGCTCATCTGGGATATAACTTATATATAAAATACCGTAACCAATATATATATACATATATAAGATATACATCTGGGAAACTATATGGTCTGATGCTGTCGAGTAAAAAGAAGGTTTGGCCATGAGATATCATCATTAAATAGTATTTCCATACCCTTTCTCGGTTTATAAGAGAGTATCCTGATTTACAAGAGATACGAAGAAACAAACGGCGTATCCTTTCTAGAAGATAAGATTTTATCAATTCAATATTTATATATGACCAATTGCGAATATACACGCATGGAATACCGATATAATACAACAATCGTGTTTAGACTGCGATTACAGTCGTGTCACTCGGGAAAATAACTAGACGGCGATTGCTATAGCAATCGATTAAACAAATAGTTCATACTTTCCGTGAACTATGCTCTGATAGCACCACGAGAGGCAGGTAAGGAGAAAACGAGAAGGCATCAGAAAATTACGAGCCGCCTCCTGAAGTGACTGGAGTGATGCTATCAGAGCATAGTTCACGGAAAGTATGAACTATTTGTTTATTAGAACATAGCCAACCCCGATTTGTGAATGTTGGGTACGTTTTTTAAGAGCATTTTCTGATCTTACAATCCATGATCAAGTATGTAATTCTCCTATTTTCGTGACGTCACAGGAAGAAAGCTGAGTCGAGAGCTGTACACTTGCTTTTTTGAAATCAGCTAAAAGCTGCGAGGAAAAATTGATATCGAAAAAATTTATATTCCTCTTCTTGAAATTTAAAGAATGGATGCTTAACATCGTTTTCTTACATAATCATGGATTCGTATCTTTAAACAATATTTTCTATTCTTTTATGTGTGTTATTCATTATGGAAAACTGACTGGGAAAACTTGAAAAGGAAAGAAAATGTTTCTTACCTATAATTTGAAGAATTTCGTAAAAAGCCGTGACGCGAAGAAAGAAATGAAACAACGAAAGATTTATTGAATAAATGTTTGCTAATTGCCTATTTGAAAGAGCAGATTATTGAATTGATGATAATTCTTTAGAATGCTGCTAACTTTCATTTGGAGAAATGGTTTAATATTTGAAATTTTAGCGGTTGATTCTGTTTAGCCTATATGTTTTGGTTTCGGTAGTTTATCGAAAGCTTTCTTTTCTATGCTAGGAATTTAGTTTTTACTTATATCTAGGAACTTGCAAAAATTGACCATTAAAATATAAGGGGATGTATTAATGAAATGAAGTTATGTTATCTTATGTTTTCACAATTATCAATAAAGTTATGCAAATTGTTTTTGAATTGTTAATTTGTGCAAAATATTTCTATACACTTTAAACATGTTTGTTTACTGGCTCAGATATTTCTCCTGCAAGCCATTTGATTTATTTTGAACAACTTAGAAAATGAAATTGTATATGACTCTACACATATTCGCTGTATTTGCTTTTTACTTTTAATTACTTGCTGTTTATAATGCCATATTTAAATAATTATTGGCTGTTTGGTATTTTCATAAATTTCTTGAAATCGATGGGGTCAAGCTCGGCTATGGTGAAATGGCGTTATTGGCGTTAACCAATCAAATTGCAAGAATAAATCGTAGCAGATTCTTGATATGTTCTAAAACTAATTCGAAACAAAATAGCAACTTTGCCTTCTCGACGCTATTTAGTCATGTGTTTTTATTAGGACGTTAGAACCAATGGAGTAACATACATCGAAAGTATATAAGCAGGCCTAAGCATTCTAGTTTCTTAAATAATAAGCCCAATGAAATAATCCACGCAAGCAAAAAACATATCATCCTTTGTAACAAAATATCAATAGATGTTCCTTATCATACTAATGCGAGTTATTAACACTGACATACAATATCACATCATTGAGCTCAAAGCATACTCAAAGGAAGGGCATTTCTGAACATGTTCTGAATGATGAAATAAATGAGTTGATTCTAGAAAGTGAAATCTGTACCAATGTAGTAGCAGATATAAAATTATCATTATTCCGATGGTTTGTCCTCCCGGTTGCGATTTGGCAGAATTGAAGAAGTTGAGTCCATGCAGCCATTATGGATCGCGCGTCGTCAGTACATTTGAATGCGTGCGATATAAATCACCAAGCGTTTTAACGCTTTCTTACTGATAACAGTTCAAGTTGTTCGGCCAGCAATAACATCCCCTCAAATAATCAATGGAGGAGTAATACGTGATTATAGGCCGTCGGAGAGGGAGCATTTCCAAAACTTTCCCTCCGATATCAATTGTGTCAATTATGTTCACGATATCCATATAAACGTACGAAAAAATATGAGACTTAGTATAATAAATTTAGCATAAAATTAAGTAAGCCTGAGTTATAAGATTATAATAAAATGAAATCGAAACTACTGCAGCCTTTGAATTTTGTAATAAAATGTTTTACAAAGAAGATAATTATCAGAAAAATTGATACAATTAATAAAGGAGAATAAATTAATATTAAATCTGTCCAAGAAGTAGCTTTATTTTCTATATGAACCCCAGAAGTGTGACCAATTGACTTTTGTAACTAAAATAACTGCTTATTATCATCATCAAGGATGGCAGACTAAGATGTTAAATCATAATCCTGATACAGCGAATTTGTGATTCATTCAACTATTTAAAATACTTTTTCATTGAAAAGTAAAAAATAAAACAGATAATAATAAACCTTTATCTTGGCAGTTGCGTATATTTCAAAATATTGCTTGTATACCAACATGATAATTTTATTTCACCATGTCTATGGTGCATAAACTTTCAACTAATCCAAGGCATTAGGCAAATAATGTTTTGGTTTTACCAAATTCACTATCCCTTTATTGAAGTAAGGAGCAATCGAGATCGATCAAAGATAAAAAAAAATTGAACATATGCCATGAAATATTTCAATTTTTCTTTCGCTCATATATCCCGCAATAGTTAATACTGATATATATATATATATATATATATATATATATTTATTCTCTATAGACTGATCATGCATTTGCATACAACAATACAGAAGTTGTCTATGACAACTTGGACTGGTATGGTTCACAATGTGTTTAGCTTGGTTTTAGCAAATGTTTCAAAACGTTAATATATAAAACATTAATAATTATCGAAAGAGTACCGTAGTTGTAGCATTATTTAGCGTTGATTGCAAATTAAAAGCTGTCATTGATTGATATGGTTACAATAGAATATAAACAAACTTTTTAGACAGGTAAAGGTTTACATGTTGATTCAATAGATGAGACAAATTATCAATTCAGACAGGTGATCGCATCACAGAGGTAACTGTATCAGATGAGACATATAAATTTATTGAAGTTTCTTCTTCTAGTAGTTAGATGGTGCTGACGTAATTTCTGATCCTTTCTTTGATGCCAATGCTACACAGGCTTGGAATTCACAGAAATAGAACATTGTAACATTTAATAGGCAATTGAAAGGTAAGGCATCTTTATTCTGAAAGGACAATGTGTTCCCAATAATAAGGAATGTCTAAACTAGAATAGAAAATAATAATTAAATAATAAGTTAGTAGGAGTAGCCTTCTTTGAAATTCCTTCTTCAAATTATCAATTGAAAGTATCCACAAATAATCATGAATGAGATTGATACAGTTTATGAGATTTATTCATTATAGTAAAAATAGTCTCAATGTCTGTGACAATGAAGAATAACTACATATTTTACGCTGTCCGAAGTTTCACCAAAAGAAGATCTAATAACTGGTCACATTTTCATATCTAGAGCTATAGTCATATTTCCTTTCAACCAAGTGATTTTACCTTTGAATGGACTCTGTTAATGTTGACATTAACTATAAAGAATCACAACCAGCACTATACCAAATCATTATAGTATTATGGTAAAGTCAAACCTGTCATAACAGTCACCTCTATCTATACCACAGCTCTAGCAATGTATAAAATAATATTTTCTATTTAATATTACATTTAAAGTCATTCATGACTGAAAGTCACCCCTTAAGCACAAGTGACTGTTTATTGGAGGACATTAACACATTTATATAAAAAAATTATGCTACAAACAATTAACATGTGTGCACTGACGAGGAATCGAACCGCGGCCTCCCGCACAGAGTGCGGACACTCTGCAACTGAGCTACCATTGACTATTGACCAACCCTGTTTATAAATGTCACCCACATACCAGTCAATTTATATACCTCTCATGGCTGGCTGTGATAATTATTCATGCTAACGTGTTTTACTGTAGGCAGTGTAAAAGGAATCATTTACTTTCCTTCTATATCCTTTTTATTATAACAATTATAACAACGAAAATATAATATCTAATAGCTATTGAAATTAGTGATCAATGCCATTTGACAGAGTAGTAAATAATAAGACTGTAACACAATTGATGTGTGAATTTCCGAGTTACGAAAAAGACAATTATCCCCATCTTTGTTTTTAATACCTTTGTTTCTACTGTATATCATTTTTGTTATAAATGGCCTTTTATACATCATATCAAAGGGGTACCAGAGGGAGTCCAGAGGGGGATGCAGTCCCCCAGTTGAAGATGACCAGCCAGCCCTATCGGGGAAATCCTGGTGCCATCCCTGTTTCACCTGTATTCTTAAAAATAATAATTGCTATTTGGTGCTATTGCTACTCTTGCTTGATAGTGATCAATTCAAGATTATCATTTTGCTGCAAATAAAATTTGAAATTTGAAAAATATCATACTAATTACACCTTGACTCCCGTTGAGGATATGCTATGTCGAGGCTCATTCCCCCTACATAAATGGGGTTTTTATCATTATTATTGGTGGCTACCACATTAGATATACTCATAAGTGTTGTGCAATCAGCATATGCTTAGACTTAAGTTTGAACTTAATGTGAATAAATCATAACTAGACAGTACCCTAAATATTAAGTCAGGCATATAATATGTATTAGATACAGTGAAAACTGCATATAGCAGTCACTTGTTAAGTCTATTATACAGGTTGACATAGACACATTGACCACTTAAAAACAGATGACATATGTATTGATTGCAGGGTTGATTCAATTTCAATAGAATATTAATTTTTTGTAAATACTCAAATGGTCTGTATATACAGGTGGTCACTCTAGGCTGCTAGACGTTGGACGTGCTAGACGTGTTATAATTCAACGTTGAAGTTTAACTTTATATTGTTCTATTTCAACTTAAAATTTATTAATTTCTTTTAAATTTTCATTGAAAGTATAATTTTATTACTATGTCATCAGTAAATTGTTCTTTTGCCTCAAATCTGTCTGAAAATCAGCTACCTGAAGTGATGTCCACGACTGTAAATGTTATTCTTCAGGAAGAAACAGTCAAAATAGTTCAAAATGCCGACAAAGAAGAGATGGTTGAGTGGAACAAAGGCTTTATGGAGATTCTGTATAATAACAGCGTAGATGTTTCAAGGAAAAAGTTGAACAGGGCAAAGAAAGGAGATTTGCTGGAATTATGTATATATTTATTCGAAATCAGTCGCGATATTTTATGTAAAACTGATCAGACTGTGGTTTTACCCGCCACAGATTCAAACGAAATTATACCGGAAACGTCAGTAATTCAGGCTATTGTTGATCAGCCTTTGGTTTCATCCGCCATAGACTTGATGGAAGCGTTACCGGAAACATTAGCAGAAAATTCACTCTCGTCACTCAATGAAGATATAGATATTTATCAAAATGAATCAGCTGTTGTTAACAACATTGAAAGAACAAAACCTATTGTCTGTAATGATCTGCTAAATGGAAAGTGTACATTTGGGTTTTCAGGACGGACAGGCGGTCATTGTTTGAATTATCATCCGAAAATATGTTATCAACATCTAAAGCATGGAAATTACCCCGGTGGTTGTCCTCATAAGAAAGAACAGTGTTCACGATTTCACTTATTTATCTGCCCCTCATCTTTTCAAAAGAAGGAATGTTTCAACAAACGGTGTCATTTTGCTCATCTAAAAGGAACACAAAGGGTCCCAAACAAGAACCCACCCCCAGCTTTTCCTTCTCCTTTATCACAATCAAATTTGCCTAGAAACATCCCTGTATCTAGTTCGGTTGATAACAGTCAAGGCATAGGTGGCACCGCATCACCTCCACAACATCCCAATATATTACTACCTCAACATTTACAACAACCTTTTTTATGCAATGTGCGACCTCACCCATTTCCTTACGAAAATCTCCAGGGTCAAGCGAGGGGCACTCATCATCACCTCACACAGAATCTACCATCCCCATTCGGACAACCATGGCAGGATGTGCTCCGAAACCAAAACGAAAGGATGACTCAAATGTGTCAACAAATGAGTCATATGATGTCATTCTTCAAACAGTACATCCACGGTCCAGCATAAACTCCAGTGTCATCACCTCATCTAACCCAATAATCGCAACATGTCCTAATTCCAAGGCTGAAGTATATAATTGCCAAAGCATGGATACAGCTACATCTACTAACGATATTCCAGCTATAAACTCTTCAAAGAAATTAACATCCTTAAAATGCTATTATTTTAATTCACGGTCCCTCATGAACAAGTTAGATCAGTTTCACATGTTACTTAATTCAAATCTTTATGATGTCATTCTTGTAACTGAAACATGGCTTACTTCTATTGTTCCAGATTCTTTATTAATCAATTTAACCCCGTATAGTATTATTCGCACTGATAGACGGCATGATGGAAATGGAGGCGGTGTTGCTATTATTTTAAGAAATACCCTACGATACACTATTCCTGACATACCATCCAACTTTTCAAATTTAGAAGCAATCATTATGGACATTCATTTTTCGTCGAGAGAGCAGCAACGACTGGTATGTGTTTACCATCCGCCTTCGGCAGCATGTAGTTCTAGCAGCACATACTCACTATGTTCCTTTATGGACTTCTGCACAAATTATCATTTCCCTTGTTTCACTTTTGGTGATTTTAATTTTCCTTCAATCGACTGGACTGTTCCGACAAGTTTCGGAGATATTTGTCATGATTCCTTTCTTGAGTCTATTAACAGAAATAATCTCAAACAAATTATTACTGAACCCACACGTTTGGATAATTGTCTGGATCTCGTTATTACTTCAACGCCAGACTCGATTACTGAAATTGATGTTGTAGAACCATTCACGAACAAATGTGACCATAACGCTATTGAAATATCAATTAATATACCATTACATCCACATAGCAAAAGATCTATTAATCGTAATTTTCGCAAGGCAGATTATCCATCAATATGTCAAAGTTTACAACACGTTGATTGGTTATCCATTTACCACAATTGTAATAAAGATGTCCACTCTTTTTGGGACAGCATTTGTAACATTCTTGATACAGCTATAGAATTACATGTGCCAACATCCAACAACAGTTCACGTAAATCAAAATATCCTAAAACAATAAGACATCTAATGCTAAAACGCCGATGTGCTTACCGATTACGTAACAATTCCGATACACAAAAGCAAATATATAAATCTATATCTCGTGAGTACGATAATGCTGTCAAAGAACATAACATTAAACGTGAAAGCTCTCTTCTTGATGATGTCTCTCTTACAAGGTTTTATTCATTCGTTAATTCAAAATTACACTCGCAGCCTTCAATACCTCCAATTTATGATGTTAATGATGAACTACGAATTGATGACATCGACAAATCTACAATTCTCAATGATTACTTTACTTCAGTTTTTAGTCAAGACGATGGAACAAGTCCAGCATTTGAAAGCAAGGTAAATCCAGAGAAAAATCTCAATTTTATTCAATTTTCTTCTTTAAATGTTCTGAAGGCATTACATAGCCTTCCAAACAAAACATCGCGTTCACCTGATGGATATCCGGCCCTATTTCTGAAGTCAATCGCTTATGAAATAACACTGCCTTTATCAATGCTATTCGAACTATCAATTTTAAGCGGAGAGCTACCTACAATTTGGAAAACCGCTATTGTTGTTCCTATTTTTAAAAAAGGAAAATCCTCAATGAGACAGAACTACAGACCTATATCTTTAACATGCATCATCTGTAAAGTCATGGAATCTATAATCAATTCACAAATTCGTACATATCTATTAGTTAATAACATTATTTCAAAACAGCAGTATGGTTTCCTTGCCCGACGATCAACCTGCACACAATTACTGGATACGCTACACGAGTGGAGTAAGGCCTTGAATAACTGTTTTAAGATAGACGCCGCCTACATTGATTTCAGCAAGGCGTTCGATACCGTTAGTCACCAAAAGTTACTAATCAAATTGAAAGCTTATGGCATTGACTATGAATTACTAACTTGGATATCTTCTTTTTTAACCGGTCGTACCCAAAGAGTATCTGTTGGTAATAGTTTATCGTCACCCTCGAATGTAGTTAGTGGTGTTCCTCAAGGTTCCGTATTGGGACCTCTATTATTTATATTGTTCATAAATGACATTGCTGATTGCCTTGAAGGTGATTGTAAAGTAAGTTTATTTGCAGACGATTCAAAATTTTATTCTGCCCGAAAAAACGGGACTTCAGCAAATTTATCAAAAACTCTCGAAAATCTGGCACAATGGGCGAAAACTTGGCAGCTGAGGATAGCATTCGAAAAGTGCTCCTTGTTTACAACATCTAAACCGAACTGTAACAATACTTCCTACAATTTAGATGGTCATCACTTACAAACAGTTTATAGAATTCGAGACCTTGGTATCATAGTTACGTCCGATTTGAAGCCTTCGTCTCATTGTTCAATGATAGCAGCAAAAGCGTATTCACGTTCTTACTTAATTATGAAATCATTTACATCAAAAGATCCCTTATTATTATTAAATGCATTCAAAGTCTATGTAAGACCTATTCTAGAGACTTGTTCCCCAGTTTGGAACCCTTGCTTAGCAAAAGATATCGTATTGCTAGAAAAAATTCAGCGATTTTTTACAAGATTCATATGTAACGCTGCCAATCTCAAATTTATTGATTACTGTGATCGCCTAAAGCTCCTCAAGCTAGAATCATTAGAGTCGAGGAGGGTTAAAGCTGATTTAATCATGATTTATAAAATCACGCATGACTTAGTTGATTTATCTCTTGATTCGATAAATTGTAAATATCTTGTAAACAAATATACAATGCGTGGTCATCCTTACAAACTATATTCAACGCAAATGTGTAGGACCAATATTACGAAATTTATGTTTAACAACAGAGTGATACCATGGTGGAACTCACTACCGGACTTTGCAGTTAATTCTAAGACTGTCAAAGAGTTCAAGGCATCACTCGAAAAAGTAAACACGTTATCACATTGCAAAATTTTTGGCCATGGTTAATCAGTTAATCATTGCAACAATATCTTTAAATTAATTACTTATTTACAATCAATTTATCACACATTAATTATCTTCTTATTCATGTATTATATATATTACTTAGGCCACATGTTAGTGAGGGTGCAAACTCTCCTTTGTTCTTGCCTGTCATTTTTTTTTTGGCAAATAAATGAATTATATAATATAATCATCAACTTCCTTTAATATAATTTTTTATGTTAATCTTACTTTTGTTATTGTGTAAGGATGTATGTAAGTGGAATTATTTGTGAATTTAATCCCCTGTATTTTCCTGTTATATTTTATATTTTAATATGACGAATAAATCAAATCAAATATAGAGGTAGTTGCTGTAGGATTACGGAAGTCAATTAAAACATTTTATTGTCTATAAACAGTTTCAGTCTTTAACTGGATTTTATAAACTGATATTCATAATTGACATAATTGACAAGATTGTCATTCATAAATCATATTCATATTATTGTATAGCTTCGGTTTCGAATCTCATTCATGGTCATTTAAAAAAAAACCTCACAATAAAATAATTAATGATTGCTGAAATATCAGTAAACACTTAAAGGTAATAGGAATTTCAATTTAGCCTCTAACAAAGGTCCCCTCTTTATAGAGTAATATCTAGGACTATTAGTTGCTCACTATAGACATAGAAAAATAAACTGTGCGCAATTATAGTTTTAAGCTTCAAATCATAAGTCTGTGAAAAATGGAGTTTATATATGAAAGTACTAGTGAGGAAAGGAGCAGAATATAGTTGACCAGACATACAGGCCCTGCTGCGATCGCGGCCCTGCTACACTTAAAGACATGTGAATACAAGTTATACAACTGTTGAGTTCAGTGACTATGGTCATCAAGTTACACTCAACAAGTGTAATTTCGTCAAATAATATAGTACTCTTATCCTTACAACTAAATAGTATATGTGTCTTTATGTGTACTGTGCGTTTCGGTTAAATTATTTAAAGTAAGAGGCCTCAGAAGTAAAGGTGCATACATCACAAGATCACTGATATCTCAGCAATCATTCATTATTTTATTGTGAGGGTTTTAAAATGACCATGAATGAGATTCGAAACCATACAATTTTAAATTTATGAATGACAATCTTGTCAATTATGCAAAAGTTTATAATTTTTTGGAAAATTTTAATTGATCTATTTTTAAATTTGTTTTCAACGATATACTGCGCTAAAGTAGGTATTATTGTAATTAAAGTAACTTGTTTACATTTTTAACTCGTTTCATTTTTATTCAAAGTCTGTGTTTCAATATATGTTTCATGCTGTTCACTGCATACATATCTTCATTGGCTCAAGATGTAGGCTAAATTATTGGAACACATTTCATATCTATCTTCTTCTAAATCGACGCCCCGGGATCGACGCTATTTCCAACCGAAGAGTTTGTTTACATTTTATTGTGTTTCATTTGTGTCGTCTTGTTGTTAAACATATCATGAGAACGTCAAACTACCATAGTACCGAAACAATAAAGGTTGTTCTGCTTCAATGTTCTAGACAATAGAGTGTTTATCGTGTATGGAACTGTATGGTTTGACGTATGAGCTCCATTGAATAGAGCAGGATTGTGGAAGAGTAAAAACAGTTTTGTTTGGTGATTTTTTACGACAAACGTTTCTAACTGAGGAAATAAAGCATTGTAGGGACACCATCGTTTATGAAAAGTCCACATACACATAAATGGAATAGTGTCAATTTAGAAGTATACAAAGGGGTTCTTCAGGAATCTACAAAGGAACATCATTATAATAGTTATACATATGAGGTACATATTTAAATTCTAACAGAATCCAACCGTTATACGTTCCTGTGCTCCATAAGTCAGCTAAACTTCCCTAAGTAGGCTATTTCCCCCTGCTTACTGGGGTGTCTTAGGGTGTTTCTACTTTGGATGTTATCAACATCAAATAAGTATCTTACATCGGCCTATTAATAAATCAATGTTTTAATTTTAGTGAATTTCCTATTAATTCATATTATGCTGTAAATAGGTATATATACTTAGATACTATACAATTAATATAGTGATGATTAGAACGTAGACTATAATTTGAAAAACTATGTCGTCGTTATCAAATGTTATTACGTTATTAGCAGGTAAAACATTATAAATGCTGAGCTACTAGAAAACTAGGTCCATTTCAATTCGTTTGGATAATACTATTGAGATAAATTATAATACAATAATAAATTCAGCTCAGGCTTCAGTAAGATGCAGCATAGCATTACAGTTTCACTAAAGGGGTAGCACAAGATTTGATTCATTTGGATAGCCTTCGCTCTTACTGTCACATTTAATTCTACATGAATATGAATATTCAAAATTGGTCATTGCATAGCGTAATTGCTTTGTCGAGTTTGTCTGTATGCCTAGGCTAAAAATTGAAACTGAAACAGTCAAACCTACTGCATGTAATGAGTTATAGCTGCAAACTCTTACCTTGTTTCTGGAATAAACATCATAAGATTGAGAGAGGAGACTTCACTTCAAGGTGGGTCGATGAAAATAAACTAAAGTTTAAACTTCCAAGAGCAAACAAAAAGTCAAAAATAGTAGATGCAATAACCAACACGAACATAAAGTAGTGCGAATAATTATTATTTGGTATTTTAACTCGAATAAAAGTGATCATTCTCCTACCAATGTGAATTTACTCAAAATAAGAAGCTCAAGGGAACTGCTTAAGCTGTTGAAATACTGGCAATGGCCGCCAAATAATAGCGCGATAGATAATGATGCAGCGCCATAGACATAATAGATATAGACTGCTGATGACGTTCGAAAACGGGCTTAAAACGTAGCACCTATGGGGATCCATAATGGCTGACACATGCTCCCAAAGTGGCGGGGAAAGCAGTGTTTTGACCTAATATTGTTGTTAGAAAATAAAAGAATAGATGAGCCGGATTATTTCGAGCTACTTTTAAAGCAATTAAATATGATTGTATTTAACAGGTTTGTTGTGCATCACTCAATTTCGAATCAAATCCGCTTAATTATTTTATCAAATTTTCACTGAAATATTCCAATTTTGTAAGTAGATATATCGCCGCTTTTGTAACAATAAGACATCAAAATTTCAGAGTTTGCTCTGATTTAACATTTATTAATCATCCAAGCTGTATTTACATGACAAGGCGCATGTTTGCTGCTGGTTACAGCAAAACACAGGACGCAGAATGAGTGTAGAAAAGTTGATATTGAACAATAACAAACAAATTTCAATAATGCTACGAAAAATATTCAAATTTAATTCACCAAATATCCAAATATTTTACACCCCATAGGGATAATAGTTATAAAGTCTAAGATTGATGAAGATAGCCACAAATTAAGCCTCATAACCAGCAGTACCATCGCAAACAAGCGTAGCGGATACCAATTAATATCAAAATATGCAAATTTTTATTATAATCAATGTTTCCATATCATTAAAACCATATTAAAAATGTTCAAAAGCAAGACAAATAGATATATGCAGCGATTTAAATCAATTCAAGCACTTTGTGTCTACTTCAAATACCAAATTGTATTGGAATTTAGACTTTTGCGGTCAGTTTACAACATACAACTGCAACTTTTGGGCGCATGTGTCTACCATTTTGGCTGCCCATGAGTGCCACGCGTCACGTGACCCCATCAGCGGTCTATATCTATTATGTCTATGTGCAGCGCGCTCCAAATGTATTGACGACGCGCGATCCATAATGGCTGCATGGACTCAACTTCTTCATTTCTGCCAAATCGCCTCCCGGTTTGTCCTATACATAACCGGAATCGTCATCGTGTTTGGCCAAACAGAAACAGTACTGCATTACGTTTCAATATAATTTTGACTTCTATTATGCCTCATCGTTGTCTGCCATCACAATACTACCAGGTTTAATAATACAGGATACGACAAAGTTGATTAAGGTTGGAGAATTCTCGTCTATTGAAACAATAACGGAAAAGATGATGCAAACAATCAACGAAGCAAACTATTGCAATTCTGTTAACGAAATATTACACGCTGGCGATCTGAAAGGGGACGGAAGAAAGGATTTAATATGCCAACAATACGACGGTTCTTTTACAGCTAGAATTTATATTTATCCGACATTTTACAAAAGAGTGAACATAGCAAAAGACTTCAAATGCCGTATTTCTGATCAATTGTTATTTTTAGGTGATTATGATGGAGATAGTGGCACATAGTGGTATTGATTTCCTATGCCTTGATTCCGACAGACAAAGTTACAAAGTACATTATAACCGCAGAATTAGTATCTCGTCTGTGTATCATAGACAGCACTATGATAAATTAAACTGGAAATATGTTTCAAACCATGTTAACGCCCCTATGCAAGACAGTGTCATCGTTCACTCCACGACATTCCCCTGTAGTGTACCAAGGGATTTAATTTACATTTGAGACACTAATGGAGACAGAAGAGATGACGTCATTTGTCATAAATCAGATGATTCAGTCCCAACTTATTTATCGTCGCCATAAAGTTCAATTAATGATTTGTCTCCTACTCCATATTCTACCATCCTTGCATCAAATGGTTGCCCATTTACAACACATAATATTGCAGTTGCTGGAGTGAATGGTGATAATAACGCAGATCTGGTTTGCTACTTGATTCCGTCAGCTATACCAGGAGACATCACTGTTGCTCATTCATCCAATGGTTTGTACAAAGAATTCACAGGAAATTCACAACCATGTTTCAGTCAGCCATCTTGTGTTGATATGAGTTGCTCTGTCGGTTTTCACCTACGCCTGATCCTGGCGTAGTATCCATGACATTGTTCTCGAGGCAAAGATGATCGCTTTTGTTTTACATTGACTTAAATTAAATTATACTTCAGACTGTACCAGTTGTTTAATGTATTTTCCTGGTCTTTGAGGAGATATAATTAAGGGGGCGTGGCTAGATCAGGGGGTAACTTAGGGACATGTTGACTTTTTATAGCTGCTTTTATTTCGAAGTTTGTCTTTATGGAGAAAAGTTTAATGTAGAAAAGTTTAATGAAGAAAAGTTTAACGCCGAAAAATCCGCCGCGTTTGAAAAATGTTTAATAGAGAAAAGCGGAAAAATATCGTAAAAGTGCGATTTTTTTTCAAAATGTGGGAAATAATTTAAGTAAATGCGGTTTATTATAACAACAATTCGAAAACATAGTTAATGGAGAATCTACATTGATTAATCGAATTAATAAATATGGATTAAACTTTATGAACATGTTCTTATCAATTATACTGAATCTACGAAGTTTGCAACGAATATAATTAACGTGTGAAACAGTAGGGATTAGATCGGAAAGTTTCACAATCCAGGAATAAGTTTATGTCGAAAATGATTAACCATCACAATATAACCATAATCGTTATAGCTATTTCTTCATATAAAGGTACATCAGTATAATACCTTGCTATAGTGCACAAAAGTTCGTATCTTAAACAGTTTTATCATCGACTTCTTAATTTTCCTCATTAAACTTATCGGTACAATAGCCGATATTCTTTACTAATAAACACGTATAATTTAATCCAAACAAATTCATCGTTAATAACTATAATTCGTGAGTAATACTTCATACAAAGGTGTATCCGTATCATACGTTGCTATAGTGCACAAAAGTTCGTATCTTTTACAGCTTTTTCATCGACTTATTCATTTTCCTCATTAAACTTATCGGTTCAAATCAGGATTTTTTACTACTGAACACGTCTAATTTACCCCGATTTTGATCAAAACAAGTCATTTTGAAATAACTCCAATTTGTAGCTAATTCTTCACACAAAGGTGTATCAGTATCATACCTTGCTATAGCGCACAAAAGTTTGTATATTAAAGGGTTTTTTCATCGACTTATTCATTTTCCTCATTAAACTTATCGGTTCAAATCAGGATTTTTTACTACTGAACAAGTGTAATTTACTCCGATTTTGATCAAAACAAGTCATTTTGAAATAACTCCAATTTGTAGCTAATTCTTCACACAAAGGTGTATCAGTATCATACCTTGCTATAGTGCACAAAAGTTTGTATATTAAAGGGTTTTTTCATCGACTTATTCATTTTCCTCATTAAACTTATCGGTTCATTTCAGGATTTTTTGATCAGTACTAAACTCATGTAGTTTAATCCACGCTAATTCATGGTTAATCGCTATAATTGCTAGCTAATACTTCACACAAATGTGTATCAGTATAATACCTTGCTATAGTGCACAAATGTTCGTATCTTAGACGGCTTTTTCATCGAATTATTCATTTTCCTCATTAAACTTATCGGCTCAAATCAGGATTTTTTACTACTGAACACATCTAATTTACCCCGATTTTGATCAAAACAAGTCATTTTGAAATAACTCCAATTTGTAGCTAATTCTTTGCACAAAGGTGTATCAGTATTATACCTTGCTATAGTGCACAAAAGTTCGTATCTTAGACGGCTTTTTCATCGACTTATTCATTTTCCTCATTAAACTTATTGGTTGAAATCAGGATTTTTTACTACTGAACACGTCTAATTTACCCCGATTTTTATCAAAACAAGTCATTTTGAAATAACTCCAATTTGTAGCTAATTCTTCACACAAAGGTGTATCGGTATCATACCTTGCTATAATGCACAAAAGTTTGTATATTAAAGGGTTTTTTCATCGACTTATTCATTTTCCTCATTAAACTTATCGGTTCATTTCAGGATTTTTTGATCAGTACTAAACTCATGTAGTTTAATCCACGCCAATTCATGGTTAATCGCTATAATTGCTAGCTAATACTTCATACAAATGTGTATCAGTATAATACCTTGCTATAGTGCACAAAAGTTCGTATCTTAAACGGCTTTTTCATCGAATTATTCATTTTCCTCATTAAACTTATCGGTTGAAATCAGGATTTTTTACTACTGAACACGTGTAATTTACCCCGATTTTGATCAAAACAAGTCATTTTGAAATAACTCAAATTTGTAGCTAATTCTTCACACAAAAGTGTATCACTATCATACCTTGCTACAATGCACAAAAGTTTGTATATTAAAGGGTTTTTTCATCGACTTATTCATTTTCCTCATTAAACTTATCGGTTCAAATCAGGATTTTTTACTACTGAACACGTGTAATTTACCCCGATTTTGATCAAAACAAGTCATTTTGAAATAACTCCAATTTGTAGCTAATTCTTCACACAAAGGTGTATCAGTATCATACCTTGCTATAATGCACAAAAGTTTGTATATTAAAGGGTTTTTTCATCGACTTATTCATTTTCCTCATTAAACTTATCGGTTCATTTCAGGATTTTTTGATCAGTACTAAACTCATGTAGTTTAATCCACGCCAATTCATGGTTAATCGCTATTGATCGATTAATCTTATATCCGCCATTTTTTTAATATAAACGTCATGTTATTTGTGTTGATTTACGTCATTATGTTATTTTTATAGCTTGCGAAATATTTTAAAATAATTTTGATTATGTAAGCAAAATATACCTTTAGAAAAGCCTAGACTAATTCAGAAACTTCAGTATGAGAAGCTACATTCGAAACGAAATCATACAACATTTTAGAAATTATATATATTGAAACATGAGATGATTACGAAATAAATTGTTATGAACTTATGAATCGTCCGTGTGTTTGTATTCGACCCCGTATTCGAACCCTCATACTCAAATAAGAAGTCAATTAATATGTGAATAAGGATTTTCAAAATTGGCAAAACAGTTTCGAATCATAGTTCGAATTAAAGTCTCGATAAAGAAATTAGAAATAAAAAGAAATTAATCAAGAATGGCCGACGACGCTGAAGCGATTCGGAGGAGATTTGAGAGGAGATCAAAGGCTTATAATAGAGAAATAGAAGAATTTACAACGATAAAAGAACAAGAATTTGTAGCAATAGGCACTTGGAAGTCAATACTATTCAAGGTAACTGAAGCTAGAAAACAAGTAGAAGAAACAGCGTCGACTTACCTAGACGTGCTCGATGAAAATAACGCTTTAAATGGCCAATTAGAATTGGAAATAGATCACAGAGTTGATGAATGCAGAAAACTTCACTTTGAAATCAGAGCAGAAACTACGAAGATGATCCATGAACTTGAAGAAAATGAAGCAGAAAAAACTCACAAACGCGCGTTAGAGATCGCCGCCGCAACGCAAAATAATCAAGTAAACATTAATGAAGAAAACGCAGGAGGTGAAAGCAGCCATCATGAATCAGCCTCTTTCGAACAAAATGATCAAAATGACGTCACCGATGTAAACAACGACGGAGACGACGCAGACTCTGTTGTAGAAAGAGAAAGACCAACAGAAAATAACAAAGAAAAAGAAATCACAGCAGGAAATCAAAAACATCAGGAAGAACTCACCCATGAAGAGGGGCAACAAAGCAAAGAAAACGAAAGTGGAAATGCAACCAAAAGAGATGACAACATAATCACAATAGAATTACTCAAAGATTTATCAAAAACAGCAGCTGAAGCTGCTGCAGTTGCAGCCATCAGAGCAATTAACATAGAGGGCAAGGCAACACACTCAAACAAAACATCTATTCGTTTAGCTGGATTCACCCCCAATTCATGGAATGGAGAATTTAAAGGATTTCCAACCTTCCAAAAGCGATTTACTTCAGCAATGAACAATGCCGGAGTTTTGGATGATGATGTCAAGCTACAATGGCTTGAAAAATCAATACCACAGTCTTACCATACAACTATTGAAGGACGCTCAACATTAGTCGAAGCATGGAAAGCGTTAAAGTTAGTTGTAACTGACAAAAAAATATCTGATGAACTGATGTGGAATTTCCGAAAATTAAAACCTATACAAGATAAAGACCAAAACGTAATCCAAACATTTGTCACAACAATACGTACGCATATGATGTACCTAAAAGATTTTGGGAAAGGAAACCGTACAGAAGATGAGGAATTCATCAAAGATTTGAAGAGAAAGACAGGAGCGGAATTCGAAGATCAAATTGAAGACCAGTTGGCACAAGAAAACAGAATCGCAAGAAAAATGAACATGAAAGAAGAAGAACTCTCAGCCGACTATATTTTAGAATTCTTGGAAAGAAGACTGTTATCATCAAATTCTTACAGAACAGAAAAGAAACAGCAAACATTATCAAAGAAAGAGTCAAGGAACTTCAAAGAAGCAAAAGTCAACGTCTTGCAAACAACCAATGACCTCAATTGTCAACTGTGTAACAATGGAAAACATGGATTAGAAGATTGTAACAAGTTCAAAGAATTTGAAGTAGCAGAGAGATCTGAATACTGTAAAAGCAAAGGCCATTGCTTTGGATGTCTTGGAAAGGGTCACATTAGACCACAATGCAAATCAGAAGTAACATGTCAACATTGTAGAAAGAAACATCACAGTTTACTGCACAGAAGTACATATTCAAATCAAGAAGCCTCAACAGCCAATATCACACAGAGGACAGCATCAACTAACACAACAACGAAACGTCTCAACAGTTCACAAGAATCTACAGCAACAAGACTACCTGTACTAAAGATCTGGATAAAAACTGGTTATAAAAATGCTGATGGTACAACACAAATTAGAGCTGCAACATGTTTGATGGATGGAGGTGCTGATACAACTCTGGTTCGAAGAAACTTTGTAGAATCATTAGGCCTTCAAGGTGAAGACACTACTATTCATTATGAAGTCGTTGGAGGAAGCCATCATAAAGAAGTCACACAGAAGTATGAACTCACTGTAGGACGTTTGGAGCCCATGGCAGAGAAAGGAAGAATTACAGCTTATGCAATGAAAAGACCATGTGGCGCAGCAGCATCACTTCACAAAGAATTCTTTGCAAAAAATGAACATTTGAATCAAATCAAGGAAGTTGTAGACACAGATGGTGGTGAGATTGATGTTATCATTGGGAGAGATGCTCAAGAGTTACACACAGAATTACAAAGAATGACGAAAGAGAGCAGCAAATCAGCCCCAATTGGAATCGAGTTTCCATTAGGATGGACAATCGTTGGTGGAACAACTCATGTCAGTAAGAAGTCAGGAGCAACAAGAAAAGTCACATCAGTCACACTAGCAGAAGAAACAGACATATCATCTACTGAAAATATGAGCACACTAATGATGTCAGATTTGGTTGGTGTTAACACAACGCAACGCTGTGTTTGTACAGATAAGGAAATCGAAGAAGCTAGATTTATAAAGATAGCAAAAGAAAACACGACAATCAATGAAGATGGGAGAATAGAAGTCAGATTACCTTGGAAACCTGGCTATCCAGAAGGACTACCAAATAATTACAAAGAAGTTTCAACCAATCTTAAGAGGAAAGTAAAACGACTGCAAGAAACAAACAAATTGGAGGACTACCAAAGAGCAATTCAAGAAGTAATAGAATCTGGATTTGTGAAAAAGGTAGAACTCAAAGAAGGAGAAATGGCCCATTACTTAGAACACCATCTAGTTGAAAGAGATGATAGTGCATCAACTCCCAAAAGAGTAGTTTGGAACTCTGCAAAGATCTACCGTGGACAATCAGTAGCTAAAGCATTGGAAAAGGGGCCAGATTTACTAAACTCATTGTTCAAGGTCTTCATTGGTTTCAGAGAGCAACAGATTGGATTCACAGGAGACATAAGAAAAATGTTCAATATGATCAGCATTTCTGAAGAAGATCGAAAGTATCATCGATTCCTATGGATTGAAGAAGGAAATGAAAACCCAACTGCTTATGAATGGCAAAGACTTGTTTTTGGTGACCCTCCAAGTCCTGATTTGTCACAGGAAAGTCTTCACTATTTGGCAACAAAATTTGGAAAGGACTATCCAATTGGATCAAGCATCGTAAAGAATCACATCTATATGGACGATGTTGCCAGCTCCAGAAATCAACCTAGAGAAGCAGAACAAGTCATCAAAGAAACAACTCAACTGTTATCAAAAGCAAAGTTTGAAATAAAGAAATGGCATTCCAATTCCATTGAATTAGAAGAAAAAATGAACAAGAAGATTGAAGACAGTAATAACCTATCAGAAAATCGTGATACAACCATTTTGGGTCACTACTGGGAGAAAGACATAGATACAATCTCACTGAAATTGAAAAAACTACCAAAGATTGAAATTGATGCATCTTCAAAGACCCAAGAACATAAACTGTCAAAAAGAATCATTTTAAGCATGATAGCCAAAGTTTGGGACCCTCTCGGAATTCTGTCACCAGCATTGGTAAACTTGAGAATTCCTTTACAACAACTGTGGAGAAAAAAATATGATTGGGACACAGCCATAGTGGGAGAAGATGCTGATGACTGGGTGGATAGATTCAAACAATTAGAAGGAAAGCTGTCAACCAAAATTGAGCGCTGCATCACTGAAGAAAACAACACCGAATTGCCTGAGCTGCATGCATTTTCCGACGGCGGAGATAAAGCTTTTGGCACATGCGTTTACCTACGACAGAAAAGAGAAGATGGCACATTTAATGTACACTTTGTAGCAGCCAAATCTTTTGTAACACCAGTCAAAGGTTGGACAATACCTCGAACGGAATTAGTTGCTACACTAGTAATGTCTCGACTAGTAAAGAACATTGTCTCAGCATTAATGATCAAACCAAGCACAATTTCATACTGGGTTGATTCTAAAGTGGTATTGCATTGGATTAGATCAAGAACTCCTCAGATGAAGGCATTTGTTGAAGCGAGAATTAACGAGATTCAAGAAACAACCAAGATTGAAGATTTCCATTATGTTCCTTCTAAAGAGAATGCTGCAGATGCACTGACAAAACCGAACAATGTAGACTTAGAGCAATGGCACCAAGGACCGAAATTCTTACAAGAAAAGATTATTCCAGAATTTGAAACAGCAAATATCACTAAAGAAATTGAGCTAAGAAAAGATTTGACTGAAATAAAACCTGAAAGAAAAAAGCGCAAAAAGAAGACCTGTATAGCAAAGAAGGTGAATGCTTACTTCTCGGTTGCAAACACAATTACAAAGATGAGTGATGAAGAATGTAAACAAATACTACAAATTGCAGCAGATAGCAACTCAATGGAAGAAGCAATTAACAAAATTTCAGAAAAATCAAACAAGACTGATCACAAAGGAGGTAAAATGAAGATATATCAAGCTCTGCAAAGAAATACTAACTTTGACGATAAGAATTTCAAGAAACTCTGTCCTTTCATTGATGACGAAGACAAAATTTACAGATTAGGTGGAAGATTAGAACACCTTAAAGATTTCAAGCCCGACTTAGCAGCACCAATAATCATTCCGAAATGTAAAAGGAACAAAGAAAATGACCATTATACTAATCACAAAAAAGTCATCAACATGGTTACGAAAGAATTTCATGAACAAACAGGACACTGCGGAGTCAACCGAACACGATCTGCGATTGAACAATCAGGACTCTGGATAATTGGAGTCAACAGAATATTGAAAACAATTGGAAAGAACTGTCTATACTGCAGAAGAAGGAAACGTCCTCTGTTGGAACAAAAGATGGGTCAACTCCCAAGTTTTCGACTGGACTGTGACAAACCTGCCTTCTGGTCATCTGCTGTCGACTTCTTTGGTCCACTTAAAACGAAGCTATACCGTGGAACTGTGAAAGATGCTCATGTAGCCTTATTTGTATGCACCGTCACAAGGGCAATACACCTTGAGTTCTGTTACGACCAGGAAGGTGGGGAAGGTCTTTCAACTGAAAAATTTCTAATGGCTCTTAGGAGATTCGTCAGCTTGAAAGGAATTCAGCCTGTACAACTGTACAGCGATAATGGACCAAATTTAATTGGAGCATCTCCAAAAGTAGAAAAGTTAGTAAAAGAATGGGATATAAAAGTGCTAGAAAACGGAATTAAAGGAAATGGTTTCCAATGGTTATGGAATTGTCCTACTGCGTCCCATCACAATGGAGTTGTTGAGACATTTGTCAACTTGGTCAGAAAAGCATTGGACGCCATGGCAGATTGCTATAACAACACTTTAAAGCCTGATGAATGGATGACTGCTCTTGCTGAAGTAGCTTATCTTATAAATTCAAGACCACTTTGGCCAAACTCAAGTGCGGATCCTATTGATATGAACGAGATTATAACACCAAATTCCTTGCTGTATGGACATCATCTGACTCTTCCACAGCCACAAGATGAAAATAAAATACATCCAAAAGATCGTATGGCATCAATTCAGAAGCGTATTCAAATTTTCTGGAATTATTGGTCATCGAATATGCCAAATCGTCTATTATGTCGAAATAAGTGGTTTTCACAAAGAAGAAACCTGGAAGTTGGAGATATTGTTTTGGAAAAAAAGAACAACTTAAATGGAATTACCCCGAGAGCAATATGGCCAGTCGCTATGGTAACTGAAACGTTCCCTGGTACAGATGGACTTGTCAGGAAGGTGAAGATTCAAAACAAAGCTGGAAGTTATGATAGACCTATTGCAAAGCTTATTCTATTGGCAACAAAAGAAGAAATAGATGCAAAAGCCATCAACGGTACAGAAGAAATCCTGGCTGGTATAAAAAGAATAAGATAATTATATGAATAAAGATTGATCTCATCTATCGTTCAAAATTTGTTAAATTAAACTTCTCACTAAGGGGGAGTGATCGATTAATCTTATATCCGCCATTTTTTTAATATAAACGTCATGTTATTTGTGTTGATTTACGTCATTATGTTATTTTTATAGCTTGCGAAATATTTTAAAATAATTTTGATTATGTAAGCAAAATATACCTTTAGAAAAGCCTAGACTAATTCAGAAACTTCAGTATGAGAAGCTACATTCGAAACGAAATCATACAACATTTTAGAAATTATATATATTGAAACATGAGATGATTACGAAATAAATTGTTATGAACTTATGAATCGTCCGTGTGTTTGTATTCGACCCCGTATTCGAACCCTCATACTCAAATAAGAAGTCAATTAATATGTGAATAAGGATTTTCAAAATTGGCAAAACAGCTATAATTGCTAGCTAATACTTCACACAAATGTGTATCAGTATAATACCTTGCTATAGTGCACAAAAGTTCGTATCTGAAACGGCTTTTTCATCGAATTATTCATTTTCCTCATTAAACTTATCGGTTGAAATCAGGATTTTTTACTACTGAACACGTGTAATTTACCCCGATTTTGATCAAAACAAGTCATTTTGAAATAACTCAAATTTGTAGCTAATTCTTCACACAAAAGTGTATCACTATCATACCTTGCTATAATGCACAAAAGTTTGTATATTAAAGGGTTTTTTCATCGACTTATTCATTTTCCTCATTAAACTTATCGGTTCAAATCAGGATTTTTTACTACTGAACACGTGTAATTTACCCCGATTTTGATCAAAACAAGTCATTTTGAAATAACTCAAATTTGTAGCTAATTCTTCACACAAAGGTGTATCACTATCATACTTTGCTATAATGCACAAAAGTTTATATTTTAAAGGGTTTTTTCATCGACTTATTCATTTTCCTCATTAAACTTATCGGCTCATTTCAGGATTTTTTGATCAGTACTAAACTCATGTAGTTTAATCCACGCCAATTCATGGTTAATCGCTATAATTGCTAGCTAATACTTCACACAAATGTGTATCAGTATAATAACTTGCTATAGTGCACAAAAGTTCGTATCTTTTACGGCTTTTTTATCGACTTATTCATTTTCCTCATTAAACTTATCGGTTCAAATCAGGATTTTTTACTACTGAACACGTGTAATTTACCCCGATTTTGATCAAAACAAGTCATTTTGAAATAATTCCAATTTGTAGCTAATTCTTCACACAAAGGTGTATCAGTATCATACGTTGATATAGTGCACAAAATTTCGTATCTTTTACGGCTTTTTCATCGACTTATTCATTTTCCTCATTAAACTTATCGGTTGCCTATCACAATATTCTTCAAAATTAAACTTGTGTTATGACTACGGAAAATTATCAAGTCTTTATCAAGTGGTTGACCTAAGTGTGATTTCACTACTTTTCAGAATTAAAAAAAAAAGCCGGTTTTTCACTTTCTCGACTTTAAATGGCTCTCACGCCACAGCCGGCGAAACAATTCACTGTTAATTTTAGTATGTCCATAGTTTATAGAGACAAACCCTGGTAATATAGTGTTTGTCTCTATAAACTATGGTATGTCATACGCAGATATGTATCGAAGTGATTTAAAAAAAACTTCAAGTCTATATTTACTAGCTAGCAGCAATCTAGGTTGACCTGTGACTTCACCCATTTTTCAGAATTTGAAAAAAGCTGTTTGTTCTCTTTCGCGACTTTAATTGTCTCTCACACTATAACCGCCTATACAATTCACTATTAATATTAGTATGTCATACGCAGACATGTATGGAAGTGACTTTAAAAAACTGGATTAAAAAATGTCAAGTCTATACTTACTATACAGTGTAACCCGCTTATGTGCAATTCGGATAAATGAAATTCCCGCTTATTTGCAAATTGGCTTTGAAACCTGTTAAAAACAATTTTCTGGTCTTTTCCTTGAGTCTTTTCCTTGGTAAACGATTTCGGATAACTGCAAATTCGGATAAATGCAATGAAAACCTTTGGCAAATTTGACTTGCACTTAAGCGAGTTACGCTGTAGCAGCAATCTAGGTCAACCTAAGTGTGATTTCACCACTTTTCAGAATTTGAAAAAAAAGCTGGTTTTTCACTTTTTCGACTTTAAATGTCTCTCACACTATAACCGCCGATACAATTCCCTATTAATTCGCTGTTATAGTATATCATACGCAGGCATGTATCGAAGTGATTTAAAAAAACTGGATTAAAAAATATCAAGTCTATATTTACTAGCAGCAATCTAGGTTGATATTGACATCAGGCATAACCTTGTAGATTTATCAATAGATAATCCAAGTTAATACTACCCTATAATACCCTGGTGGAACAATCTGACGGGTGATATTTACATCAAAAACTATTGCTCAATTCAAGGAGAAACTACGATCATTGAATTTGTCATCATTTTGCAAAGTTATTATATAGATAAATTAATCAGTCGTATAGTATTACATCACATAGCTAATGTATAGATACGTATCTTTACATTCATAGTTGTTAACCTGATACTATATGTCATATACGGTATTTATGCATATAACAAATTAATAAATGATAGGGTCATATTCATGTTTTAACTAGAAACCTTTAGATTTATGACAAAATATAATGATTATTTATGATTCAACAAAATGACAAAATATATCATATCATATCATAACATATCATATCATATCAAATCATATCATATCATATCATATCTCTAAATCCCTCGGAATCCCTAAATATCTCGGAATCCCTATCTCATCAAGGACATAAATATTTTAGAAAATGTTCAGCGCTCTTTCACAAGATATGTTTGTTTGAAAAATAATTCTTACAAGCCCTATGTAGATCATCTTACCTACCTCAACCTTGAGTCTCTAGAATTACACCGCCTTAAGTTTGATCTTCACATGGTCTTCAGAATTTTGAAAACTTGATTGACTTGGCTCCAGATGAATTTTTCATTATTAAATATTCCAAATATTCCTTGCGTGGACATTCACTGACGCTGTACCCAACTAAATCATTTAATTATGACTGTTGCAAACATTACTTTGCAAATAGAATAATCAAGCCATGGAACTCTCTTCCTGAAGAAGTTATATCGTCTAATTCTTTACAAACATTCAAATTTAAACTTAGTCACGTTAATTTATCACAGTTCTGTAACTTTTACTTTGCCTGTTAATTATTTCTGATAACATAGTTTTCTTTATATATATATACTTTTTTTTAAAGGTCACATGTAAGTGAGGATACATTTAAAAATATCCTCCTTTGTTTATTTGCCTGTTAGCCATTGTGCTACAAAATACATACATACATACAAACATATCATACCCATTAGAAGCCTTTCAAAAAAAAGTAATGCGTAGTATGCTAAATGCACCAAAGAATGTTACCCTGACTGCGATACGCGGTGACTTAGCATTATTACCATTAAATATCGATGTTAAAGTTAAAATAATTAAATACTGTATTCATTTGTTAAACTCTGATCAAAATTCACTAGTATATAAAGCTTTTGGAGAACAAGTCTTAGATAGTTCCCCCCTTACTTGGCTTGCAAATGTCAAAAATATTTTGAGAGAAGTTGGAGTTGATTTTACACTCCTTTGCAATAAGGATTTATCAACCTTGACTTCTCAAAACTTATTTATAAAAGCAGTAGAGCAAGATTTGACGCATAAATTTATTCAATTATTTGAAAATAATCTCTCCGCCAATCAAAACTCTAATCAATTGAACTTTTACCGAAAAATTACATCAAAGTTTCAAATCGAAAACTACCTACTTATACCTCATACAAAAGCTAGGATAACGTTAACTAAACTGAGAGTAAGTTCTCATAAATTAACTGTACAGACAGGACGCCATATTGGTATCCCATACGAAGATCTCCTGTGTCCAGTTTGCAACAAAGATGATATTGATGACGAAATTCATCTTCTCTTTTTCTGTTCTTCAAACCATAATAATAGGATATCCTTCTATAATGCAATAAATAGAATGTATATAGTAGTTTTAGCTCGTCGACAACTGAAGAAAAGATTCACTTCTTATTCTCGGATCCACCTACTATCGTGAACAATGTTCTTGGGGCATTTGTACTCAATTCTTATCGTGCAAGAGGCTTATAAAATATTAAAAAAAAAAAAAAAAAAAAATGATATTAGATTATACTATATTTTGGTTGTATTAAACAATGGTAGAATAATTAATAATTATCACATATTATACCAGATTTGTAATAATTGGTCAGTTATTTTATTAGGATTGTTAATAGTTACTATCATTGTAAAAAAATAATAATAATAAATAAATAAATAAAATAAATATTGTATATACATATATGTTATATAAATAGAACATAATTATGTAATTATCACACATCCTGTAAAATTGGGTATATTGATATTAAAGTGACAACAACAACAACAACAACATATCATATCATATCATATCATATCATATCATGTCATAATATATCCTTAAAACCGCTCTAGTCATTCCACTTTATAAAAAGGGACTATCATCAAAGAAACAGAACTATCGTCCAATATCTCTAACATGTATTGCCTGTAAAGTAATGGAAAAAGGTCTACACGATGAATTACTTTGCTTTCTTCTCAGTAATAATCTTATCACCGACAAGCAATGTGGTTTTTTTCGCCGAAGATCTACATGTACTCAGTTGTTATTAACAATCAATGAATGGTGTGACGTGATCAACATACGAGCGCGAGTAGATGCAGTTTATATAGATTTCAAAAAAGCATTTGACACTGTCACTCATTCAAAATTACTTTCAAAACTCAAAGCATACGTTTTGAGCTTTTGAATTGGTTAGAAAGCTATTTAAATGGTCGTTCGCAACAAGTAGTTATTGGAGATTCTTTATCGTCATCAAAAAATGTTACTAGCGGGGTACCGCAGGGTTCTGTTTTGGGACCTTTATTGTTTCTAATTTATGTAAATGACATTGATTCTTGTTTAAAGCAGAATTGTGAAGTTGAACTTTTCGCTGCTGATGCTAAATTTTCAGTTGGTCGTTACACTAACTCAGACGATAATGCACTCCAATACACGCTTGACGCTTTTTGTGATTGGGCAAATGCCTGGCAACTTCAAATCGCCATAGGAAAATGCGATGCTATCTCTTTTGGAAATAAGAACTTATCCATATGCAAATATTATCTGAATAGTGAAGAAGTTGTTAGAATAGATAAAGTTAGAGATCTTGGTGTTATTATATGTTCTGATTTAAGGTCATCAAGTCACTATGCTAAAATCGCTGGTAAAGCTCATTCAGCATCTTACCTTATATATATATATTCAACTGTTTCTCTTCTAAAGACCATAGATGTCTAATAAAAGCCTATACAACGTATGTACGTCCTATATTGGAGTCTAACTCACCAGTATCATGCCAGTATGGAGTCCTTATTTATTAAAAGATGTTAAATGCATAGAAAAAGTTAAACAGAGATTTACAAAACGCGTATGCCGAAAATGTTCAAATTCTGATAATTCTGATTATTGTACTCGACTTAAGATGCTAGGTTTGGCTTTCTTTAGAAGTTCGGCGAATTTACGCCGATCTATGTATGGTTTACAAAGTTGTTAATGGAATGGTTGATTTAAAAAAAGAAATGTTTCTTGCCTCTCACAAAACCAAAACTAGAGGACATTCTCAGAAATTATATCAAAGGCATTTACCTGTTAATAACACTGTAGCTAATATATTTGCAAACCGCGTAATACCAATATGGAACTCATTACCAGAATCATTAGTTACTGCCCCTTTTGTTACGTTTAAAAAAACTTTAGACCGAATAAATTTTTCAAATTTTTGTAGAGTTAGCTTTTAATTATTATCATGTTGTATTTCAAAATTAGGCTCCAATGTAAGTGTAAGCTATATGTAACTTACCAGTGTTTGCCAGTCAAACTATTATTTCATTTGACAAATAAAAATCAATCAATCAATCAATATCATGAGGGGTATTTTAGGTGTTTTTCTTAATGCTGGTTTTCTCACTTTCCCCAACTTGTAGGTCTCTCAAATCAGAACGAGGCGTGCGGATGACTCCATACTACTATATATGCTCTTAGTATAGATGTTCATCGTATTTAGAAAGCTTTCATGAAAATATATTATGCTTCTATTCAGATACAGTCATTGCAGGTTGTCCCTTTCTCCAACTTGTAGTAGGTCTATCCAATCAGTCTTGTGAAAAAAAGCTTTTAGCTTATTCAAGTTCTGAATAAATGATGATGATGATGATGATGATGATGATGACGATAAATGGATATATTATTATATATAGTTCTTAGATGTGTAGTCGAGACAATGGAAAAGATTTTTGAAAATACATCATGTATTTATCATTAGATACAGCCAATGGAGTTGATCTAGGTTGTATCTTAGGGTTTTTCAAAATGCCGGTCTTCCATTTTCTCCAAAATTTATACGTCTCTGAAATTAGAATGAGGCATTACCGATGAATACATATCTGTAAATGTAGTTTTTAGACTGTATCGGATTTAAGTAGAAAAGTGAAGTAATAACTAGCAATTATAGTTATTTACCATAATCATTCCATAAATTAAATGCTTCGATTAAACTACAGGTGATAAATAGTGACTTAGAATATCGCGATAGGGAATTAACCGATAAGTTTAATCAGGAAAATGGATAAGTTGATGAAAAATCCCTTTAAGAAACGGAAGTATTAGCTACCAATTATAGCTATTTCTAAATTACTTGTTTTGATTAAAATCGGATTGAAATACAAGTGTTCAGTAGTAAAAAAATCCTGATAGCCTAAGTTTAATGAGAAAAATTAATAAGTTGATGATAAAGCCGGTCAAGACACGGACATTTGTGCACTATAGCAAGGTATTCTATTGATACACTTATTTGTGAAGTATTAGCTACCAATTATAATTATTAACCATGAATTTGTTTGGATGAAATTATACGTATTTAATAGTAAAGAATATCGGCTTTTGTAGCGATAAGTTTAATGAGGAAAATTAATAAGTCGATGATAAAACCTGTAAAGATACTAACTTTTGTGCACTAGAGCAAGGTATTATACTGATGCACCTCTATATGAATTATTACTTACGAGTTATAGTTGTTAGCGATGAATTTGTTGGATTAAATTATACGTGTTTATTAGTAAAGAATATCGGCTTTTGTACAAATAAGTTTAATGAGGAAAATTGAGAAGTCGATGATAAAACCCGTAAAGATACGAACTTTTGTGCATTTTAGAAAGGTATTATACTGATGCACCTTTATATGAAGTATTACTTACGAATTATAGTTATTCACCATGAATTTGTTTGGATTAAATTATACGTGTTTAATGGCAAAGAATATCGGCTTTCGTATCGATAAGTTTAATAGCAAAGAATATCGGCTATTGTACCGATAAGTTTAATGAGGAAATCTATAAGTCCATGAAAAAACCCGTAAAGATACGAACTTTTGTGCACTAGAGCAAGGTATTATACTGATGCACCTCTATATGAAGTATTACTTACGAGTTATAGTTGTTAAGCGATGAATTTGTTTGGATTAAATTATACGTGTTTATTAGTAAAGAATATCGGCTTTTGTACAAATAAGTTTAATGAGGAAAATTGAGAAGTCGATGATAAAACCCGTAAAGATACGAACTTTTGTGCATTTTAGAAAGGTATTATACTGATGCACCTTTATATGAAGTACTACTTACGAATTATAGTTATTAACCATGAATTTGTTTGGATTAAATTATACGTGTTAATAGTAAAGAATATCGGCTTGTTTCCCGATGAGGTTAATGGGGAAAATGTTTCCCGATGAGTTTACCCAAAGCAACGGTAGATGATAACAGAGTAAAACGACGTGGCGCATTTATTGGAGTCATTTTTCAATTGTTTATTTAGACATTTCCCGCTTTTCTACATAAACTCTTCGAGAAAATTTTAAAAATCGCGCGTGTTATTTATTGTTCTCGCGCGGGAAAATTTTAAGTTTAACGTAGAAAAATTTACAAAATGGCGGTTATCGTGGAAATTTAACGTAGAAAATCGCAAAAATAAAATTTTCTACATAAAACTTTTCTTCATTAAAACATGTAATCTTTTATTTCTACTAAATTCTGTTTTCAATCGATTTTCAAAATTCTTTTTACATCCGGTACCATAGTACATTTACTATAAATCTCCCGATAAATTTACCATGAATAAAATGAAAAGTAAAAAAGTTTTTCAACTAATAAACTGAACTTGGTGGTAAACGTTTTTGTCTGACTTGCTTTTGATGCAATAACTATTTATTAACTCGCTCGGAGCTCGAGATTTTTTAGTGCTTCACTCGTGTCTCCCAAATTTTCTCGTTTAGTAAATATGAATACAAACATGGCAAGTGTGTGGCAGCCCTTTAATGGCAGAAGGTATAGCAATGATAATTACTTTATGCTGAATAATCGTTATAATGCGCATCCGAATTCATAAACACTATTTTGCCGTCTTAGATTGGTGCTGTTATGAACATGCTAAAACCCGCTTTCTTACAACCAAAATTTCGAATTCATTGCCGCAAAATAAAGTAGTCCACACCCCGTATCAATTTAGTTGTCGTTATATTTACAGTTTTAAGAATATAAGTGTATCATTCAAAATATCATAGCATATTCTATTGATGATGCATATACATTTGCAAATGATCACCAGATTATTGATCAATGCCATCTTCTAATACCTCTCCATCAGATGCATCAGAGTCACGGTCTTGTTCGCTAACAATACTTCGATCTTCTTCTTCTTGACTAATCGGTCCTGAATCTACATCCAATGATTCCTTAAGTATATCTTCTTGGTCTTTCTCAGTAACGTTTTCATCAGCTGTTTCATTTTTCTCGGCTGCCTGATTTTGTATCTTTATTCTGTTGTCAATGTGTCTTTGAATTTCAGCCTCGAGTTCAGTGTAATCACAATGCCGAGTTGCAACCACTGTCTTTATCATACCTTGTATAAAATAGCACAAAACGATCAGTGTCATCAAGCACAAGTGGTTACACTTAACCAAAAGCATCTCACATCTCAGAAATACTTCCACCAAGTGAATACCATACCAAAGGTTAAACATTTTCTTTGCAATATGAACTCATGTGAATTCGATTTATGCGAGACAAAAAATAGGGAATGGTACCCCTGCGAAAAATATTTTGAGTTCATGAACTGTTCATGAACATCTTATAAACAGTTCATGAGCAGTTCATGAACTCTGCAAAAATTCATGAACTCTTCAGAAAGGTTTATGAACAGGTCATGAAAGGTTCATTAAAATTGGGCCATTCAACGTTCTGTTAACAAACTGTTAGCACAGGGGACACTTGACAAAAACGATCGATCGCTAAATGTATATATATCATTGTTAGCAGATGCCCTCGAGCATAGTAGCAGAAGTGCAGTACAGATGGTCATTCTCACATTATAAGGATCCCTCTATCACCTAGCATACACTGTATCAATCCATATCCCTAGCAGTCTGCATACATATCCATTATAAATGTATACATTACAATTGTTATTCTTACTGTCTAGTAATAGTCTTGCGGTGCGTGTTTGGTCGAGGCTGTTTTCAACTTCATCCATTAGCCACGGCATGAACATGCTTTCAACATCTACAACAAGATTATTAATAAGATTTTGGTTAATTATTGATATGGCTATTGATTTTGGTTAGTTATTGATATGGCTATGTTACGTAGGCCTACATAATGTGCATATTGAAAGTGTTGATCATCAGTAGAAAAATAAATACAAATAAATGATCTTATAAGTACAACAAATGACAGGTTGATATTTGATATTATTGTATGGTATGATACCTCGTTCAACGTTGTCGTAGAAGAAGCCATTTTCTCCTAATGTGCCAAACACAGATGGCACTAAATCGGTCAAATAACTCTGAAATAGGATAGCAGCAATCACTCATTAGAAGTTTAGAACTATGAAAGAATGTATCTATCATTATTATCCTACCTAATTGAGTAGCATGAGCTTTTGTATAACAACTACGACACTCACAGTAGGTCAATTTACTGCCAGGTACTGTAGTTTAGATTCATCCATACTGAATATTTGTGTTTCAAAATGATGCATTTGATTGTATGGCTTCCACTGTGATTTTGACAGATTATAGAAATGTGTGGTTTTCTATAAAACTAAAAATAGGTGTAAAATGGAAAGGTGTTGACAAATTTAGTTATTCTTGAACTTTGGAACTTTGCTATGCTTTTATTTCCCAACAAAAAGTACAAAAAACCACTGTCCATATTAGTGGTTTTATTACAAACAGTTTCCAACAATTATTTAAAAATCTGTCAACACCTTCACAGAACAGAAAACCACACACTTGCTAGCCTGCATGCAGACTTGTATGATTTGTCAAAATCATAGTGGAAGACATATTCAAATGCATCACTTTGAAACACAAACTTTCAGTATAGGCTGTAAATCCAATGGACTTTTAACTGCCACAGTAATATTTCTGAGATTGTTAGCTTCATAGACGTAAATAATTATTCAAAAATACTTATACTGAGATTTAATTATATTTTTTTGAAATTTTGAAGCATTTTCCCCATTGACATTGTGTATTAATTTGGGGGGCATTGAACGCCCATTTCACAATCTTTTTTGAACTCAAATTTTGCACTTATGATTTTTTTTACCCATAAGAACAATAAAATGGAGAAAGCAATTCAACTTTCAAACTTTCATTATTTTGGACCAGTCTAGAGAACAGGTTCATAAATGTTAACCTTACACAGTGGTCATCTGTGTAAATGGTTTCATATTAACCATTTCATATTAACTATTGAATTAACCATTGTGGTGACTCACATTTATATACAACCTAACTCGTGTATACCTGTGCAAATGCCCTTGCTGCTATTTTTTCGTTTGTTTCTTTCTCTTTAATGGCTACTTCCAACTGTTGCTGCATTCTCCTTTCTTTTTCTTCCCGGTGGCGTCTTTCTTGTTCCTCTAACCGTTGAGTTTCAACTAGTTCTGCATTTCTCAATTCTTCAAATTGTCTTTGCTGAGCACGGAGATTTGCAAGTTCTTCTTCTTCCATGACTTCTAGCAATGCCTGTTCAACTGTCTTGCCAATGAGAACTTCTAAAATTGGTTTCACCTCTACATCGAAATCAAACAACTGCAACAAATAAAAGTTCCAACTATTAAGAATAATGTGTATGAAATAAAGAAATAGTGAAGTAAAATAAGCAAAACAATTACTAAAATAAAAATGGGGAACATGCTAAATTGAGTAATAAATGAAATGGGGAACTGTAAACAGTTTAATATAACATTCCTTAATATGATTTATTTTAAAGTAGCTCTAGCTTACACTTTAAAGTAAAAAGGCAAAGGCATATAGTACCAAAGGAGCATTACTCTTCTATTTTAAAGGAAAAATGTGTTTTGGAAAATACCTTTTGAAAAAAATCCATGAGTTCATGAAAACGTGAAAGTTCTAAAAGTTCATGAATAGGACATCACAGGGGATTGCAATGATGTGGGAGGCTGCATATCTTCTTTCAGGGCGTGTGCCAGCCGAAAGATTGAACTTGGTGGGCAGATATTGTGATGTTTTCCTGCTATTGATAACACTGGTTTTTTCTATATACTTGACCATTGACCTTATATATGTTCAGCAAAATTCAAGGTTGGGTTGAGCTTGAGAGCTTCAAACTGCAGACCTTTAAATGGTAGCAGCTGTTCATTAAAGAAGCACTTCCTTCCCAATTTGATGCAATGGACACTGCACATTGCAGCTCCCATAAATAATGACTGAAGACGTAACCACCCTCTGTAAAATTTATTATATGAGACATATTTGAAACCAAGTTACTATCTTCATGTTAGCATAGTGAAAGCATCATAGTTATAAATAATTACTACATTTTCACCAAAATGTTTATAGATTTCTTTGAAATATTCATGAACATCCTTAACTGTTTGCGAACATATTATAAACAATTCATGGATTGCTCATGAACAGCTCATCAAAAGTTCATGAACCTTAAATGGCCTGTTTTTGTGAACCTTTCTTGAACTGTTTGTGAGATGTTTTCATTGCATCTTATCATGTGATTCTACACTTTTCTTGAAAAGTTCAATAACGTTAGATGGTGTTATCTTCTAACTCATATAGCAATTTGTAGTAATTTATGAACTGCATTTCTTTACAAACCAAGTATAATCATTGACATAGAATCTAGGCATAGAAAACAATTTTTTAAACAAACTTTTTATTTCGACTTGTTTAAGCTGACTGAAATAATTGATGTTGGACATCTAGTTGGAATGAGAAGATAAGTTACTATGGCATATTTACTCACTGAAAAATTTTAAACGTTTCAAACATTGATATCTTCTGTATTGGTAAAGAAGACAGTACAGCAAACTAGCTTCCTTGGAGGTTTTATAAAGACACATTGACTTTGAACTTAAATCAGAGTGAATTTTAATGTTTTGAAATGCAGATTAGCTGTTTGTATACGATTTCACAGGGCCATTCACTAGATTTCCTGTCATCATACGATACCTCGCCGTCCAAGATTTGCGTTGCCACGTCTCTTCCTGTCTTTGCTGGTATGTAAAGAGGTGTTGATGGTCTGTCTAAGAAGGCGTCTGTTTGAGTCGAGATATCAGCCTCTTCGACACGATCAGTCAGTTCTTCAAGATATAACTCTGTTTGTATATCAATATGTCTTCTGCCCTCTACTGGTTCTGGTGTTGCTGACTTGAGTTGGGCTTTTGGCTTCCTCCTAGCAATGGCTCGTTTCCTAGCATCTTGTTGCTTTTGGACATCTAAAGGATCTTGCTGTGCTGTCTTTTGAACAAAACAAAAAGCATAGAAAATGTTATCATGTGGTCTATAGTAGAAATACATACTGTCAAAACATGCACGCTACAGAGTGACAGAAAGGCGTGAACTGTAAGATCAACAAAAATGAAGTATTTTTTACAACATGCACTGAAAATTGGAAATTTGAGCATGGAATACTGGTATAGTTATCCTTATTTTCAAATTGCTATAACAACTGAAGCAGCAGCAATAACATATGGTTGATATATTGAATTGAATATAATTTTAAGTTGAACATGAAACACTAGACCTAATACAACAAGTGAGCGGGCGACAATGAGGTACAGAAAAGAGATTTATTTCAAAATATGACACACAATTTACAAGCTAACATAATATATGACAATATTGAAACAGAAAAGTGTGATATACCGCTAAAAAAATTTTGTTAATATTTATTGGACTTGAGAATGGGGAACTCGTTAACTTTTCATGAAAAGTTCATTAAATGTTTATAAAGTGCTCATGAAACCTTGAAAGTTCATGAACTGTTCATGTCCATGAAATGCTAAAAGGTTCATGAGTTGTTCATGAACTCATTAATTTTTCAAAGGGGTACAGAAAGAGGGTTATATCAAAATAAGACATACAAGTTACGAGCTAAATAGCACATCACAATATTACAACAGATAATGTGACACACTACAAAACAAAAGTTTGCAAATATTTATTTGACTTAGGTGTGATGTCAGATAGATGCTGAATTGCTGTTAATAATAATTGTATGATTTAATTCTCACACAACTTCTATTAAACTGAATGTTCTTGCTACTGTACTAGAGTGAAAAATGCCATTGCCGTTAACTTTTTTTTTATTACATCGTAATTAAAAGTGAGCAAATGCAGCCTGGATAAATTAGATTATATCATGTCTGTTCAGATTTATTAATTAATTGTGCATGGTTTAGAATTTGATCAGATTTTATCATTTCTGTTGGGTTAAATTGAATTTAAAATGTTGTTTTTAGAAAACAGTTTACAGCGTTATTGATATTATATAGCTATTATCAGTTCATTATTATCATTTATTATTATTATTATTATTATTATTATTATTATTATTATTATTATTATTATTATTATTATTATTATTATCATTATCATTATTATTATTATTATTATTACTATTACTATTACTATTACTATTACTATTACTATTACTATTACTATTACTATTACTATTACTATTACTATTACTATTACTATTACTATTACTATTACTATTACTATTACTATTACTATTACTATTACTATTACTATTACTATTACTATTACTATTACTATTACTATTACTATTACTATTACTATTACTATTACTATTACTATTACTATTACTATTACTATTACTATTACTATTACTATTACTATTACTATTACTATTACTATTATTATTATTATTATTATTATTATTATTATTATTATTATTATTATTATTATTATTATTATTATTATTATTATTATTATTATTATTATTATTATTATTATTATTATTATTATTATTATTATTTTGATGCTGAATCAAGCATTTCATTATTCATTGTATTAGAATAATCTGGCATTTACCGAATATAGAGTAACTAATTGTCATTATCATTTGAGTAGAAGCATCAGACTGAAGAGTTTGCTGTCTGTGGATCTGGCTAAGATCTTAGCCGCAGAAGAAGAATTTTAAAATTGATATTGGTCTCTATGGTCTTTTCTGACCTTACATTTTGTCTTGTTTTTACAATTTTCTATACGTTTTCAACTTAATCCAGCCGCAGAACAGGAGAAAAGTAACGAAAATAGTGCTTGAAAAATGAAGCAATCAACAATAACTACCAACGAGAAATTCTCCTTCTGTCTTGGCCCCCTTTGCTAAGGAGTCAGAAATGAGATGTGCGAATGCGCATCGTATGACCAGTGCAAAGTGAATCGTTGACACGACCGGTCACGCGAAAAAAATGGCAAACCGGAAAACAAACAAAACCAAAGTTTCTGTCGTTTCTGAGTCATATCTAACGGCAGATGAATCGATGAAAAAGTTTGCAACCATGTTTGATCGAGTTTTCATCAAGTCTGCAAATGAACTTTGATGACAATCTGTCTGCCTCTGGATTGAATGACCAACCTGGTATGTCGACACCTTCGATCAAACGAAAACAGATTGTAAGCAGCAGCCAGTCTTATAAGTCGGAATCATGGTACAGACACAGACTTGGAAGAGGACCCCTCTAATAATTTAGTGTCATCAGCAGCAAAGAAATTATCAAAGGATAATGGAGATTTAGTTGAGGGGAGATTTGCTGCTCAACGAAATTGTGAAAGAGTTACGCCCTCCGGAAATTATTGGCGGTATCGTTGGTGAACAGCTTAGCACAGTTGTAACAACGATTATGTGAACAAATAGCAAACAAATGCCAGTGTTAGCAAATAGCTGCATTAATGCCAGACACAATGGTGAAGTCGTAGTATCTTTGCCGAACTTTACTACACTTGGCCACCCAGAATAACGATCTACATACACCAGAAAATGCTGACCTTGAACTTCGAAGAAGTCGGCTGAAGTTGACTCAAAAATGCGAGTTGGTAGCTCATCTTCTTTGTATGGCTCCTTTACCTGACTTGGGAGTAATTGCTGACAAGCTGTACACGTTTGAATAATTCGATCAATGTCATTTGATATTTTTGGCCACCAAACAGTTTGACGTGCCCGTTGTTTAGTGCGAGTAATCCCTTGATGGGATGAATGCAGTCTTGACAGTATGTCAGAGCGACAGCAGGAAGGGATAACAATTTGCGAACCACGCAATACAAGTCCATTTTCAATTGAGAGTTCATGATGGATTTTATGAAATGGTTGTAGGCTCGTTGGAAGAGCATTGGCATGTTTAGGAAAACCATTTGTGATCAGATTTTTAAGTGATGAATAGTCAGTATCATTCTTGGCTTTATCTTGAAGAGACTCTAGAGTGCGATCAGGCCAAGGTGATGTTTGGTGTGACGTGGAATTAACAAATGAGGTCATCATTGCTTCGATTTGAAGATTACATTCTTCTGCTAATTCATCTCCTGGTTGAGGCTGAGAAATTGGTGACCTAGAAAGGGCGTCTGCTATATGGTGGTCTTTTCCTTTGGTCCACTCAGTCTTGAAACTGAATGGAGATAATTTGTATAGAAGTCGTTGTAGTCGAGGATTGTCTGTATCCGTGATTGAATAACTGTTCAAAATTGGAAGAAGTGGCTTATGATCCGTCACGACGGTGAAATTCGATTGACCCTGTAGATACAGACGACATTTAAGAGCTGCCCATGAGACTGCCAGACATTCTAGCTCAATGGTGGCGTATCGCTTCTCAGCATCACTTAGGAAACGAGATCCGCATTCTAAAAGTCGCCATTGACCATTCTGTCGTTGTAGCAGGGCGTATCCCAAACCATGAAGTCTAGAAGCATCAGTCTGCAGAACTAATGGAAGATCTTGTTGATAAAACGATAAAATTGGAGGCTTTTGAATAGCCTCTTTGACTGCTTGGAAAGCCGTATCGTGAATTGGCAGCCACTGGAATACATTAGTTGACTTAAGTAAAGGTCTCATTGGCTCTTTGAGAGCAGCTATGGATGGACAGAAGTTCGACAATTGTTCAACCAACCCAAAAAACGATCTCAGTTCTGTCAAGTTTAATGGGGTTGGGAAATCAGTTATAGCTTTGATTCTTTCTGTACTTGGTGTAATGCCTGAATGACTTATGTTATAGCCGACATACTTGACCGACGACTGTGCGAATATAAATTTGGTAGGATTCAAAGTGATGCCATGACGACGGCATTGCTGTAACAAAGATTGCATGTGCTCAACATGATCCCCGAATGATGTATCATACAACAGTATGTCGTCAACCACTTTGCATGTTCGTGGTATTCCTTTCAGTGCCTGATCACCACGAAGGTTGTATTCGTCCCCACTGCTGATCAAACCCATGGTGGCACGTAAATATTTATATCTACCCCAAGGGGTTATAAATGTTGTTAGGGATTGACTAGACTCTTCCAAGGGGACTTGCCAGTACCCACTAGTTGCATCAAGTGTGGAAAAGTAAGTAGCTTCTTGGTCTATTTTAGCTATGGCTTCTTTGGGTGTAACTAAAGGGTACACAGGACGTTTGATATTTTGATTGAGAGCCCTCATATCCCCTACTATGCGCAGGTCACCATTTGATTTGGTTGTGATATGCATAGGGGAGCACCAATCCGTGGGTTCAGATACAGGGCAAATAATCCCTTTTTGTACCATAGAATTCAAAGTTTCTTGAGCTTTGACATGCCATGCGAATGGTAATGATCTGGCTGCTCGGACATGAACAGGCTTAGCATCAGGTTTTAATTGTATTTTCATTGGTTGTGTATTCATAGGCTTCAAATGTTCAGTTGAGTCAAAAACATCGTGAAAGTCATTCAATAATTGTTGTCGTATCGTGTTTATTTCTGTAGCAGTAGGTGGTACTGATATGTTTTGCTGTACGGTATTAACAGTTGTGGTCATGCTTTGTTGAGGATAATTTGGAGGTAATATTCCTAGATCTAAGGAAGCATACCAGCTAAGTAGCATACCCTCGAGTTCATAAAATACTTTAATGGTTTCAGCTGTGTTTTTACGTCCGTGGGAAATTGTAGACTCAAAAGTGCCTATGCACTGAAGAGGTTGACCGTTGGCAGCTTTAATCGTTGGTCCCTTGTATTTCTTTAGGTCAGAATGTTTAATACCCATACGCTGTGCATTCCGCCATCCCAGACATGTAGCTTCAGCCCCAGAATCAGGAAGACAGATCATTGTCTTAGTAACCGTCTGATTAGGAATAGTAATTTTACATTCAATCCGTGGGGCTTTACGGCCAGAGCTTAATGCCATGACTATTGTATTCACGTCATCTGGTCTGTTAGTAGTGCTTTGTTCGTCAAGTGAATTAACTGCTTTTGGCTGTCGGCAAACTTTTGAAAAATGATTTGATGTTGTACAATTCCGACATTGTTTTCCCCAAGCCGGGCATTGCGTGGGGCGATGTGTGCACTTCCCCCCGCATCCAGGGCATGTTTTGTTGTTGCTACGCGGGACATCCGATCGTCTAGGCTTTGTGCTCGCTGCATTAACAACAACCTGAGACCCTATTGTCAATTGTTCCAAGTCATTTTTTGACGCTTGAAATGTCTCGCATAAGTCAATACAAGTAGTTAGTGACGTGAGTTTTTTCTCAAGTAGGCGTTTACGCAATTCACGATCATTAACACCTCTAATTATGGTCGTTATGAAACGATCGTCCCGACCACACAAACAAAAATCACAATCACAGTTGTTTGCTAAAGCGTACAACGAAACTAAATAGGCGTGAAATGACTCACCCTCCTGTTGTCGATGGTCTTGAAATTCTACACGATCACGTATTATATTTCTTTGACTTCTGAGCCAGTCTTTGATTCTTAATAATATTTCATCCATGGAAAGTTCTGTGGTGTTGTTTATACCAAGACGAGTCTCCAGTGTAATGAGCATATCGTGCGAAAGGAATGTTCGCAAAGCAGTCTCTTGTCTTGCACGTGGGAAAACTGTAATGCCGGATAATTCCGCGTAATCTCTCCAATGTTGTGACCAGGCAGAGAAATCAGATAAGGATACAGTTGTTTCCAATTTTGCTGGTGCATTGGCACCCTTTAATGTCATATTATACACTGATGTTCGACTGCTGATAGACATACTTTCATCCTGTTGTTTTGTATTATCATGATTTGTCGATAGTGATAAATCAGCGGTTTGACTCACGGATACAACCGGTGTCTTGTTCTGTTGTAAATATTGTTCGAGGCGTGTGTTTTGAGCCTGTTGTTGGTTGTCTAATTTAGACAATCTAGCGGTATACTCGCTGTCTCTCTTTTCTTGTTGTTGAATAGAGTTATTTTGCTGTTCGGCCATTCTCTGCATCATATTCATCAAATTGTCCATTGACACGATTGATTCTCCTGGATTGATAGAAGGCATAGGTAGTGCAGCGTGGCTGCTGCGCGTTGTGGGTTTCTCGGCCATCGTGCGATGTGAAGTTGTAATCACAATTAGGATAGCTTTATGTATGTATATACAGTATGTTTATATTACGAGCTGGATCCTGTCAACTGCGCCATGTTGCATATGATAGATATAGACACTATATTAATACACGTCTGTTGTAGTTGAACTCAATATCTAATAAGCCTGACGCATGCGTAGTCAGATACATCAATAATTGATAGTTAAAACTACATAAGAAGGTGTATCTATATGTTACCTTTCTACAGTGTCCAATACTTCATTTTAAAGGGTTTTTTAATCAAGTTATTCATTTTCGACATTAAACCTATCGGGACACAACGCGATTCTCATCACTAACAATAACACATGAATTTGATTCATTACAAACTATACTTAAATAACTATAATTGATAGTTAAAACTACATAAGAAGGTGTATCTATATGTTACCTTTCTACAGTGTCCAATACTTTTCATTTTAAAGGGTTTTTTAATCAAGTTATTCATTTTCGACATTAAACCTATCGGGACACAACGCGATTTTCACATAACGCGATTTTCATCACTAACAATAACACATGAATTTGATTCATTACAAACTCTACTTAAATAACTATAAATGATAGTTAAAACTACCTAAGAAGGTGTATCTATATGTTACCTTTCTACAGTGTCCAATACTTTTCATTTTAAAGGGTTTTTTAATCAAGTTATTCATTTTCGACATTAAACCTATCGGGGCAGAACGCGATTTTCATCACTAACAATAACACATGAATTTGATTCATTACAAACTATACTTAAATAACTATAATTGATAGTTAAAACTACATAAGAAGGTGTATCTATATGTTACCTTTCTACAGTGTCCAATACTTTTCATTTTAAAGGGTTTTTAATCAAGTTATTTATTTTCGACATTAAACCTGTCGGGGCAAAACGCGATTCTCATCACTAACAATAACACATGAATTTGATTCATTACAAACTATACTTAAATAACTATAATTGATAGTTAAAACTACATAAGAAGGTGTATCTTTATGGTATCTTTCTACAGTGTCCAATACTTTTCATTTTAAAAGGTTTTTTAATCAAGTTATTCATTTTCGACATTAAACCTATCGGGACACAACGCGATTTTCATCACTAACAATAACGCATGAATTTGATTCATTACAAAATATACTTAAATAACTATAATTGATAGTTAAAACTACATAAGAAGGTGTATCTAATTGTTACCTTTCTACAGTGTCCAATACTTTTCATTTTAAAGGGTTTTTTAATCAAGTTATTCATTTTCGACATTAAACCTGTCGGGGCAAAACGCGATTCTCATCACTAACAATAACACATGAATTTGATTCATTACAAACTATACTTAAATAACTATAATTGATAGTTAAAACTACATAAGAAGGTGTATCTATATGTTACCTTTCTACAGTGTCCAATACTTTTCATTTTAAAGGGTTTTTTAATCAAGTTATTCATTTTCGACATTAAACCTATCGGGACACAACGCGATTTTCACATAACGCGATTTTCATCACTAACAATAACACATGAATTTGATTCATTACAATCTCTACTTAAATAACTATAATTGATAGTTAAAACTACATAAGAAGGTGTATCTATATGGTATCTTTTTACAGTGTCCAATACTTTTCATTTTAAAGGGTTTTTTAATCAAGTTATTCATTTTCGACATTAAACCTATCGGGGCGAGAACGCGATTCTCATCACTAACAATAACACATGAATTTGATTCATTACAAACTATACTTAAATAACTATAATTGATAGTTAAAACTACATAAAAAGGTGTATCTATATGGTATCTTTCTACAGTGTCCAATACTTTTCATTTTAAAAGGTTTTTTAATCAAGTTATTCATTTTCGACATTAAACCTATCGGGACACAACGCGATTTTCATCACTAACAATAACACATGAATTTGATTCATTACAAACTATACTTAAATAACTATAATTGATAGTTAAAACTACATAAAAAGGTGTATCTATATGGTATCTTTTTACAGTGTCCAATACTTTTCATTTTAAACGGTTTTTTAATCAAGTTATTCATTTTCGACATTAAACCTATCGGGACACAACGCGATTTTCACATAACGCGATTTTCATCACTAACAATAACACATGAATTTGATTCATTACAAACTCTACTTAAATAACTATAATTGATAGTTAAAACTACATAAGAAGGTGTATCTATATGGTATCTTTTTACAGTGTCCAATACTTTTCATTTTAAAGGGTTTTTTAATCAAGTTATTCATTTTCGACATTAAACCTATCAGGGCGAGAACGCGATTCTCATCACTAACAATAACACATGAATTTGATTCATTACAAACTATACTTAAATAACTATAATTGATAGTTAAAACTACATAAGAAGGTGTATCTATATGGTATCTTTCTACAGTGTCCAATACTTTTCATTTTAAAAGGTTTTTTAATCAAGTTATTCATTTTCGACATTAAACCTATCGGGACACAACGCGATTTTCATCACTAACAATAACACATGAATTTGATTCATTACAAACTATACTTAAATAACTATAATTGATAGTTAAAACTACATAAAAAGGTGTATCTATATGGTATCTTTTAACAGTGTCCAATACTTTTCATTTTAAATAGTTTTTTAATCAAGTTATTCATTTTCGACATTAAACCTATCGGGACACAACGCGATTTTCATCACTAACAATAACACATGAGTTTGATTCGTTACAAACTATACTTAAATAACTATAATTGATAATTAAAACAACATAAGAAGGTGTATCTATATATTACGTTTCTACAGTGTCCAATACTTTTCATTTTAAAAGGTTTTTTAATCAAGTTATTCATTTTCGACATTAAACCTATCGGGACACAACGCGATTTTCACACAACGCGATTTTCATCACTAACAATAACACATGAATTTGATTCATTACAAACTATACTTAAATAACTATAATTGATAGTTAAAACTACATAAGAAGGTGTATCTATATGGTATCTTTCTACAGTGTCCAATACTTTTCATTTTAAAAGGTTTTTTAATCAAGTTATTCATTTTCGACATTAAACCTATCGGGACACAACGCGATTTTCATCACTAACAATAACACATGAATTTGATTCATTACAAACTATACTTAAATAACTATAATTGATAGTTAAAACTACATAAAAAGGTGTATCTATATGGTATCTTTTAACAGTGTCCAATACTTTTCATTTTAAATAGTTTTTTAATCAAGTTATTCATTTTCGACATTAAACCTATCGGGAAACAACGCGATTTTCATCACTAACAATAACACATGAGTTTGATTCGTTACAAACTATACTCAAATAACTATAATTGATAATTGAAACAACATAAGAAGGTGTATCTATATATTACGTTTCTACAGTGTCCAATACTTTTCATTTTAAAAGGTTTTTTAATCAAGTTATTCATTTTCGACATTAAACCTATCGGGACACAACGCGATTTTCACACAACGCGATTTTCATCACTAACAATAACACATGAATTTGATTCATTACAAACTATACTTAAATAACTATAATTGATAGTTAAAACTACATAAGAAGGTGTATCTATATGCTACCTTTCTACAGTGTCCAATACTTTTCATTTTAAAGGGTTTTTTAATCAAGTTATTCATTTTCGACATTAAACCTGTCGGGGCAAAACGCGATTCTCATCACTAACAATAACACATGAATTTGATTCATTACAAACTATACTTAAATAATTATAATTGATAGTTAAAACTACATAAGAAGGTGTATCTTTATGGTATCTTTCTACAGTGTCCAATACTTTTCATTTTAAAAGGTTTTTTAATCAAGTTATTCATTTTCGACATTAAACCTATCGGGACACAACGCGATTTTCATCACTAACAATAACACATGAATTTGATTCATTACAAAATATACTTAAATAACTATAATTGATAGTTAAAACTACATAAGAAGGTGTATCTATATGTTACCTATCTACAGTGTCCAATACTTTTCATTTTAAAGGGTTTTTTAATCAAGTTATTCATTTTCGACATTAAACCTGTCGGGGCAAAACGCGATTCTCATCACTAACAATAACACATGGATTTGATTCATTACAAACTATACTTAAATAACTATAATTGATAGTTAAAACTACATAAAAAGGTGTATCTTATGGTATCTTTTTACAGTGTCCAATACTTTTCATTTTAAAGGGTTTTTTAATCAAGTTATTCATTTTCGACATTAAACCTATCGGGACACAACGCGATTTTCACATAACGCGATTTTCATCACTAACAATAACACATGAATTTGATTCATTACAAACTATACTTAAATAACTATAATTGATAGTTAAAACTACATAAGAAGGTGTATCTATATGGTATCTTTTTACAGTGTCCAATACTTTTCATTTTAAAGGGTTTTTTAATCAAGTTATTCATTTTCGACATTAAACCTATCAGGGCGAGAACGCGATTCTCATCACTAACAATAACACATGAATTTGATTCATTACAAACTATACTTAAATAACTATAATTGATAGTTAAAACTACATAAGAAGGTGTATCTATATGGTATCTTTCTACAGTGTCCAATACTTTTCATTTTAAAAGGTTTTTTAATCAAGTTATTCATTTTCGACATTAAACCTATCGGGACACAACGCGATTTTCATCACTAACAATAACACATGAATTTGATTCATTACAAACTATACTTAAATAACTATAATTGATAGTTAAAACTACATAAAAAGGTGTATCTATATGGTATCTTTTAACAGTGTCCAATACTTTTCATTTTAAATAGTTTTTTAATCAAGTTATTCATTTTCGACATTAAACCTATCGGGACACAACGCGATTTTCATCACTAACAATAACACATGAGTTTGATTCGTTACAAACTATACTTAAATAACTATAATTGATAATTAAAACAACATAAGAAGGTGTATCTATATATTACGTTTCTACAGTGTCCAATACTTTTCATTTTAAAAGGTTTTTTAATCAAGTTATTCATTTTCGACATTAAACCTATCGGGACACAACGCGATTTTCACACAACGCGATTTTCATCACTAACAATAACACATGAATTTGATTCATTACAAACTATACTTAAATAACTATAATTGATAGTTAAAACTACATAAGAAGGTGTATCTATATGGTATCTTTCTACAGTGTCCAATACTTTTCATTTTAAAAGGTTTTTTAATCAAGTTATTCATTTTCGACATTAAACCTATCGGGACACAACGCGATTTTCATCACTAACAATAACACATGAATTTGATTCATTACAAACTATACTTAAATAACTATAATTGATAGTTAAAACTACATAAAAAGGTGTATCTATATGGTATCTTTTAACAGTGTCCAATACTTTTCATTTTAAATAGTTTTTTAATCAAGTTATTCATTTTCGACATTAAACCTATCGGGACACAACGCGATTTTCATCACTAACAATAACACATGAGTTTGATTCGTTACAAACTATACTCAAATAACTATAATTGATAATTAAAACAACATAAGAAGGTGTATCTATATATTACGTTTCTACAGTGTCCAATACTTTTCATTTTAAAAGGTTTTTTAATCAAGTTATTCATTTTCGACATTAAACCTATCGGGACACAACGCGATTTTCACACAACGCGATTTTCATCACTAACAATAACACATGAATTTGATTCATTACAAACTATACTTAAATAACTATAATTGATAATTAAAACTACATAAGAAGGTGTATCTATATGTTACCTTTCTACGGTGTCCAATACTTTTCATTTTCTATTAACAACAATTTATATTAAGTTAACATGTTATCCTGTTACAATATCATATATCCTCTAATTACAATTAAATAGAATAAAATTACTTTATATATTTATTCTCTTCGTTGTCATATTTACCTTGTCAGCCTCTTGTTGATTTCATATAAATTGATTATAAAATAAAGAACTTACATGAGGTTGTTAAATATTTATGAAATAGTTCTATATTAAATAATCGTTCGATATCGATTAGTTGTATGTCAAATAATTTCTAGGATGTAATAGAAAACGATATATCATTCGAAGAATAAAACTTTCACCTATATAGGTACAGGTACCGAGTCGTGTCCCGATAAGTTTAATGTCGAAAATTAATAACTCGATGAAAAACCCCTTTAAAATGAATAGTATTGGATACCAAACAAAGATAACATATATTTACACCTTCGTCTGCAGTTTTAATTATAGCTATTTAGCAGGAGTTTGTAATGAATCAAATTCATGCGTTACTGTTGCGTTGTATCACGTTGGCGTTGTGTCCCGATAAGTTTAATGTCGAAAATGAATAACTTGATGAAAAAGCTCTTTGAAATGAAAAGTATTTAAGTGCACGCCCCTGCGATAGGTGCACGCCGGTAATACACTTCATATTTTATTAAAAGTTTAAAGTGCACGCCTTGCTACAACGCCCTGCTACAGGAACACGCTGGTAGTATTCTTCATATTTAATTTAATACTAGACTGGTAGTATTCTTCATATTTAAAAAGTTTTTAGTGCACGCCCCTGCGATAGGTGCACGCTGGCAATATTCTTCATATTTAAAAACCGTGGTATTTTGAATGGAAATAATTACTAACACATTTATTATCTGTTATACGGCACTATCTTTAAAGTGGGAATAAACCCCCAGACTATCTTTACGTATGTAGTAGATCCCGACGTGAAAAAAACAGTGGCGTAATTTTTTTATCGATCTGGAAATTATTTCTTGATGAAAAACGCCTTCAAAGTGGTGTTTTGACCCAAATGTCGCTAAGAAAAAAAGGGATTGGATCTAGCTTTATGACGACAAAGTCACAAGTCGTGCGGTTTGTCTAACAGACTTTAGAGTGGGCTAATTACGCGACGCTATCTTTGAGGTGACCTAGCTCCGAGAGGTCACATAACAAAAATTTCTGACAAGGCTGAGCCATGAACAAACATATACACTCCCGAATTACGTAAAAAGATGCAATTTGTGATTACAGGAGCAGAATAAAATCTATTGCAACGCTCAGTCGAAATAATTTCTCGTAGCGTCATTAAGCGCGATGAATCTGATATATATGATGGTATATGCGATAAAAAACACAATAATTGGCGCAACAGTTTCGATTTAAAGGAGCAAAAATGACCGGCAGGCGCTACGCACTTCGGATCACGTGCATGTTTATTGTTCATAACACAATGTACATTGTTGACATGAATTTATAACAGATTAGGCCTGCGTAGAACAATAGTTTCAAAGCGAGACGGTTGAATTACGCTAAGCATAAATTCAACTTGTGCTCGCAGCGGTCGCCGGTCAATCTTGCCCCTTTAATCTAAAATCATCTTCAGGCAATGTAAAAAGAGAGAGTTAAAAAGTTACATGAATATTTATATAAAAATCTAATTAATTTGTCTATGGTCTTGTGTGACATGCGCGATGCTGTCATGTCGGCCAATCAAGTCGGCAATTTATTCAACAACGACCAGAGGAAATACAGAAAGTTGGTAATCAATCTGATAGAACATTTTGCCATTGATGAGAGGATTTTGGATTATTTGTTTTTGGTTGTAATAATTATTTCATTGTATCTGTCTTAAAGTATATCCGTACTTAGTTTTTCTGTTTGTCAATTTGTTCTAAACTATTACTATTCCATATTCATAGTTACGCTAAATCTAACTGTTGTTATCTTGTGTGACATGCGCGATGCTGTCATGTCGACCACTCAGGTCGGCAATATATTAAACAACGACCGGAAGAAATACAGAAAATGGAAGAATAATACCAAAGAGCATTTTGCCGCTGTTAAACTATTTTTGATTGTAACTGTTATTTCACCGTGTTTGTATCGTATATTCGTAATCAGTTCTTGTGCTAAAATATCTCTCCTGTAATTATTGTTTGCCATTGTTAAAAAGTATAATACCGTTCCGATAAATTCAATAGACAAATTAATTAGATTTTTATATAAATATTCATGTAACTTTTTAACTCTATATTTTTACATTGCCTGAAGATGATTTTAGTTTAAATCGAAACTGTTGCGCCAATTATTGTGTGTTTTTTATCGCATATACCATCATGAAATTCATGTCAAGTAAACCTTTACAAAGAATCTGATATAGATTGCGGATAAACACAAATGTCAGGCGGTGCGAGTGTTCCTTTGTGACTAGTCTAGTGATACATATTAGTTACGTATTCTGTGTGACCGCAGTACTTCTTCAAATCTTAATTAGACATGTGCCCTTCGAAATAGCTTTATCCTACGCTATATAAATAAGTTATAACTATTTTTAACTCTATCTGAAATTTGTTCTTGATTAAATATTTCTACAAGATATCCTTTTCTTGATCTAAATGTGAATGTAAACTGACTCGATTTGCACAGGCTTGCACAGACGACTTTTCTTTCGAAATAGTTGGTACTGCAAAGTATTAATTGTACTTTTTCGGATTTCTTTAAGTATTACTAAATTATTAAGTAGACATTTTTCAATTATCATTTCAAAGTTTAAGTTGAAATTGATGTTTGTCTAGTAATTCTTTAACCATGTAATCGTATAGTTTATACGACTGTAGATAGATATATTATACTCAATAGTCTAACAAAGTGTTCATCATTCATTCACTAAGCATTCAATTATTATAAAACGATTGAAAATTCTTCAGTACATTACACTCTAAAATTCTATAAAATATCGGAAAATAGTACAACAATGATATGAGGGCTTGGACGTTCTTATTCAAATTTACAGCCGCATACCAGAACTACGGTTATGCATATTCTATCATTTTTCGGTTTTGCGGTATATCTTCATTGCATAAATTGTTATCCTCTCTACCAACGTTATCTGATTAACAAAATTAGGGTTTTGCAATGTGAAGTCTCGTTCCTGATTATACATACGCCACCAAATTGTGTTACCAGTCTAGTATTCATTCCTTTGGCTAGAAAGTAGAACATGTTAGCATCATTCATATCACAATCTGTAGTTTATAGGATGTGGTAATGTACAGTGCAGAAGCTATACTTTGCACAAAATACCTTTCTACAGAGACGAAATAAATCAGATGAGCAGATTTCGTTTCTGTGAAAAGAGGACTATAAAATTAATGGTTATGGTGTTCTTATAGCGTTTCCCGCCATACGTTATGATTTTTACCCTCAAAAGAATACTCCATTATCAGTTCAGACTCATGCTTACAACAATAAATTCTAATTATCTAGCTATTGTGGGTCACCAGAGAATCTTTTGATATGTGTTAAATATGTGTGAGAATGATATGTTAAAATATAATCTGTATAACACGTGCTACGAATGAAACATTTTCTGATTTTTATTTTCTTCAAATTCGTAAACTTCAAAATCATTAAATCATCTGGAATTTTGCTACTCTTGAGTTTATATGTTCTTCCTTACCTCAGTTTTGTGAGAGAGAAAAATAGATTGCCGTTACAGAGCTACGCCATCTCAAACGCAACATCGCGTGATTAATTCGATCTAAAGTCTATTAGAAAAACCGCACGACTTGTGACTTTGTCGTCATAAAGCTATATCCAATCCCTTTTTTTTCCTAAGCGACATTTGGTCAAAACACCACTTTGAAGGCATTTTTTACCAAGAAATAATTTCCAGATCAAAAAAAAATTACGCCATTGTTTTTTTCACGTCGAGTTCTACTACATATGTAAAGATAGTCTGGGGGATTATTCCCACTTTAACAGCACAATTCAAAAACGCAGAAAAATAAAATGGCAATAAAACCGCTTTTCGACATTAAACATCCATTTTTGCGGTTTATTTTTTTCGACGTTAAATTTTCGACGTTAAACTTTTCGACATAAAACTTTTCGACGTAATAGCCAATCGTGACTGTTAACTGCTGAGAGAACAAATTTCTTGGCAATTTAAATGCAACCCGATGAGTCATAAGATGAGGTCCACCTGAGAATCAACCACCCAGCTAATTGATGTGAATTCAAAAAATTCAAAGTAGAGCAGGACCCTGTTGAGGAATTAAAGAAGTGTTTATCAATTCGTTCAATGATAAAAGAGTAACAAAAAGAATTATTGGACTTTATTGTCGTATATGGTCACACGTTATCACGTGATAGATTTAGCATAATTTTGTATACATTAGTACCCAGGCTTTTAATATGCAATTACGTCATAATTTTATAATCAACATTAGCAGAAATCTTAAATCACCCTTAAATATATCTAAATATATCACTGGTATGTCATTTATCATACTATAGGCCTACATACTTTTACTTTATCCCATTTATCGTTCAGTTTCTATGTTTGTAAGATGAATCCAGACGTATAGAATAGATCACTTTAAATTATACGACCTGTAATTGTTTGATAAAACCTATCAGACTATCTGTAATGATGAATTTGCTGAATCTGATTGCATTGATGATCATGGTATGATGGTTGTCCAATGAACAATAAACTCGATGAAAAACTCACCACTGGTAAAACATGCTGTGCATATGTATTCCCCCTGACAATCCTTCGATCATACATGATATTTCCATATGGTGGTGGTCCATCTGATCTAAAACAAGAAATTTATAGCTCAGAATTAAACAAACATATGAGAGAAAGTTTTTGAATATTTGTTGTCCTTCACTTCATTGCAGCAGTGCACTCACTGTTGTCCGAAAGAGTCTCTATATTTCTTCCTCTGTTGAATTGCTCTAGGCTGGCTTGAAAATGTATAAGTATTGTCTCCTGGTCGTCTTTGTTGCAACATGGTTGAAATTTTAAGATTTTCATATGCTCAACATCTTAATTTCTTCCATCAAATTTATTCGTGATCATTCCTGTTCGTTATTTTTGTGATTGCCATGGTAGCCACAATAGACAAGAATTCAAGAATTTGTCTCGCTCCCATGGAAACAGAATTAACTGAAGTAGAGATTATTGGAAAATGGCTGAATCGAGAGTCATCGCTAGTCAAACGCCGTTAGCCTGTGTGCATTACGTCAGAACTCCATTTCATACAGGCTAACATCAATGAGGGTAAAAAACGGGCCCACTAAGAATAATATTTTGCAATGCGCATGCGTAAAGCCTCGCTAAAACCCGAAGTCTAGCCGAGACTGCTATTGAAATGACAAAAGTAAAAACAAAATGAGTGTTCAACTTTGCTAAGTTCGACGTCTTGATATGTTATCTGTTTCATTTCTAAAAGCTCAAAATGCTCTCTATTATCATTTTCTTCTTGATGGTAATTTGACTCAATGTGTTTTGAATGTAAGAACATAATTTATTGTAAAGCAAGCAGTCGTTTTCTTCACCAGAAACTAGAATTTGAGAAGGTTGCTTCGCAGACGCAGAGTGACGGCCCGAACCTAGCCAGGTTGGTATTAATAAGACAGTAAATACGATCAACTGCAACTGATCAACTAAAACTTATGTCTGTTGTTGTCATAACGTTGAACTTTACTAATCCATATGCATATACTGACTCATTTATGCTAGGCTGGCCAATGTCCAATTGCCCATCTGTTTGTCTTCTCTTCATTTTTCACATTTTCAGGACTTCTAACCTACTAATACTTCAGATTAACCTAGGCCAAGTAGCATACTACAGCACACTTTACATACTAGTAATTATTATTATTATTATTTATATGTTGTTATAAAGCCTAAAGAGTATTCTGGAATCCCAGAGGCACTTAAACATTTCTTTCCAATTTTTTTGTTGATGTTTGACCAATAAAAGGTAAAATATCAATTTCCTTTTGAATTTTCTCCAATCTTCTGATTCCTACTTTTGTCGAACTCTAGCTGTAAGATTTTATCCTACGTGAATCAAGTGAATCAATACGCAGGAAATTTAATCGATCATTTGTAAATCTCTTTTACATCTTTAATCAGATAAGTACTACATAGATGAGTGTCATTATCAAGAATTGGTTGAAACTTGAACATACATGAGATATGCTTAAGTCGCTGATTTCTCTCTAACTTTGTCTTCCGCCGTCTTCTTTGATTGTTGAAATGTTCTCCTTGCGGCGTACAGCAGCATCGGATAACTATACATGAATTGCTAAAACTTCAAGGGTATTTATTTATAGGCATACTATTTTTTCTACTAAGGTCATTTACAAATCGCAAGGGCTTAATTGGTCGTAAGGCAATCTTATTTAATGTCTTATGATAGAAAGAAGTTCTCCTATTTCTGGTGTATAATCCCATGATTTTCACGATAGGAAGTATTCCATTATCCCATGATTTTTATAATAGGAAGCCAATGGAGACTAACTTTGTAACAATACCTAGGACTTATTTATCCTCTTGGTGATGGAGTTTATAGCATATATTTTTAGTTAAGAAACCTTCAAGTTTAAAAATAGAGGTAAGCTAATGTTATCAAATTTTGGCGTTAAAGCAGTAAGTTATTTTAGCATGAGCGCACAGTTTGGATAATTTGCAGTCTGGTAGTAAGCAAAATACTTCATTGAACATGTTATATGACACTGATATTGCATTGGTTATGTTGCTAAAAATAACATTTATTTACAAAATTATAAATAAATAATATTCATTTTCAAGATAAATATACAGTGAATAATGAAATATTATTTGATGCAGCCTCAATTGTAACAGGACCAACAAAATTGCCTAAAAGGTTATTAAATATCCAATAAGATGACGATTGAATTTGAATTTCAATGTTTACATGAACAATGAAGAGTTCCATTTTCTCTTCATAAAATCGTTCGAAGAGCATGCCAGTCTGACTAGCAGAAAATTTGTTCTGTGGACGCTTTGCATGATTTCCCTGAACTTCATCAGTTGGTGTGCTTGTCTGGAAGCATGTCTCTTCTTTCTTATCTGCATAAAAAATGGTATAAGGTAGGCTATCGAGCAAAGAGAGATCAACATCTATGTAATTTAGTGTCCTACATGACAGAGGATTCACTTGGTCACCCACACTGGAACATAGAGTAACTAACTATTAGAGCTTATAGCATAGGATTCGATTTATGTAATTATTATTATTGTAGAAAGATGATTTCTTACTATAATGCTTGCGTCCTGTAATTGCCTAAATCACATTTATTGTACTCCTTTTTAGACACATGAGCCTAGAAATTGCCCAAAACAATGCTGAAAATGAAATGATATATTGTTTCAATTTGTTTACTTCTCTCTTTGATGTATTTTGAGTATTATGTATTTCGTATGCCAGAACCTAGATCCTGTATTTTTGTAGATCTGGTGTGCATTGTTACTAAATAGTAGCAACATTTTCCTGTTGAGGATTGTTTCACGTCTTCTGGGGGGGGGGGGGGGGGGTATTAATTCTCTTGCATAGATTGAAGTAAAATTTGAGACACCTGAACTTACCTGACCTGAAATTAATTTTGGAGAAACTTGAATTCCAACATCTCAACCTGTAGTGTTCTTAGTGGCTGAGGAAGCTGGGTCTATATGAAAACGGTGATCATCATTGTTCGATCACCAGGCTAAGCATGCTTAAATAATCCTCATTGTAACAGAGGCAGTAGGCAGGTTTGCAATAATTCCAAATTATCTTATCTCATCTTCAAGTCAGAAATGAAATGTTTTCAAGTTTATAGAATATTTATATGAAATCTAAAAAGTTACACAATAGTTGATATTGAATTTTTCTACATATGAAACAATAAGTGATGCACGAAGAAAGGGAAATCACCTCCAAGAGATATGCTTGCAGATATAATACAAAGAAAATGGTTGAGACTGCAACAAGTTCTACAACAAAACAATTTTGATTCAAAGCATCTGCAAGTTGATATAGGCATCGAGCAAACCTTACTCTGTCTCTGTGTTGTTATATTTTTGTTCCCAACATATGTGAATTATGCAAAATAAAACACTTACCGTGATGCGATTGGAAGACCGACCATGATCGTGAAAACAGTTTGGTAGGCATAAGACTCTATTTGTGGAAGTAGGTATCTATAATCATGTGCAGTCATTGAGTTTAAACACTTTGAACATCATCATTGAGCCTCAAAAAAGCAAGGCTAGATCGATGCAACATCATGCATAGAAGGGTGAGATGAACGAAATAATTCTGATTGTACACAGTGCCATAAGCTCATCTCTCAAGTCATGAACTATTAGCGTTCATTGCTCCCATATTTATGGAATATTATCAAAAACAATACGATGCTTCATATCCTTGATTCAAACGAGAGTAGGCTACTGTATGACAATGTCAATATCTAATATACAAGTGCCACTCATCCATATGTATATATAAATGATAATGCAACATGCTTTGTAATTTATAGGCTGATTTTATCAAACTTAACTGCCAATTTTTCGAGGTAGCTGCCAGCTGCTAACAGAAATCTTCTGACGAATTGGCTTATCAAAGTTTAAAACCCAACACCAGATATTATCTCATGAACAAACTCTATTATAATTCAAATCCAGTCATTAAATGTCCACGTTGTTAAACATTATAGGAAATAAGTAAAGACAGCAATTCAGTCTAATTAAATATACTGAATGGAAGCAGACTTATGAAATTTTGGATATTATTGAAAAAGTGATGAGTCAGACTTCATGACGTAAGGGATATTTCAGCCAATCACGAAGGCTTACAGCTCCACGTGATCTCAAGGTCGCATGTGATTGGGCATTTCCAAATTCTGAAATGGTGGGCCAACTTTTAGTAAGAAATTCCTCTAGCCCGAGTGCAGCGACTCTCAGTTTCATGGAGCGGAACACGGGATAGAGGCTCTTGCCTAAGTCATCGCGCCAATCGAGCGCAATCACTGAGCGCAATAAGACGACTCGACGAGGTCACGAGAGCTCAAGCCTCAAGGGTCAAGGCGTTATGTTATTGCCTGGAAATTGCTCTGATTATTGCTTTTAGACAATTCCAGGAAGGAAGTAATAAAAGGAAGGTTGGCTTTAGCGTTATTGCTTTTATAGATTATTTAAAGTGTGCCAGGAAGAGTGGAAGATACATTGAAAGTTGCGAATTGGATATATATATATATATATATATATATCACAAACATGGAGATATTTGAATCGCCTATGGATGGTATATTATGGAAATCAGAAAGGCTTATATCTCCAAATAGCTTGACTGATAACAACTTACATGATATATTAATGGAAAGAGGTATTGCGATTGACAAAAACTGTCTTCGAAATAGGGCAAAATGCCTTGAAATTTATAGGACATTCGTTCTTCCTGAACCTCAAATTTCGGAGCAGCTGTGTTTGAAATCAACATATTTATCGACAGCTGCAAGTAAAATGGCAAATAAAATATCCGATAAAAGAAAACAGGATTCAAGTAAATCTCAAAGGTAATTCAACTTCAACTTGTTACTTGACCTAGTCCTGGATGGAAGTTTGGAGAATAGACCTATGGCAAAGCCGCCCTGAGATAATATTCCAAGCATATCAAGCCTCCCGTAATTTTTTTTTCGGACCATCTATCGAATATTGTTTTTCCCCCAACGAGAAGGCAAAAATTCATTAATGCGTCTGCGCCTGTGGGCGAATATTTTGCGGTCACCCCCAAGATCCGGTTTGCAGAGTACGGCAGAGCCGCCCCGAGACAATATGACCATTATCTCAAGTCGCCCGTGAAAATTGTTTTTAGAAGCCTTATTACTACTATTTGCTATAGAACATTGATTTTCTGCTTGCAGAGAAGGCAAAAATTTGTTGAAGCGCCCGCAGCAAATATTACATGGCCGCCCCCGAGATCTCGTCAAAAGGCGCTTCTCTGCAAACTGTGCCTAATCAACTAGACAGAAGTCACAGCCTCTGTCTCATACTCAGAGTCAAGACTAGACTGCGAGACGGCCAGACCACTAGGAGTTAAATACCAGACTGCAACTTTCCAACCAAGCCAAGCAATTGAAAATGGTTTTCTTGTCTAGGCTATCAATCTGAAAAATGACCCCTGTCTCTATGATGCTGCTTGCTCATGAGTTTATTATTTTGATGAATCTCACTGTGTTGGATTTCTTGTAGCTTGAAGTTTTCCATTTCTATTTTTTAGCTGTGCTGTGGTGATGATTCCAACGTTTTCTTTAAATTCCGTTAATTAATTCGTCATTTTGACATTTTATGCTAGATATAAGCAAGTAGCATCATTGAGACTGGTGCTGGAACTCTTTCAAAATGATAAGCCCACGGTCTAGACTAAGAAGACCATTTCCACATTTTGGGCTCGGTTGGTGAGTTTCCAGGAGTTTGCAGTTTGGTATTTTACATAGACATAATAGATATAAACTGCTGATGACGTTCGAAAGCGGGCTTAAAGGAGCAAAAATGACCGGCAGGCGCTACGCACTTAGGATCACGTGCACGATTATTGTTATAACACAATGTTCATTGTTGACATGAATTTTATTACAAGTTAGGCCTGCGTATAACAATTGTTTCAAAGCGAGACGGTTGAATTACGCTAAGCATAAATTCAACTTATGCTCGCAGCGGTCGCCGGTCAATTTTGCCCCTTTAAAACGTAGCACCTATGGGAATCCATAATGGCTGACACATGCTCCCAAAGTGGCGGAAAAAGCAGTGTTTTGACCCAATATTGTTGTTAGAAAATAAAAGAATAGATGAGCCGGATTATTTCGAGCTACTTTTAAAGCAACTAAATATGATTGTATTTAACAGGTTTGTTGTGCATCACTCAATTTCGAATCAAATCCGCTTAATTAATTTATCAAATTTTCACTGAAATATCCCAATTTTGTAAGTAGGAATATCGCTGCTTTTGTAACAATAAGACATCAAAATTTCAGAGTTTGCTCAGATTTAACATGTATTAATCATCCAAGCTGTAGGCTATTACCGGACAAGGTTCATGTTTACTGCTGGTTACAGCAAAGCACAGGACGCAGAATGAGCGTAGAAAAGTTGATATTGAAACAATGACAAACAAATTCCAATAATGCTACGAAAAATATTCAAATTTAGTTCACCAAATATCCAAATATTTACACCCCATAGTGATAATAGTTATAAAGTCTAAGATTGATGAAGATAGCCACAAATTAAGCCTCATAACCAGCAGTACCATCGCAAAACAAGCGTAGCGGATACCAATTAATATCAAAATATGCAAATTTTTATTATAATCAATGTTTCCGTAGCATTAAAACCATATTAAAAATGTTCAAAAGCAAGAGAAATAGATATATGCAGCGATTTAAATCAATCCAAACACTTTGTGTTCACTTCAAATACCAAATTGTATTGGAATTTTGACTTGCGGTCAGTTTACAACATACAACTGTAACTTTTGGGCGCATGTGTCTACCATTTTGGCTGCCCATGAGTGCCATGCGTCACGTGACCCCATCAGCGGTCTATATCTATTATGTCTAAGGTATTTTACCTCTACCACGGCGAGGCACTTTAACAGACGCCTTCTTCGCTGGTGTAAGAACTGAGTTTTTAGATAAATAATAATCAAAACGGATTTATTCTAAGAATATGAGGGTTAAAGGTCCGTAAACATTTTTGCAGACGGCTTTGTGAGAACAGGGCCTAACAAAAGTAGGAATCCTGCAATCCTAGATTCTGGAGAAGGCTAGTGCAAATTCAGAAGAAAATTGATATTTTTATGATTTATTGATAAAACCTCAACAAAAATGTTTACAAGAAACTGTTGAAATACCTCTAGGTTCCCAGAAGGCTGGAGTCCAGGGGGATGCCTGACAAGCTACAACATCAGAAAGTCTGATGATTCCCTTTTGGAACATGTGTCAAATCAGTTCTTCGAAAAGGTGTTAGGAAAAAGTCACATAATGTTTGGTTTGAGTTTTGTTTTTCTTGAAAATGTATCCTATCCTTACTCCTCTGAAGAGCATGAAATACTCTATTCAAAATCTAAATTTGTTTCAACATCAGTCTAATATAATTATATGTTGTGTTTCAAATAGATTTACAAATGAAGATAAAACGAAAAGAGCTCAAGTGACAATTTCAACGGCTGTGAAGATCAAAAGATCAAGATATCCGTCAACGTCATCATCTACTCCAGAACGAATACCAATGGTAGGGTTAATGCACTAGTCAAGTGACAGCACAACCTTCAAACCCCCTTGAAAGGCGGATATTAATTCGTCATACCAGTCCCTTAAACACGGTTTTGACATTACATGTAAAGGTATTTGTAACACAGGTACAGCTAAATATTCATATTATCTTGAAAGCAGTGAATAAGAGGGGCCAGAAAATACCAATTCTTTAATTCTGGGAAAAGTTTGAATAATACCTTTTGAATTGATACCTACCTGTATATTAGACTTGTGCCACATGCCCCTGTACTCCACTTTACCAATTGCTGTTTTGTATAGGGGACACGTAACTTTTTAGTGAATGAAGTGATGCGCTTATTACAAAAAATCAGAATGGCAATCACAGCTTAGCATGTGCAGCCTGAAGTGGTGATTGGTCTATTCTCTAACTTGCGAAATTATTTGTGATGTCTTTGTGAATGGAAAAGGCGTTGAAAACCCTCTAAACACATTACGTCGTTTCGGATCCGGAACAACGTCGGAAATATTCGGTCGGAAAGACGAAGTTCTGTGGACATTACAATACGTAATTCCAACCAAATTTCCGACTAATTTCCGGCCAAATTTAGACGCATTTCTGTCCAAATTTCGACCAAAATGATAATTTCAGATCAAATTTTGACCAAATTCCGTTCAAGTTCGGACTAACTCCAAACAAAATGTGTACGGCTACCGTCATTACGGATATCCAAGCCTGTTCCTCGGAAGTAGCATCAATAAGCCTCGTTTTGGTGACAAATAAGATTGATTTTTATAAATAAAGCAACCAAATGTAGACAATATGCAATAGATTATAAAAAATTTATGTGAAAAACCAGTCAATTAATAATAATGGTAAATTATATGATAATATATAAAAATGTTCTGTATGAATCATATACAGTATTACTTCCAAAAATGTCATCGCATTTTTCTAGAGATTATACATCATTTAGCATCTCTGCTATTCTCGATATATTAATGACAAAATTGTATATTGATTGAGAGTAGGCCTAATCGAGTTGAGATTAAATCAATCCAGATATGTAATTGAGACGTTGTAATTAGCTTGTCAATGATGTCTTCGCTGCTATTATACTGTATAAAAAACACAGATATGAGGCTACTTTGATGCACCTGGAAAATAAAATTAGAAATTCATATGTTTATAGTATGCCGTTTATAGTATGCCGTTACTATCTTTTCGGGGATTGGATTCTTGACAATGTCACCAGGATGCTTATTATACCCACATACATGCCGAAAGATAAAACATTTCATATATGCAATTAATGACACATTTTGACATTTTCTCTTGACCCATACCAAAATTATTACAATATTACATTTTTATTTGACTAAGAGTATATCAAACATATTAAGTAAATAAGGACTAATTAATTAAGATTTAGTATTGATTTGGTGTTTTAAGAATATTATTGAAAATAAAATCATCGAGTTCTTCTTCAGATATCTGTTTAATGGTTTTCCGTATCGACATCATCATTTATTTAGAAATACCTGAAACTCATAACAGTTTTAAGACACATTTTCCTCACTGTCAATTAATGCGGATAGAGATCAGAGAATGTAGTAAAGATAGTGAAACCATAGCGGCGATTGGCTAGGTATTATTAATAAAATTAAGTTTAAAGTTTAGCTGCTACACACGCTGCAATGCATTACTGACACAAGTGAAATTCTTAATCAGTAGGCTATAGTATGAATTAATAATTTAGTATTCAAATTATCTTTTAGTTTTATGTGCACAAATTAAGTATGGTTTCTCTAGCTTCACGATTGAAAAAAATGCCGGAAATCCGTAGTTTGAAGGATTTTAGTAATTTAAAGAGTTTCTTAAAAGTTCTTCTATATTTATAGATCTTTAATAGAGGCAAAAAATTTAAGGCATGAAAACATTAAACAACATTAGAGTGAATAGATACAAGAACAGGATGTATCAATTCTAACCAGAATAAAACACAAACATAGCTGTTTTTACACTTCTACGCATTTTAATAAACGAACACAAAATATGTTTTTCGTTTGGGAAAAAACGAATTTAATTAAATAATTCTAAATTTTTGTACCAAGTTTCTTACATAAACGGGTTTCTTATAGAAAAATACGTGTAATATAAATTATGAAACAGTCTTATTGTGTGGTTTAGAACTTTATCAGATTATTTATACCAAATATGAAGTGTATTTAAGAACAACAGCATACAGCTGAAGAATTTCTTAATATTATCATCCTTTTGGTATAACTGATTAGACAATTATTATTTATTACAATCTATCTATGACCAATTCCTTGATATTTTAAATGAGCTATACCCATATGAATGAATCTTTATTTAAATGTTTATAGTAATAAGGTTTTATTTAATTATTCGTAACATTTACATTGTAAATTTAGCAAGTTTTAGAATTAATTAATAAATATATCTCCAAATTAGGAAAATAATTACATGCATGATAACAATTAAGTCGGTTAAAATGAGTAATTTATTGCCATAATATAAACATCTGATGCTAACTTCGCTATGGACCAGAAAACTTCATTCAACAAAGTGCCGTCCCGTCAATGTTTCAATTTTACTAATAACTTTAGAGATTGGTACACATAATAAACGACTCTGGAACAAACCAGCCGTAATTTGTTTACAAGTGCTTTCGCGGCAAGTGTTTGGATTATTAACTTGTATATACAATTGTACACGTATAAAGCCCGACATAAAGTTTTGCATTTTTTGAATCAAATTAAAAGTACTATAAAATTTGAAATTACATCTAAATTAAAGCTAAATACATGAAACTCACCGGTTATAAATCCCTACAATGGTTGCTCTGCAGCTCTGCCATAATTATGAAATCTTTCATTATTTGAATTCAATTATATTCAAGTTTCAAGTTAAAACCATACTTAATCTTCGTCTCAGCTATTCGTTTTGTAAAATTAAAATCAAGCTTTTTTCTTCTTTAAAGTCTTGAAAACGTGGCTCAAGATTCCCGCGGAAATCAATGTAGTACCCAGTTCCCTTTTGAGACTTCGGCTATTTGATGGTAAACAGAATATTCAACAGGCTGCATGGAGTCATGCGCAGTAGCACCCTGTCCCGTCTGAAATTTTGGCCACATCTGAATTAAATCTGAATCTCGCACGATTGACTGTACTTCGGTTTGATTTGTATTTCAAACTCAACTTGACTTTGAGATTTCTGATGGCGGCCAGAAAATGGCGGTCTTGTCCGAAAGTAATGAGATTAAAGTTTCAAAATAACAGCTTTTGACAATAGTCATCGTCATATAATATAATTTGTGTGGATACAAAGTTCTTATCCTGCTCATCGTAGAATTCCAGTACAGTTGATGTAACATTTATCAATTATTTGCACATCTACGTTGTTACTTATCAACGAACAGTCTAACAGAGACAGAGTACACGGTGTATTTTTAAATAGCTAATATTGAATATTGGACAGGGTAAGAGAAGATATTTGAAAAATTAACATGAAGTATGGTGTAATCTAACTCAGCTTTGAATAGTAAGATATGATGATATCAATATAACATCAAAACATGAATAGATTGTACACATAGAATGGGCTAGTCTATATTTTCTAAAGTCATTGCTCGTAGACTAGCCTACCTTCAAATCATAGTCCATAACCTACATTAATCAGAAAAGTAAGGGAAGGAGCTCACTCAATCAAGTAAGGGCTAAGGTACTAACTGATGATAGATAGGCTTAGTGATGCACTGTCTTTGATCTGATATAGTATTTATTAAATTACAAAAAAGCTAACATTAATGAGCGACTATTATTGAAGAGCTTTTGGTCTCCACTACACACAAGCACACACCACAACCTTGTATACAGTATCTCAATTCAGTTGAAAACTAATAATTATTGTTTTTAAAAACAACTTATCTGAAATAGTAAACAAACTTATCTATTTGTATTGTAGACTTTGCAACACTGAGCCAGAGTAAATGTTTCTAATATTGTTTAAAATCATAGAAATGTAGGCTACTTGCAGAACAAAATCCTCTGATAAAGTGTTCCACCGTGGATATAGCACAGCTAATAAATGGATTCTTAACCACTTGCAGAAACAGGATAATTGTGGCATTTGGGACGATTACTTTGTCATAATCCTTTACACCTTGCCTATAATAATTATTAATTAATATGTATCAACATGTGTGTGTATGCATCAATATGAGATACCTACACAACAAATAACTTATGGAAAATCTACAAGATTATAGGCTAAGCTAATTTTTGATTATAAAGGGTAGGCCCCTAGGCTACAAAGTTGAAAGAGACGGCATTCTGAGGTGATCAGTCAAGATAATTAAAATTTAAGCAACATCGGTAATCTTCATCAGGATGTCTCGTGATATTAAACTACCTCCTAGAAAATTATGTTAGACATACGGGAGGCTGAGAGCTCGACTGTACACGGACATATGTTTTGTAGATTAAGCCTAGTAATCGGCAAAGAGAAATGTTAACATTTCAATAGCAAATATGCCCCTAACATGCCTTGGCAGAAATCATGAAACAATAGAGGGATGGTTTATATTTCGTGTAGGGCCTACTTCTGTGTGTGTACTCTTTTACTAAAAATATCATACATTTATGAAAATTGATGTTCTTCAAGCAAATATCAAAATAATGAGTTGAAGTTTAGAAATACCTCACACAATGTATTTTATCTATACGTACCAGTAACTTTCATGTAATAGAGCTAATAGTAATTTCAATTAGTTGATTATAAATTTGACTGCTGTTCAGACATTCATTCCCATGCAAACGAGCTTGAAGCTTATGTGGTTAAATTTAAATTGTAAACTGCGAAGTGAAACAAAATTATCCCATCACACCATTAGATGCAGGTGGCCTTTATATGCAGGGTTGATTAGATAGAAAATACTATTTCAGGCATACCAAGATTGACCACTGTAGACGGGTGGCTGCTGTATAGAGGTGACCACTATGAATTCTGGCAAAGGGGCATGTGGCCATTGTTTTCAACTTAATTTTAATAAGACTAGGCGTTTGTCGTGGTCCTGGAATACTGTAGCAGAAAAAGCTACATGGGTGCAACCCTGGGCAGCACAATGCTGTACCAAAACCTTTGAAGCCATTGTTACTCGAGTCTTGTAGCTAATCTGTCTCCCCTACTACTTTCTTTTAAGTCACTTCAGAATCAATCAAATGCATTTCTAATTTTGTACCGATTTTGTTGGAAACTCTCCTCTTACACCCCCTCTGAGTTTTGAATCTCTCTCTTGTCACGTGGGTATTTTCAGTGTGCATTGTTCAAGGTAGTCAAATTAGCCCTATTCACAAATATATTCATAAACAGGATAACAATAATTATGGAGCAATTTCCCTTTGCCTGTATTGTCGAAATTAATTGAATTCATTTAACAACTATCAATTTACCAATCATGAATTAGAAAACGTTCCTGCACAACAGTAGTAAGTTTCACTTGATGTTTACATCTACAAACAAGAAAGATTTTTTTTGATGCCTTTGTTTTCCATCATTTCGAATACTGTGCTGACGTCTGGGAGAACCAACAGTATGCAAAAACACCTTGATTGCCTACATAATCTACTGAACAAGGATACATGGCATTGGTGTCCTTTATATTATCGATGATTAGAAATAAAGTATACGCTAAGTAAAGCTCGTGCTCAAGAATGTTTAGAGAAGGTGCCTATTTAACTTGCGCTAGTGCAAGTTTCCCCGTCTGTTTTGATCCTCTCACAAGGCCCATGGCTGCCACCTAGTCTGCTGCTCTTTGGTTAATCCGTAAAAGTATACGCAAAATGCAGGATGTGATAACAGTTCTTGAACTTTAAATGGACCAACAAATATTCATGAATTGTTCATGAAAACAGGTCATTTAACCAGCTATAGCTACGTTCAGCCCAAACTATCAAGGCTGTAAAAATTGTCAGTAAGAAGAATTGAAAGCAGCACAAAAATAAGTGTATAGTATGAAGATCAGTATGTATAGTACTGCACTTTGAAAGTTGAAACGGCTCAACACAACAGTTATTATAATGTTTCTTGAAAGGCCTATTCAAATCGAAAAACTATATTTAAAATAACTTCTCAGAAAAGTGACTACTGCCCAGAATTTGTAAAACAGCCTTGTATTCAAGGTTCATGAATAGTTATGGACTCAACGAATTTTTCGTAGGGGAATATGCCTACTTATTTGCGTAGCACCAACCAAAGATAAATCTATGTGAAAATCATATGATAGTAATGAAATATTTTGTAATAATAAAATGAAATAAAATTTAAAAGAAACTTTCTTAAAAGCATCAGGACCAAATTTCTGAGTAATGAAGAATCATACCCTCTGGCCTCTATAATATAAACTTTGTAATAGAATCTACATTAATCATACTATCACAGAGTCATATCTGACAGGTATAATTTAAGTGAACAACCTTCAACCTTTTTGGCCGTATTTAAAATCAAACCCACAACGAAAGTAAAACTAAAGTGACAATATTGTCAATTACGAATAAGAAAATATAATAATTAAAGAATTTGACCATTCCAAAAGTACATATATATGTTAGTTGTGAATAACAAATTTAACCTCTGAAAGTTTTGAGCTTCATTTATTTTGCACCTGCGTATTAAAGATGTGCGAATCCAATCAGATTGGATCGCATCCAGGTAGTGATATTTTAGGTCTTTGGATTGGGTCGAATTTGTATTTATTGATTCCAGATGATTTTGGATTTTGAAACTTGGAAGAGTATTTGTACTTTGTAGCGATTAATCAATGTGTTCTAGTTTCCTCTCAACTGACTGCTTCTTGTACATATAGCGACATTCATGTTCCACTCTCTAGTATTCCACTCTCTAGTACATCAATTACACGTTTGATGTGAAATGAATTATACAATTTCTTCAAGGAAATGATCAAGATTATTGATTCATTGTACGTATTGTATTGTCATTTTGATGTGCTGTATGTGACTGTCTCATGTCAGCACCCTATATAATTCCTGTAATCTATCTATGTTGTCTATGTGTAGATTGAATAATAAATGAGATACAGTTTAGCCTTCATTGTGCTCACTATCCATTGGGTCTCGAATATCAATTAGTTGTTGTTATAGCAAAGCCAGCTATACGACATACAGTGATAGTACGTCACATTTATTCATGCTGGTATTTATTATTGCTGTGTGGTAGTTTTGTATTTTATCACAGTAGTAGTAACTAAGTTTCTAACGCAGAATATCCAGCATCAAGTTAAAAGACATCTGATTAAAGCGCCTGAGACTGTATCAAGCAATCATCCATAAATCTATACATTAAAAACTTGGATTAGTTTACATTAATTACAAATTATTTGCTTCGAATCGGATTATATTTATAATTGGCATATTGCTTCAAATCGGATTCATTACAACATTCATGCCCGTAATCAATTTTGTGTAAATTCGATCTGATGCACACTTCAATGCGTATGGTCTTGCTTCAAGATGGCATGAACATATATACTGGCTCTTGCTATCATTGAACTATACTACAGTTACGCCTACTTGTAGTTTTTAAAATTGAAATAAATTGATTAAAAGCCTATCGTTCATTCATGCATTTTTAAATATTTACATTGTTTTATGGAATTCAGATAATTGATATTTTCTGAATTGATTAATACTGCACGCTGTTAGTTTTGAAGCTTCAATATAATTGTTTATGGTATGACGACTTTCAGCGCAATACACTGCAACTGACTTGTTTCAGTCAAAACTCTGTGGCTTGGTAGAGATTTTATCGATAAGAAGTACTATATTAATATATCATATCATAACTAACATTTTGAAATATATTGAATGTTTGAGAATTATAAAGAATTGAAAAATCAATTTCTTATTCAATGAATTGATTAAAATTAAAGCTGATAAATACATGTATATATGATAATCATATCATAGACAATGGATCACTGAGCCTCACTATCATCAATTATTACTGCAGTTGATTGAGTGAGCTCCTTCCCTTACTTTCCTGATTAATGTAGGTTATAGACTATGATTTGAAGGTCTATGAGCAATGACTTTAGAAAATATAGACTAGCCTATTCTATGCCGGATTCTATGTGTACAATCTATTCATGTTTTGATGTTATATTGATATTATCATATCTTACTATTCAAAGCTGAGTTAGATTACACCATAATTCATGTTAATTTTTCAAATATCTTCCCTTTCCCTGTCCAATATTCAATATTAGCTATTTAAAAATACACCGTGTACTCTGTCTCTGTTAGACTGTTCGTTGATAAGTAACAACGTAGACGTGCAAATAATTGATAAATGTTACATCAACTGTACTGGAATTCTACGATGAGCAGGATAAGAACTTTGTATCCACACAAATTATATTATATGACGATGACTATTGTCAAAAGCTGTTATTTTGAAACTTTAATCTCATTACTTTCGGACAAGACCGCCATTTTTCTGGCCGCCATCAGAAATCTCAAAGTCAAGTTGAGTTTGAAATACAAATCAAACCGAAGTACAGTCAATCGTGCGAGATTCAGATTTAATTCAGATGTGGCCAAAATATCAGACGGGACAGGATGCTACTGCGCATGACTCCATGCAGCCTGTCGAATATTCTGTTTACCTTAGCGGGAACAGACCATATCATTTTTGAAATTCGATGTACAGGTTGTTGGAAGACCAGTTAGCAGCAGAGCAGAATAGCCTTGATATAAGATATATTTTTAATGAGTAATTTGTGATTGTATTTTTACAGGAAATATCCAATTCTTCAAATCATAATTTGACAACAATTACGCCAAATAAACAAGCACATTTGAAACGAATCAATGAAGAAGCAATTAATATCACAAACAATAAATCCTCAGGCAGTAAGAAAAAACTAAGTAAAATTACCTGGCCATGAAATCATTTGCAATGTCGTGTTTTTTATTACTGTATAAAATGTAACCACTTAGAATGCAGCTCAAATAACGCATTGATCAAACTTAGTTTTGATTGTCCCTAGAGATTAGAGGTCTGCATCAGATCGCAGTGGTACTAGTAATCCTAATGTTCGAAAAAAACATAATCCAAAATTTTTAGGTTTAGATTTTTTTAATACGACTACGGTATTCAAAATGGCGAAAATTTCAGAGAAAGTTTTGAAGCTTGAAAACCAGCAGTAATTTCTTAATTTATATGCAATTATGCATAGGGTAGTAAATGATCAAATAGTAGTAACTTTGAGCAGGAATACTTTTACTAAATCATTCAACTACAAAAGAGTAATTGTCAAATAAAGAATAAATGATTTTGAAGAAATACGATCTGGCAATGAAGATCTAATCTGAATCCAGCAAAAATCGGATCTATTAGTTTGTCAGTTGAATTTGATTTGTGAAGTTGCCCCCTATTCTATTGATTTGTATAAAAAGTCAGTATGGCATTTTTACAAAGTTGAACCGTTAACCAGCCACAATTAGTGCATGTTCTGTACAAAAGTTAGAGGAAACAAGTTGAAAAGATTTAAACGATACGGCAAAATCATACTACAAAGAAAATGTCAGATGGGAAACTTTATTTTGAAATTTTAATGTCCTAATTCCACAAGGGTGGCGTTGACTTCTTTGAGGGCTTCAGCGTTATCTTTCTCGGCTTGTGCCTTGAGTTTCTATAAAAAAATAAGTTGAAATTTCATTAGTAATTCAAAATCAGACTGCATCTGGATCCAAGGTTAAGATTGTTCTATTTTGTGCTCAGTTACTAATCTCAATGAAATCAAGACTTTGTTTCCAGGACATTTTAGGAAGTTACAATATTACGCTAATATAAAAGTTCACACAACACCAACAAATTAGATAATGTTGAAGGGGAAGAGTTGTAAAAAAATGTAATTACATTTTCAATGTGACACAAGCTGATTTAATTTATTTAGAATCCTATTTTCCATATTTTACTTCAAAACTCAAAACAAAACAACACAATGACATACTTGGGCATACTTAGGACAAAATTCAAAATAAAGTATAAACAATTAATTATCTCATTTCTTGAACGTAATAATTGGATACTATAAACAGAAGTCAGGTATTTCCACACATTTTTAACATAAATTAGTTGTTTGAAGCAAGTAGAAATTCAAAGATGCAAGGACACTTTGAGGATGAAACAGACTAAAACATCAGCATGTGCATTGCGCAAACATTAATGCACCGTTAGATCTCAACCCAAACTGTCCCAGCTTTTTCCAAATGTGAAACACAATAGGGCTCCGCGCCGATACGTCGTCAGTTTGCAAGAATTGCATTGTGGGATACCTGGTCAGACATCCACATTCCGTTAATCGATTTTCAAAGCAGCTAGCTGCTAAATGTTGCTCGTCTTCATAGTGTTTTCGTGTTTTAAACCACGCTCTAAAGTTTTTAAACTTGATTTTATTTTTATTTATTATATCAACATGCTTTACTTGGGTATTTCATTCGTTTTATCTGGAGATGCGCCTGTTGAATGAAGCTTATAAACTACGGAAGATTGTTGAACTGTAACGCTGTTTATATGTTGGCTCGAATGCAACTTGGATGTGTTTTCTCGTAGGTTAAACCTAGATTTAAAGTCTGTGAACTAGATTTTATTTTTGCTTATTACATCATCATGCTTTTATTGGGTATTTCAATCGTTTTATCTGGAGATGTGCCTGCTGAATGAAGTTTATATACTACCAATGTAACGCTGTTTATACGTTGGCTCGAATGCAACTTGGATGTGTTTTCTCGTAACTGATACCAAGATTCGAAGTTTTTATGATCGATTTCATTTTTATGTATTATATATACATGCTTTTATTGGCTATTTCAATCGTTTAACTTGAAATATGCCTGCTGAATGAAGTTTATAACCTGTCGAGATGGTTGAAACTGTTACGCTATTTACAGATTGGCTCGAATTCAACTTGGAAGAAAACATTGCCCTAAGAAATTAATAATTTGTTTGTGTTGAAACACTCATTGCAGCAATTGGGGATCTATTGATATAAAACTTTAAACTTTGGTATCTGAAATATGAAATATGACTCAAATGAGTGGAAAAAAGCTGGTAAACTGGCATTAAATATGAGATCATCACAGGCAAATATCATCATTTTACATGAATATGTGGCAGACACACTTCATTCTATAGCGGCATAACATTGGACTTCAATAAGGATATGTTTATCATAATTTGTTACTTTAATGAATTACAGGTAATATTTTTGTGTAGATACATATGAATACGAATAAGATGAAGATGAACATAAATTGACAATGATGGTCAGATATGAGATACTACAACGGCGGCATAGGCCATGCCTCTGATAGATTGAAAAAGCTACCTGGTCAGTTCCTTGTTCTCTCAGCAGTCATGATTACTGCTAGTGGCCAGAAACAGTTGCTTGTCTATTGGCCATACATATATTTTATTAGTCGTAAAGTGTTGAGTATTATATTATGTTATACATTTGAATGTAAATTGAAATGAGTTTGAATGCACTTGAATACTGCGTGTTCAGATATGAATATTTCTACCAGGATAGTTCAATCAACGACATTTAACAACGTGAAACGATAAATTGCTCTATTTTTTGTACTCTGTTGTAAGTAATATTTGTGTGGTAACAATATTAATATATTTGTTCGGCTCAAGTTTGTTTTTTCTTTAACAATTTGTTGAAGTTGTGACTGCATTCATTTTTCAATTCATTTCTGCAATGTTAATTTGCTACGAAATGTCTAGGATTTGGTAAGCTAAAAAAATGCGTTTTGGTTTTGAAATCTCCTATATATGATTTGAGTCTGACTTACATGTCCACCAGTAGTAATGTTTTCTGCTATTTAACTGAGTTTTTCATTATTTTCCGTAGTAATACATTAAGATCAAAACAACCAAAATAATAATCAAGACGTTACGAACACAACCGACTGATCACGCAGTCAAAATTGTTTGTCTGACTAGCTATCCCATAATTCATTGCGCAAATCTCGGCGCGGAGCCCTATTCAAAGTTTCAAACCACATGTCATTATTATGCCTCACATTGAGGTGTCAACTATTGGATATTTTTGAATTGCTGGTTAAACAATCAATACACTTACGTTTGCTTGCTTCTTTCCTTCGTAGTAGATTGAAGCCTTAGCCTTGCGTTTCTCTTCAAGAGTACTGACAACATCTTGATACTTCCAGCCAACCTCGTGTGAAAGACGACCAATGCGACAGAACTGTAATAAATAAATAAATAAATAGTAAATATCATCGAAAACATCAACATTTGTTGGCCATTTTTCAGTAACCTCTATTTTTGTTTTCAAAATGCATGCGTAGTAGGAAACAAAAAACATGCTGGAATCTTTTCACTCTTTTAGAAAGAAGAGAAACATAAAAATAAAAAAACATTACTTATTATAAACATGAAGAATTTGTTATGAAGAATCAATAAATTCAACTTTTTTGCTTGAGAAATCACCCTGCGACTTCTATGAGCTGGATTACGGGTAAGCAATCTGTGCACAGTGTTTTCAGTTTAGCACAAATTGTTCAAGCATGTACTTGACTTTCTCATTCAGTAAGTTACTGTTTTTGAAAATCCTTGATCAATTTCGAAATTCTAATTTGTGATATGAAGTTTGGATTGTAATATCAATTGTTAAATCAGTCAAATTGAAGACTCTCACTAAATTGTGTTTTTGAACCTAGATTTGCTTTGTGTTGCTATAATGATTTGGCTTCATAAATTTAAACCAATCAGATTGGTCGCATCAATTTAGTTATAATACAAAGTAAATTAGAAAATAGCAAATTCTACCTTTCTTCCTGGTTTAAGACGAATAACTCTCAAAGCAGCTGGTACCACCATGCGTTTGACTTTGTCATATGGAGGTGGAACTCCATCAAATACCTTTAGACGGTTCAAAGCTGCCATACCACGTTTCGTCTTATGGGGGATCATTCCTCTGACTGATTTAAACAAAATACGGCTAGGAGCCCTAAAATGATAAGGTCCACGCGATGGGTTTGAGTTCATTCGCTTACGCAAATAATCCAAGTATTTAACTGAAAATGAAAGAGAGGAATGACATTTAGTAGAAGTAGTAATAAAATATTTTTCCTTCCAGAATTCTAACTTTTCCTGTCAAACTTTTTTGAGTGATTTCGTTGTGTAAACGTTTTCATATATTGTTTTACAGTTGTTGTCATAAAAATATGATAAAACTGCATAGTTTTACTATTATGTCGAAGAAAAGAAAGCATATAATTCTTCTGACCAAAAAACTTGAATGCAACAATTTCTTTTCCTTCCTTCTGAATTTATGCCAGCCTTCTGAGACTCTCAGTCCCAGCCCCCTGCATTCACACTAGTGCAGCTTTCAGAGGCAATTTATACCTATAAATACGCAGGCTTGTACGTTAGACTGGTCCAAAAAAGTCGAAAGTTTGAAATGTTAAAGCACAATCCATTTTATTATTAGACTTGCTCTGAAAACAAGTTACCGCAAATTTAAAATTCATCAGACATTGGGAAGTGGACTCTCACGACCCCTCTTAATTAATATGTAAAGTTATCTTTTCTATAACATTTTTATAAATTTGAATAGATGGCAATAAAGCTCATGACATGACTAATTTTAATTGAATTTTTAAAATATTAATATATTTATATTTCCAATAAAAATAGCAGATTCAAAGAGTTACATCAAAAAGCGTAGATTCCGCTGTGAAAACAGCTTCAAGGCTTGGGCAAACGATACGATTTTGTTGTACAACATCATACAACTTTTGTTGTACAACATGGCTAATCTATTGTTCTTAGTGAATAAATTCATCACCTCTGTTCGATCGATTAATTGTCATAGCTATGAAGCCTAAAATAGAACTTATTGCAATCATGTCAACTGAAGTAAACAAAGTAATGTGAGAATCCCGTTGAGAATCACCTTAATCTTGCATAATTATGTGACATCAAACTTATTCTGATACGAGTCACGGACAGAGAAACCAAGCGATTCACACAGACCCTGTTCTTTCGTGAATGAATTGCGGTCTGTAACGCAGGCTAGGCTTCTTCTGGCCTGTTGTCAAATTCTAACAACCGATCAACTTGTCTTTGGTTGTAGCATGATGAAGAATTGCCCCTGAAAATTCCACTTACGTTTATTTCTGTAGAAATTTCCACTGACATTGATGTCTTCACATCGTACAACAACAATCCTTTGGCCTGGAATTGCAAAAATAATTACATTACAAGTGGTTCAGGTGAAAGGAGAATAATACATTTTACATTTATGTTCTTACTAGGACTTTACTAGCCTTATTCAATCGCGGCCCTTTTTCTGCGGGGTGCTCCAGTGAGGGCCTAATAAAACTTTGGATTAAAAGTAGGGATGAGACGCCAATTTTTACTAATCGGAAAATAATCGGCATCGGCAAATCAACCACTTTGTCAATCATTGAACCGATTGTTTTCAGAAAATGAAATTCAATACAAACATTTCTTTATTCAAAAATTTATTAATTTAATGTTTTGATGTCATCTTAAACTTGATTAATAGTTTATATCGCTCAGTGCAGTCGCTCTGTTTTGTTTGCATCGTTTTGTAATTCAAAACCTATTCAAAACGTTCGAATGATTCGTCATGCCACTTGACACCTATTGTTATAAAGTGAAAAAAGTCAACACATTAGCGTTGATGAATAAAACATGTGAGCATGGTCGAATGAATAATTTTATTGAGAATGAAAAAGCGTCGGGTTTTATTTTGTAGGGACCAGTTTTAAAATAGTTTGATGTTTAAAAAATGCTTTTACAGAGATTTTATTTTTATTATTTTGGATGAAGTAAACTGGAAAGATATACGAATTATTTACGGGAAAAAGTCCCTTCGTTTAACGTTGCCCGCTTCGTTGTGTGGACAGGCAAACTTTTGCTATCATCAAATTTAATAAGCATAAAGATATTTCATTTTGTTTAATTCAGCTAATTGCAGACTTGCATATATAATGTAATTTCGTATTATAAACTCATGATCTACGTCTACAGTTATGTGTTTTCTCCTGCTCTTTTGTTTTCAAATTCGATTTGTTGTATTGGAAACAATCGGCAAAAAACGATTAATCGACCGACTGTTATGACTAACCGGCGGCTAACTAATCGGCATCGAACATTGGTAAATTTCATTATCGTCTCATCCCTAATTAAAAGGTTAATTGTTTGCATTATATTGAAGGATAGTATGCATTTTGTGGGAGTAGAATACAAAATAAGAGTAGAAAGTATCATGTTTTTCACAAAGCGATTGCTATCGATGGCAAGTTATTCAATTTTCTTTTGGTTCGAAACTTTCAAAATGACTACCCATATTTTTGGTTTACAGTACAGTTTCAGCCTCATTCCATCACGGCCCTCATTTCCGTGCGGCGCTCCAGTGAGGGGCTAATAAAATTAAAGGTTAAAAAATGTGCCAGAAACCAAACATATGGTGTGCCCAATCACAGCGCATCTTGGTATCATGTGAGTTACAGCCAGATGTTGGTTGGTTGGTCCATCGAAGAACAATACAATGAGGTGTGAACAAAATTTGAAATTTGCTAAATTCACCTAACTTAAAACATAAAGTTTACGGGATTATCTTGGATAAAATTGGAGTAACAAAAATAGAAATAATAGATTAAATTATCTTGAAGGACCTAATGAACATTATGAAAGCCTTTTGTGGGCGTAGAATACAAAATAAAAGGAAAAACATCAAGTTTTGACGGAACAATTGCCATCGTTGGAAAATTATAAGCACTTACGTAGGTTTGAATCTCGATTTAAATAATCAAAACCAAAGAAATATTTGCAATTAAAGATCAATTCTCCGACATACAGCATTACTCTGATTCAAAATTCCATTTCTCCGTAAATAATTAATTAATTAAACATTAGTGCTTTATTCACCAACCAGCGCTCGATAAAACTTCACGTGATACCAAGGTGCGCTGTGATTGGGCACACCATATTTTTGGTTTCTGGCACACTTTTTAACCTTAAGTGTTATTAGGCCTTCATTGGAGCGCCGCGCGGAAATGAGGGCAGTGATGGAATGAGGCTAGTACAGTTTTTAACCTTCAGTTTTATTAGGTAGAGACGAATGGTCACCCTATACAGTCTCTGACGTCACATCTCCTAAACAAGTTTTTTTATCTGGAGTCAAATCCGAAATAATATTTGAAAGATCTTGTCGAACTGTCATGGCGATAAAACAGTTAATCTAACAACTGTCACCAACTTTGAATTTATTTACAATCAAATTTTTATTATATATTTTGCAATTTTTTGATGTGCTACTTTATTGAACCTTGCATCAATATTGTGGATATTAAGTTTTATATGATGTACAAGTAATTCGTCAGTTATTTATTTGCAACAATTTTTCACTGATAAGTATTCAAGCAATTGTAACAAAATGATACAGTGTTTACATTTCACTTTAGTTTTTGTTTTGAAATAAATTGATTCGTGAATCGTGATCCCCACAAAAAAGATGGCGTGTTTAAGTTTTGACATAAATCAAACAAGTATCAAATTATGAATCAGATATTTTCGAGTAAAGATGTTAGTTTAATTTATCTCACTATCGATTGTTATTGGAGAGAAGTAACACTGTGTTGTCATAGGCATTATGGTCAAATACATTTTAAATGTTATAAATATCCGTGAAATATTGGTTACAGAAGCTGTAAAACACGCATGCATCGAAATCGCCTTGCGGTCATAAATACAGATGAAGGTAAACAAATTATCGAAATAAAACATTTTTACCTTGAGGAAGTAATGAATTTTCCACATAAACAACTCAAGCACACATTGGAAAGATATACTTGAAGGATAATTAGCTTTAAATTACGTTTTCTGTTGAACGTCTGATGATAACATGGTTTTGAAGGACGAACGAAGAATCACCACAATAACAAAACGAAGCGCTGTCTTCTCCAGCTTGAATATACATTTTTTTCATATAGAGACAACAATAATTTTGTTCAGAATGACTGCCAGTATGTTTAGGAACAGTTTGATGTAACTTTTATTCTGTTTATGAAATGTTTAATATTATTTATAAATAAAAACTCCATCCTCGTTCTTCCAGACGCCATTTTGTTTACAACATGCTTCGAAGTAAAAATTCAATGTTACCTAAATTGATCAGATCATGACTAAATCACGTGAAAGAAGGTTCCCCTGAAAGCTGATATTCTACTGGTTAATTTGAGCAGAAGAATTTGAAGGGGAAGTCCCTTATCAATTGTTTCTGAAGCAATTGAATGACGCGCATTTTGAAAACGAGTATAGTCATGGACGGCGTGTGGTGCGGGTGTTGGTGAAAACGAGTATACCCGTGGACGGCAGCATAAGTGTTAAATAAAGCCGAAAACATTATTTGTAGAAATTAGAGATAATATCTTGCTATAATAGACTTGACAATAGTCCAATCTGTAGGCATTAATTGTTACGTCGCTTTCTAAATTCTGTCTTCATAATCAGCCTTACAAATAAATTAAATAATAATACGTAGCATCAGTACAGCAAGATATCCCATTCTACAAAACTCAAATCCATCGACAACAAATACAAGTAATCTTTTTAATAATAATTCCAAATCAATTGGCGGTTTTGTGACAAAATAAAATGAACGACATTTGTTAAACTAATGAACCGCCATCTCTGACCGCCATGTCAGTCAAATAGTTTGATTGAGTTGTGAGTGAATTCGGATTTGACGAGATTCAATGGAATACAATCCTAAGGGTAGTCTCGTTTAGGAGATGAAACGTCAGAGACTGTATGGGGTGACCATTCGTCTCTACCGTTTTATTAGGCCCTCATTGGAGAAGGGCTGGGAAGGAAAGAGGCTAGGACTTTACTACGATTTAGATGGAGACGATAAAAAGCAATGGAGAATAAATATTCGACTTGGTTACCCGTAGGGAAGCCGGATGCCATTTTCAAAATGATAGCCGTTCAGCAATCCATTTGCGCATGTGTAATTCTCTTTCGAGGCAACAAGGTGCAAAATTGATTCAACAAAGAAGTTTTCCTGATTTATTCAAACTTCAAACAAATCAACAAACTATTAGTTAATTATATTTTTTAAAGTCAAATCCATGGTAGCCTAAGGAGGATCTAAATCAAAGAGCACTTGTTTATTTTTGTTTTGATTAAAGTTAGGCTTTGCAATACTCCTTGTATTTTTTACAAAGAAATATTGAGAAGAATCGCATTGAAATTTGTTAATTGTGTTTCGAGTGTTAATTTCAAATTTTTCCCTTGAAGATAGCTAGCCTACAAGATTTGACTCCAAATCCAACGATATGATCTTGTCGCTGTAATTTATCATTCCAAAACAGATTCCTTTTCATCTGGAAACATTAATATTTCAGATTTCCAAGGTATTCAATCATAAAATCCAACGAAGAAACCACCAAGTTGTGTGACTTGCCACGGCTATCATTTTGAAAATGCCGTGCGGTAACCGAATGGCTATACACTCCGTTAAATATTTTAATTACAATTAAATTCAACAGTTTCTTACCAGTTAACAAGCATTTAGCAATTGTGGCAGCAAGGCGCCCCAATAAGTGCCCAGCACCATCAATAACGACAACCTATTAAATCAGACAGGAGTCATACATAATTTCTATTAACATACAACAAACACAAGATCACAAACGTTAGACATGAACTGAAATTAAGAGCTAAATCACTTCTTATAGCTCGTTAAGTTATTGACTACGCAATTTTGAAAGGCCATTTAAAACAAAATTCTGGTTTTTAAGGATTTGTAAAGAATTCCCACACTAATTCAAACATTTCAAACAATATGCTGGGTAGATTCAAGCCAGATAGGAAGCTTATATTAATATTAGATTTGGAACTACAATTAATTGATGCATGATGAATTATTAAATGTTTCCTCATGTAACATTCAGTGCATTTCTTCCATAGCAAGCAAGACTCTTGTATAGGGATGCACCAAAATTCGGTTCGGCCGAAATATTTCCGGTTTTTCGGCCTCTTGGCCGAAATTTCGGTTGTTTCGGTTATTCCGGCCAGTTTTTTTTGAACAAGTAAAATGTAGCCAATAATCATGTTTGGTTATCTAAATCAAGACAATGTTCGATTCTATATTTCTTTCAATGCACCATAAAGTCTTCGATAGGAAAATAACAAGGATTCTTGCGGATCGCAGCCATCATCAAGTTTTGCCTCATTTTTAAGTCATCCTCGTTTTCAAAAATCCACCTGACCATGTGCTCAAAAAATTTCGGCCATGATTTTTTTCGTAAAATTATGCCTGGATGTATTTATTTTTGACTAATATATAATATTTAGAGTATTGTTTTCTATAAAATTAAATCAATGATGTGAAGAAACAGGTGGATTAATTTAATTGTATATTTATTGTTCTCAATGAAATTAAGTGTTATTCAAAATGGATTTCTTCACAAGGCAAAAGGAAATACTAGTAGATCGAGGAGAAATTAAATTGTTTGTCATGGCATGATCTAAACACATGATCTGAAAATCCCCAGGAAAAGCATCATTATTTATCTTGTGTTGCTAGGCAGTTAGTTACTTACTTTGTTTTCAAAAACATTTTGCATACTAATGTAACATAAATGATTTTAACTCAGATTTAGTTGAAATATTCAAAACAAGAGGACAAAAATCGGCCGAAATAAAACCGAAATTTCGGCTAAAAAAACCGAAACTGTATTATTTCCGTGATGGCCGAAACGACGTTTCGGTGCATCTCTACTCTTGTGTCATTGACTGGCATGGATAGTTCTTGACACTTATGGAGCCAAGCAGTTTGGCACTGCCCGCCCACCACAGGCCAACTGGTTTTCATGTGGCGTTTCGAAAAATGTTGACGAAATTTTACTTTCATTTTAATGCACTTTATATTTTATTTAGAAGTTCAAATTTTATAGCATGTGTGTGAAATTGTGCCAAATAACATGAAACATTGCATAAATGAAACGTAGTAGAAACATTGCATAAATTAAACGTAGTAACAACAGTTCTCAATGATTTATTAATGTAAACAGGTTACCATTTCTATATTTTTGCCAATGATACATTACTCGATTGATCTGATGATATATTGAGCTTCGCAGATAGCAAATATGAAGCCGTCAGTGTTGTAAATACTCGTTACTAAAGTAACGCGCTACTCGTTACTTTTGGAGTAATTTTAGGAGTAATTAGTTACCTTTTTGAGAAAAGTAATAAGTAATCTAATTGATAACTTTTTGAAGTAACGAGTATTATTTGAGAGAAAGTAATTGACGTTACTTTTCAAATTACTTTTATGATTACAAAATATTTGCTTTGTTGTCTTGTGATAATTTTCAAAGGCGTTGCTGTCACTAAGTTCCGCTTTTTATTGTTCATTCTGTGATGCAATCTCACATTATTTGCAGCTTTCACGAGAGCTATTCAAACCAGGTGAATTGTGTGATATATGACCAATAAACGCTATCCCATAACCTATTCTTCTCTGATCTGACATTGTTCTGTTTATCAATAGATTCAACAGTTTTTCACTTTTTATTTGAGTGAGTTTCGAATATTGAAAAGATGATGTAAAATTTATGGCTATATGAATAGATTGATCCGACAAAATAAAACATTTTGATAAATCAAATGAAACCATTTATTTGGCAACCTTATTAAAAATTTTTCAACGTCAATTTATCTTCTGCTGCAGTCACCAATATTAAATTAATATTATTAATTCGATCGTTCCCCTTCGTAAAAAACAAGATGGCCGCCAGGATTGTCAAAACGAGACATGTCATTATCGAAAGGGAGGCAATATCTTTTGTTTCGCAAGTTAAAGTAATCATGAAGTAATTAGTAATTAATTACTTTTTTTGGGAAAGTAATTAGTAATTGTAATCAATTACTTTTTAGGCTGAAGTAATTAGTAATGTAATTAGTTACTTTTGAGGAAAAGTAATTTGTAATGTAATTTATTACTTTTCAAAAGTAATTCTCACATCACTGGAAGCCGTATAAGTTAACATTGTTTTATGTTCAGAAAACTGCTGTTGTTATCTGGCCTTGTCTGTTTATATCACTCAAAAATCAAATTCTTTGTCAAATAAGAAAATTAAAAAAGAAATTAATAGATAAATACGTTGTAAACATTTTTCTATACCAATCATATGAAATAAACAACATTGAAAGGCATATTTAACTTGAACATTGATCAATGTACCGCATTGAAAAATGCGCCAAACAATCGAAGTGAACACAAAGCATAACATGACATTTTCAACTTCTAAAATCGTCCTGCCATAACCATATCCTCCCAGAAAACATAAAATAGCATCCAATTTTGTTGTTGATTCGATTGGTGAACTTTAAAATCGTTTCTTGGAACAATTTGTTACTGTTTTGTTAGTTTTTAGTTTTATCAGTAACCATCCTTTGCGTCGCCATTTTTTTTCGATCTCTGTCTTGACAAAATTTGAAACTTTCATAAAATAGTCGAATCACGTGAATGAAGGTTTCCTGAATAGCTGAAGTTCTATTGGTTAAAACATACAACAGACTTTAGCAAGGGAGTTCCCCTTTTTCTGATTTTCAAGCCCTTCAAAGCCCTGTAGCGTGAAAACGTATATGTATGTGATTGGCCTGTGGCGGGGGTGCGCCTGAAAACCTATATCTACGTGATTGGCACGATAAGTGTTAATAACCCAATTAAAAGTTGGATGTGTACGATTAATCCAAAATAGAGTGCTAAACCCTGCAGACCGACCAGAGGCTGAGATCAGAGAAAACTGCACACCTCACCATAACATTCATTGTTTCAATATTGGAGCCTTCTGAAAACATTGTAAGGTTTAACAATAGTCTAGAAGTAGCTTAATGGAAATATTACATTTAAACATCACAAACCTTGCTTGCAATGTAAGCATGTAAACTACTATCAAGTATTGGAGGAGAGAATAATGGAGAAGGCTTGTTATGGTAAAAGTTCATGGATAAACAATACTATTGTTACAATAGCGAAAATGTGTAGGCTATTTTAAGTTGAAAGAATTGACTAGAGATATGCGGAGCGGAGGCTTGATGAGAATGAGAAGGCTACACTATCTCATACTCTCATGATATCTTAGCATAATCCGGGATGTGGAACTAGCCAACCAAGAGTACGAACTGCCATAGATAATGTTGACAATTGTGGTTATTTCGGCTAACATTCATTTGTGCAATGTCCGTAGGACTACATTCGTCATTATACATATGGTTGGCGATTTCAAAACACTAATTTTTGTTCATTGATACGCAACGGAGCTATCTCAAACTTGAAGGAACTTATGGCCTATACCAAGTCTGTTGTTTGATTTACTTAAATGTGGCACACATTGTATATATATGGATAAAATGACGCTATAATTTGCTCTTGCTAACCTTTTCAAAACCCATTATGGCGGACAGGAGCAAAAGACCCAATCCTCGTGGATTTTTGCTGAAGTCTTGATCGCTAGATCCAGTGCTCTAAACAAGACTAGTTCCCAGACCTAAGGGTTTGCGTGACCCAATCAAGTCTGCGCAGAGTCTGCGGAGATATAGTCGCTGGTTTATGGTATGTTTTCAACAACTTTAAGCTAAAACATCTATTATGAATTGAGAAAAACAATCATTAAACCCACCAACTTGAAGTGTACTTAAATTGATGAGTTAAATTTTCCTTTTTTTTAAGCTTCTGACTTCTGAGATCATTCTGAGATAAAGTAATAGTTTTCAAGTTTCGAAACCTGCCTCGTATGTGAGTTGCGGGGGGCTGCCATAACTCTTTTCCAGTCACGAATTACGTATCTTTACTCCGCCACACTGATGAGAACGTAAACAGACTTTGCTACAAACAATGGATGGCGAAGAAAAGACAACTGTCACTGGCAATTTCTCTTATTTTAATGGAAATGGAGCAAACAGAAGAGCTGCAGCACGCAGAGATGAGAGTTCAGACTCATACGCTGAAAATTATAGCAGCGAAGGCGATCATCTTTGCCAAGAAACAGAGATGAATGCCAACAAAATAACCCGTCACGAATCAAATGTTCAATGGCAGACAACGAAACGAAATGTTCGTGAAAGAAACGAATTCATGTTCGATAATGAATTACTTAGTGATGTCAAATTTATGATACAAAAGGAAGAAGGTGACTATAGGTTAATACCCGCTCATAGATACGTACTTGCTACATGCAGTCCGGTGTTTTATGCAATGTTATTTGGAGATTTATCCATGTCAGATAAACCTATTGAAATCAATGATTGCGAGCCTGAATGTTTCCTAGAGTTACTCAGATTCATCTACTACGACCAAATCAATTTAACTGAATCCAATGTGCTTGGTACTTTGTATTTAGCTAAAAAGTATATTATTCCTGTCCTGGCTAAAGAGTGTATTAGTTTTTTAATGGACAAAGTCACATCTGATAATGTCCTTGAAGTTTTACAAGCTGCTATTTGTTGTGGAGAAACACGACTTGAAAGACATTGTTGGGCATTACTTGCTAGAGAAACATCAGATATCCTTGAATCTGACTCGTTTTCAGAAATTGGAAAAGATCTTCTTATTGCTATTTTAGGTAAACAGAGAATGAGCACATCTGAGGTTAATGTCTTCAAAGCAGTTAGGAAGTGGGCTTCGAAAGAATGCATTAGACAAGACATGGAGGATAACGTTGAGTCTCTACAAATATTACTGGGAGACATCTTGAAGTTAATACGTTTCCCAATAATGTCACCAAGGGAATTTGCAGAGGGCCCGGCTCGCTCAGGTTTACTTCCCATCGAAGATGTTAGAGACATATTTGTGTACCTTAACTCAGGTATTATTGAAAATCTAAAATATTCCCTGACACCAAGGACTTTTAAGCCATTTACATGTTTTCGCTACTCGCGTACAATGAGAAATTATTTATGGAGGTACGATGAAAAAGATATTGATGGCATAAGATTCAAAGTTAGTGAGCACGCTTATATGTGTGGTATTGGATTATATGGATCTCCATGTGGCGGCGAATATAACGTTCATTTATCTATAACTGATTATAATGACTTTGTGTATAAGAAGGATACCTTATTTACATGTCCCCCTGATCCTAATTTAAGTAGTATTGACTCCCCTCAAATCTACCAGATTCTGTTTGATGAACCTTTAAGCCTTAAAGAAAATACTTTTTATAACTTGGGCGTGGTATTAGATGGACCACCTTCATTTGCTGGAGATGAAGGCTGCGCTGAAGTTCTGTGTGAAGGAGTGAAGTTTACATTTGAAAATAGCGGAGAATCAATGAATGGAACAAGTTTTGATGAGGGTCAAATACCAACTATCCTATTCGATTTCTGAAGAAATGATGTAACATCATGACTGCTGCAAATAAAATAATATTTTAGATATTTCTACTTTAGCCTATCTTCAAGATTTTTGTTATCGAAAGCAAAGCAGAATCTCTTTATTATGTAAATACTGATATCTGACTTCTATAGGTAGACGAGTTCCAATAATTTTCATGGGTTGGTATACCAATTTAATGATTTTATGCGAAGTAGCTAAAGAGGACAGTGTTGGGTCCTATTTCAAATAAATTTAGGCTAATTGTGATAATGATCATGATCAACACAGCATCCGGAATATCTTCTGTGATGAATAAATATCTATCAGAGTCTTCTTTTTCAATAATTTTTAGACAAAAACATTATCTAACAAGTACCGTCCCTTTAGTTTTAGTCTGCATGCAGGCTAAAACACAATGGTAATATCTTTATTTGTATGCCTGGGACCTAGTCATTCCCCAAAAGGGGGATTCCTTTTCCTAAGAAAATGCACCACTGAGGTCCAAAGAAACTTCATCCAATTTTGATTCACACGATCAGAAGAAATACTGTTTTGCAACACCCCCGACTACGAAAGAAATGAAGCAGGGGAATTCAACATTTACTTCACAATAAAATAATACTGGATGCACAAAACAAATCAAATTACATCATTTGAGACCTTCAACTATATCTTACACTGTACAAAATTGTGTATTATACAATTACATCATAAAACAAAATAATTGGTTACAAATTAGGAGTTTTTATCATGCAATGGTTGCCATTCTAGGTCGCAACTGAGATGAAACCATGATGGAACGGAACGATAGAACAATCGAAGGTGATGTTGAAGGACTTTTTCGATTATGAAATAATTTCATTCCCATCTTTTACTGTTCCGATATTCATCTTCAAGAGGTCAAGCGTGATTATTTTCATTTTGATGGTTGCATGGCTGTTATTCGCTTCAAATGATAATATTTGGCTTTCTTTTCGGTGTTGATGTACTTCTGTACAACTTTACGTTCGTGTCCTCCTGGATTGTAACGATTTGTATTCAAACTTGCTTCTCGTTTGGATCTTCCTTTGCGGCTATGAGGGAGCAACACTTTTAAGTCGAAGCTGTAATAGTCATATTCATCAAAATATCTATCCATCTTTTTAATCCAAGCGAATTATAATTTTTTGAAATGTTCTGTTTTGTAGCTGACGTTGTCGCTCAGAAACAGTTTCTTGGTGAATTTTTGTTTTCAGCAAAACATGTTGTCTGTTGCTAATTGAAAATGCTTGTTGCTGATTGGTTTGATCAAACAATACCTTTTCATTCAAACTGGTAGACGCATTAAATTAAATAATGTACTCAGTGAATGACATGTAGGTGAAGCTAATGTAGGTAGACATTCAGTCAAACCTATTCAGTGTTTCTATTCATCAAATATTTCTACATTAATTAAAACAGAGACTACAATACCTCGTATTTACAAAATTTGACATAGCAAGGTGGCACATGTTTGAATTTCAAAAAAAGTTTTAATACAATAAGTTCATATATTCCTTATTGGTATGAAGTTAATTGAAATTTTTCCACCAGTAAATAGCTTCATCATAAGCACAATTTGACATAATGGATTAGAAGCATTGACCTGCAAGCATCAGTGGATTGAGTTGAAAATCTTGATGGCATGGTAGAATTGCTGGAAGCAGGTATTATTTGTCACGTTCGTTTCCATTCGCAAACCTCACATTCTGGCAAAGCGATATGATTACTGAAGGTACATCGAGGACAATTCCATTTTCCTATGAAAAATTATAAATACATTTGTTGGCCTAACAATTGGAAAATAGATGATACCTATGTATGTTGAAAAATAAATGCAATAAAAAGTTTTGAGTCAAATCTCGGGCAATTTTGGGGCAAAAATTTGCAAAATTGTGCAATTTTGGAGGTAAAATTGTGCAATTTTGGAGGTGCAAATTGTGCAATTTTTGAGGTGCAAATTGTGCAATTTTGAAGGTATTACAGTACTGAAGCTGCCAAATATTCAAATGCCACATCTTTTTTGGGCAATCGAGAAATACCCCTGTGGTCAGAAGCATGCAATTACAATCATGTCTATTAGTTTGGCTATTCTGTTGGAATGTTTGTAACTGATATCACTGTATTTGAGTTACTTAATAACTCATCAAAATGGAATAGCCAATTGCAATTGTCTGTCAGTAGCAAATACATGGAACGATGGACAACCAAACTAGATATAGAGTCAGAGAAGAATAATAAATGAAAACGAACATTGGCTTCAACATAATTATTATCCAATATTCCTCCCAGAAATTGCAAAACCTGACAGCATGGGGCGATGCACAGGCGAATTACAAATGAATCTTTGAGCTAGACACAACACAAAACTTCTGAAGAAGAAATGTCATCTGTCATGAATTCTGGTTTCTTGTAATTACCTTACAAGATTGTATCTGATATGTGTTATTAGCATTTAAAATCATTGTTCTGATCAAATTTGACATATGGTTGTTGGATGCTTTTCAATGCCTATGCACACCAAGCACTATATGCAATAAACGTATGGATAGAACAAGCAATTCAAAATCTTGGAAAATCAAATATATCGAATTAAATTTGTCCAAGCAAGTGTTAATATTGCTTAATTGGTTAAAATAGTATTCAATGTTAAATACTCCTCAGACCCATGGATTTCAACCTATGCTCACTTTGATATTTAGATCTATGATGTCACACATGCTCACTTTTATATGAAATTAATTACTACTAGGGGAGATGCAGTCGTTTCACTGATTCTGAATGATATGGGGGAATTAGAGTGCAACTACATACTTTGTGTGATCCCTCACAGCTTGTCTATGAATAGCTATTTCAATTTCGAGAAATAACATCAGCAAAACACAACACAGAACACATGTTTTCATCTAAAATCTAGTGGGGCGCTGGCATTATCTTATTCTATCACACAAATAATCAGACTGATTACAATATAACTTACCATCAACTTCTGATTCTTCCCCTGAAATCGATTGGTTACATTGTCCTTGCGCACCAGGTGACACCCCAGAAGTAGAATCAGCAGCAGCACCTCCTATATTAACATGATCACATGGTCCTGGGGGTAGCTCATTGTATCGAGGTGGAAGATCAGCATTAAGTACGCTCAATGCAGTTTGTGCGACTAAAGGATACATCATTCGCTGATCATATGAAGGAGGAGCAACTGCACCAGATGAGTACTGAGGAAGTAAGGGTGGAGGACGAGGTGGAGCTGGTTTCGATGGTGAATGGGAATCACTGGACGCTTCTAAAAAATGAACGTCAAATAAATCATTTTTATGCTAATACAGTAGAAGAGAACATTTTCATATATTCATATTAGCTATGTGAAATCATATTGCTGTACTACTGATTATTGTGAAGGTTGTGATATTTTTTGTTTTGCTGAATGCATTTGCATTTGAGGAAAGCATTGTGGGTTGGCAAGGTGAGTAACTCACCATCTTTTTAAACAGGCCTTGCTGGAAAATGCAAGTCATCACTAGACACTTGGCAAATCAACTCATGTGGCACGGGAAAACTAAAAGTGTGCCGTGTAACTGTTCGAGTTCACATTGTTGTAACAAGAGTGTTTGCAGTTGTTGTGTAAGCAGATCAGATGGTTCAAAGGTTAGAGCATTGGACTGGACAATTAGAGATTGTTGGTTCCACTGCCACGCACGGAGCCACGGACATGCTTTTCTGCTTCACAACAATTTTAACAGGTCCAAGATATGAAAAATTATAATACACAGTGATACATAATACACAGTGCTCTATTCTTGGATCAGCAGCTAGCTATGTACTATAATGAATATATGTGTATATATATATTGCACAACAGCAAGAAGATACTGACCAGTTGGTGTTGCAGTTGCTATGTTTTGATTTGGTTCATCGTCAGCTCCCAAAGGGGCTGCAAAGTAGCAATCATTAAATGAATGATCAGGATGGAATTAATATAAATACAGTAATTAAATATAATAATAAATGTGTGTGTGTTCCATCTTAGAGTGTTTCACACTAGATCTGAGAAAAATTCAGAGCATTTATAGAATAAGAGTTAAAGATGAGACATGCTAGATGATGCCACATCTAACAGGGGCAGGTTTCTCTGAGCAAATTGAAATTCACATACAAGTGTTCGTAAGAAGATACCAAATACTTTCATGTTTCTTGGTTTAGCCAAATTTTATTGTGGGAGTTCACCGACAATGAATTTACAAATCAGTTTATGGTCAAAGCTTTCTTAATGCATCTGTTTGGTGTTTTGACATGCTTCCTTGATTTTTCAAAATCATGGGAAAACAAAAGAATCAAAGACCATAAATGCTAACATCAAGCTACATTTCTCAAAATGCTGAAAAGGATTTGACAATAAAATGATGGAAACAACAAATTTGAATTTTGAAAGGTTTACAATATAAATTTGACTGAAACAAAAATGGGAAAGTAACTGTGAAAGTGACTGAAAAGATCTGTTGTGCTTGGTCTACTCATGCGTCATTTAAAAAAAGATTCTCTAAAAACAATATAAAGTCAATGGTTATCAAACACTAACACATCTATGGTACATTTCTTCAAATGCAAGAAGCTTGACCAATATGTTTTTGTAGAGCATCTCACAACAATTAAACAAAACCATAGGCTAATTTGAGTCTTACGATAAAATAACAATGTCTGTACAGCTTAGTTAATAATTCTGAATAAAGGAAAAATACGATGAACCTAATTCTAACTCATCAGTAGTTTCCATTACAGACTATCTCATGCCCACATAAAACAAATAAAATGATGGTCACTATTGAACATTTGTATGCTATAAAAAATGACAGATATGTACCTTGACCCATACACTACAATATAAACTCACCTGTGTCTCCAAATTTATCTAGTTCATCCATCATCAATTGAACCTCTCCCCGTAACATTGATGTCTTTTCAATCAGAACCATAATATCGTTTTGCTTAAAATCAAAGGATTAAGATCTTGCAACCAAATGCCAATCACACACAGTATAATGCCAAATTTACTGAATTTAGGGACTAGGCTACTGATATTGACACTTACTAAAATCAGTATAATGATATCTTATGTCTGATGAGTCTCTTGTATCAGTGATATGTCTTTATTATATCAAAATGCCATATTATTATAGTGTTGCATATTGTTATTAAACAGATGGTTGTGGTATTGCTATATACACTCTTTCATTTTTTGTGTGTGTCTGGAGTATTGTGCATCAAAGAGAGTACAGATGCTACTGTGCCAGAAAGAATATAAACAGTGACTCAAAGGCTGTATACATATCTTCTATAGCTTAATAATGTACTACATCATCATCATCATCATTTATTCAGAAACCTTTAAGTTATACATAACTTTTTTTCAAAGGACTGATACATGTTGCATACATAGCTAAGTTAACAGGAAAACAGACATTTAGTAATAAAGGGTTTAAATGATAGGAACGAGTGGTAAGTATAAAGTATCTTAAGAATGGAAGTGCTTCTCAAGGAGAGGTTTGAAAGCTTTGGACTTCCTTCATTGCAAAGGGTAGATCGTTCCACTTATGCGCACCAGCATCTTGAAATGAATGGCGATGGCTCGACTTGATGTAAGTCTCATTGTGGGCGCGAGATCTTGTTCTGGTGAAATACGGCAGTTGTAAAAAGTTGGAAAGCAAAGGAGGAGCTAGTTTGAATTTAATATTATGAGTGAAGATTAGTTGATGCGATGTTATTCTGTCTCTAACAGAAAGCCAACCTAGTTGACTTTGCATATCAGAGACACAAGTGCGATAGTTGCAACGGAGCACTGTCCTCATTCCTCTGTTTTGCAATCTCTGGAGGCGATCTAGATGTTCGGTTTTACAGTTCCCCCATACGACAGGGCAGTAGTCAAAGTGTGGCAAAACAATGGTGTTCTAAATAGTTTTAGCAGCTTCTTGCGGTATGAATCGTCTCACATGTTTCAAAACGCCCAAGCTTCTATTTTTTTCTTATTTATTAATACAACATGTTTGTCGATGAATGCCTAGGTATTTCAAAAGATCTACTCTTTCGACAGGTTTGTCATCCAGCTTTATTATCAAATCAGTAGGATCTTGTTTATTTAGCTTTGGCCTGGAGCCTATTACCGTGCAGTTAGTTTTATTAATATTTAATGTTATTGTATTTGCACACAGCCAGGCATGTAATTCAATCAGATTTGACTGTAAAATTTCTTTAATGTCTTTCAAATCTTTACGGGCTACATACAAAAGAGTATCCTCTGCATATAGATTTATTTTACAATTATTTACAGGAGTTACAAATATCATTTATATAAATTAGAAAGAGTAGCGGCCCAAGGATTGACCTTTGAAGAACTCCGTATTTAATTACACCTAAATTTGAATTTACACTATTTACATTTACAATTTGTTTTCTATTCAATACAGTAGCCTCAGCACTCAGGTATCGCATATTTTAATAAAATGATGTATTTTCCATCACTAATCGTAGTTCCTATGATGTTATCAGTCCTCTTGGTTAATGCTAAATCTAATTAATCATAAACATTAAAGAGAGATGTGCTCACCGTAGGATTTCTTGCATTTTCATTTCCCAGTATTCTTTTTTCTGCCGTTGATAGCTCTGTTCGAACCCTGTCTACTTCTTCTGATAAAGAATTATGCGTCTGAAAATTATATAGCAATAAAGTGTAACCCGCTTAAATGAAAGTCAAAATTGTCAGCAACTTCATTGCAGTTATTCGAATCCGCACTTATCCGAAATTGTTTAACAAAGACATGGCTGCAAAATACCTAGTCAATCGAGTTTCAAAGCCAGCTCGCATATAAGCGGGAATTTCACTTATCCCAATTGCAGCTAAGAGGGTTCCACTGTAGTGCATTGCACATAATTATCCTGAAAGTTGATTAACAATCTACAAGAACAGTTGAATTCAGTGTTTAGCAGCTCAACAATCCAATATTGAGGTCAGAGACGTTTTTTTGTTTCAGCCAAATTATTAATTTTCTTCTGAAAATGCTCTAGCCTTCCAAAATCTAGGATTCCAGGATTCCTACTTTTGTCAGACCATGGTTTCATGAATTTAACAAATCACTCGAAATCATCTGCCAGAGGTATTTATATTTAACTAGAAAAAAGGCTGCCGGTAGCACCTGCGCAGGGCCTTGTGGGTCTTCAGCCCAATGTTGTTACTGTTGAGAAGCTGTATTTCATTATAGTATACAGTACTGGAATACAGGGGGATTGCGACATTTTAGTTTCAAGCCTATACTGTATACATATATGCTGCATACATTTATGTATTCAATGCTTCTTTGACTTAAATAAACATTACTCATTTTGGTAACTACATGGATTTGAAACATGATAGCTAAATTTTTAAGGTTGTGTTCAATGCTGTTACTACTTATGTATTGAAATGGTCAAATAGTGTAACAGAAATCCGTACCATGTTATGTTTAGTTTAAAATTTTTCAAAACGCTTCAGTACCGTAACCATCGTAGCATTGTAGTCATTTTAACTTTAGCAAAGTATTTTTCAATATGATATTAACTAACTGAAATCGAATAACGCTTAAATTGTAAGAGTCAATCTTTATTATATACCGTTCATGTTGCCAATAGATTATTGATTCTGAAATCCATACTATGTATTATAGAGCGAAATCACCTCCTTAGTGAAGAAAATAGCATTTTACAGTTTAAAAGAAATCCACCCATACCAGTAGTAGTAGTTCATGATTTGAAAATAAAAGTATGAATTAAAGTAACATTTTACCAAATATTCTCAAGACTTCCAGTTGCAGTTTGATATTAATAATCTACTACAGATATCTAGCTCAATATGAACCATATAAGAAATACGTCATTCATAAAATGCGATAAGAAAATTGAAACGTAATTATTAAAAGCGTGTTAATCAAAATGTCATAATCCTTCCATACCAGTCCTGCATATACTAATAATATTTCATGATTTAGAAGTATTATTCAAGTTAAATTCTGCCAAGTATCATCAAGACTTTCAGTTACAGTTTGATATTAGGCCATATGTTGAAATTATCCTTGGGACCATGAGCCTTTAGAGATTTGAGAATTATTTATGTTTACAGTTCATTATGATTTTCCTTGTCGCTGTTACTAAATACTTTTGATAGATAATTTGATACAGCGGATGTTTCGGGATGTTTTTACAATTCAAACGGTTGAAACCAAATATTGTTTAAAACTCATAGGCTTTTTTGAATTCCGTAAACACAGCACTCTCTGTAATGAAATTTATAAATGATTTTAAAGCTGAGAGCTACGTTTGGAAAAGTTGAATTTAATTGATAGTTAATTAAACATAAATAATCACAAAAGAAGAAAGCAATTTTCGTTACAAAGAAGAAAGCAGTTTTCGTCATCATCCCGATTTATGTTTTTGGTCTTGTTAGAGATTTCAAAACACTTGATCATATTCACGGTTTATTGCCTGCACAGCTTTGCTCTGAATGGCGACGGCTTGGATCTATTACGGAAAACTTGATATTTCAATTTTACGCCAAATTTAGTTGATTTTTCAAAATCAAATGTAGCCTATGTTCAGACCACAAAAGTGAACTTTCGAATGATGTATGATGTTCAGGATTTCTTCGCACAGTTTTTGAGATTAGCGCGTACAAAGTTTTGAAGGTCATTTTTATATAGTAGTAGAGATGATTCAGCTAGTGCCATCCAACATGATGCTTTGTATATATAAATATAGGAAAGCTATTCTGAGCTATTCAACAACTAACATAAATTCAGTTTATACGAAGATGGTGAAAAATCTACAATCAAGAACCCATTGAAACTAACCAAAGAAAAAGTAGAATCAGTATACTTAAAGAGGAAACTCATTATAATAGGTTGTATTTTTCTAATACATTAATTACCGGATGACACAGTTGACAACTTACCCTTGAAATGTTGTGAAACCGAATGTTTTGCTGTCTTAGTCTCTCTGTTAAAACATATAGGAATGTAATGGTTTAATATGGTATTTACATCATTGCATAATTGTCTATTGTTAATCATTTCCTGCCTTACTGGGTTGTGCGAAGCAAAACTCTTTGCAGTGACTTATTTAATCTGGCACAGGAACACACAACAACAAAAAATTTTAAAACATTAAAATCATTTTCTGGTCAGCAATATATGTTGAAATGCTGACTTTAGATTCAATAGCCTACATGGTTGTGGAATATTTGAAATATCAAACATAAACGTCAAAACTTGAAAAGTTCATAAATCAGTGCTACTAAATTAGATAGACCTGTTATAACAAACCAACCAGGGTTTTTCTCTATCTTTTTTCATAGTAGGCCTACCTGATTAAGCATCCCTGATTGATTATTTGATAGCAGTTATTGGTTGAGCTACTATTTGACTGTCTTCTCAAATTCATTTATGAATACAAATTTATTCTATATATATGCTATGTTCGATAAAATAAACGCATCACGTGCCTAATTATAAAATTCGTAGCGGATCGGTTTGGGTTTAATTTAAATGCAACATGAATTAATGTTGTAGACTGTAGGAAGCTCCCCAAACCCTTTAGAAATTCTAGAATGTAGGAGAACCAACATGATTCCTATAATGACAATGCATGATTTAAAAGTCATTAAAGGTAAAAGTAACATTAATTACAAAGTACTTGCTGTAAATGATTTTCCAGTACATTAGTAACAATATCGTTGGTGCTGTTGGTCTTGTTCTGGGCTTTACATTAACAGCAAGGCATCATTTGCGAGCGAGGCAGCCGATTTTCACTCCCTATGCTGAATCAGTAAAAACCAGCTTTTGCCTTCGAGTTAGCAGACTTCACTGTTCCATCAAGTTTATATTTTGACAATGAGACAATGACTTCTGACAAATTATAGAATGAGAAACTATTTACTATTTATTTACATCTTATTTTGTTAATTACAACTTTCTTACATATTTTAATTTATTTGTTGTCACTGATGAAGTGAAAGTTGGTATTACAAATGTTTCTATATTTTTTTAATTGTAGTACAATTACTTTCATGACGGTATATACGATAAAAAACACACAATAATTGGCGCAACAGTTTCGATTTAATCTGAAATCATCTTCAGGCAATGTAACAAGAGAGAGTTAAAAATTTACATGAATATTTATATTTTATATTTTATATTTTATATTTATATTTTACGGATATACGATACAAGTACATATTTTACATATTTATTGGATGTTGTACAAAGATTTTGTTGTTCTTATTTGGAGTTTTAATGATGTGGTATATTTACAGACCGGAGGGAATACCTCATCAATTTACTTTCATAGTTACGCTATATCAAACTGTTGTTATCTTGTGTGACACATGTGATGCTGTCATGTCGGCCAACCAGGTCGGCAATTCATTCAACAACAATCAGAGGAAATACAGAAAGTTGGTAATCGATCTAATAGAACATTTTGCCATCGATGAATGGATTTTGGATTATTTGTTTTTGGTTGTAATAATTACTTCATTGTATCCGTCTTATAGTATATCCGTACTTAGTTTTTCTGTTTGTCAATTTGTTCTAAAATAGTACTATTCCATATTCATAGTTACGCAAAATGTAACTGTTGTTATCTTGTGTGACATGAACGATGCTGTCATGTAGACCACTCAGGTCGGCAATATATTAAACAACGACCAGTAGTAATACAGAGAATGGAAGAACAATACCAAGGAACATTTTGCTGCTGTTAAACTATTTTTGATTGAGACTGTTATTTCACTGTGTTTGTATTGTACATCCGTAATTAGTTCTTGTGCTAAAATATCTCTCCTGTAATTATTGTTTGCCATTGTTAAAAAGTATAATACCGTTCCAATAAATTCCATAGACAAATTAATTAGATTTTTATAAAAACATTCATATAACTTTTAACTCTCTTTTTTTACATTGCCTGAAGATGATTTTAGATTAAATTGTAACTGTTGCGCCAATTATTGTGTGTTTTTTTATCGCATATAGGCTACCATCATGAAATTCATGTCAAGTAAACCTTTACGAAGTACAATTACTGTCTTTAATTATCAGGAAATATTTTATAACATAAAATAACGCGGGTTTGTTTACAAATTTGATAGTTCATTATATTCCAAATCTTTTACTGATAATAACTTCTGGTTATATAATTTCCAAATAAAGATCAGCAGATGATAACACATCTTATATTTCTCACTTTCATATAAATATATGTGTTTTTGTTTGTCTACGTTAGAATTTCATTCTGAGAATTACTACGATGACAAGACACAAATTATATTTCAAGTCACAAAACAAAGGATGGTAATGTTTTGTATTTGTGAGACAATAGAAATTCATTCAAGTGCGAAACTGTTCAATTAACGCTTCAGTCTGAGAAGGATTGTTGTTCAAAACGGGAAAAGTCTTTTTCAACTTAGATGTAGGCCTATTTATTTGAAAATTGAAGCCGGCCATGTACCCCTCTAATTGATGATGAATCGATTGATAGGCCTATGTGTTTCAAGTATATTACATCTAAAACGGCACTAAAACGGCATCGTGAATCCCTGCCTTACATACTACAGACATACAAATGGAAATAGCGTAAATTTAAAAGTAGGCTAGATACACTATATAACTGTTCTATTATTTTTCATGTGGAATATATTGTTTAGCTACAGCACAAAGAGATGTGAATGTAAAAAAAAGTAATGTAGACGGTGTAGCCCTACCGAAGGCACCCGTACCACTCCTCTCTTTCTAGATGAGTGGCTTTTTTTGGTGAGAGCAATGATTTTAAATGCTCTTTGTTGATCTCAGCCGCGACACTGCAAATCAATTTCAACAGATTTCATGGCAGATAGGTCTTGATTGTCAATGTGCAACGATGCGCCGCAGCTACTCACAATGCAATTCCCTCTGGACCATTCCATCCACCATTAGAAGGTGGTACTCAATTTATGTTTCATATAAAGTCAAGGCTGAGTTGACCTTCGGGGGATTTGAACCACAGTCGATCAAATATGATCTGATGTGAAGTTCGGTTGCTCTGCCATCTGAGCTAATCCTCCTCAAATGTGAGTGTGTGGAGCAAATAAATTAATATAAAATACCTTGTCTTTGTCTTTGCTGTGTGTCAGTCGTACGATGAATACTGTGATCAAGATCAAGTGATTGGTCTGGATGTAGTGATGGCAACATTATCAATCGATCTGTTTGATTATGTAAATCAAAGTTACTAGTTCTATTGCTACGATCACCATGTAAATCTATTTGTCTTCTTGTTGCATCATAATTTGGTGAGTTGTGTAAATCAGACAATTGTGTGGCCCCAGTGAAATATTCTGACAAAGAGCTTCCACTACTATTGAATGAAGTTTGAAATGCAGATAGTTGTTGCTCTTGTCGCGTTTGAAATGGGTCGTGACCTGATTGTATTCTATTATAATTATTAAAAAATTGGTCATTGCTGGCATTTGTATCATAATTAGGCCGGGGTGAGGGCACACGATGTTGCTGAGGATACCATGGGTACGACGCAGTTAATCGAGGGTCTTGTTCTTGGTGCCCAAAAGGAGGTGGTGCTACTTCACTGCAGATGCGATCTCTTGAATACGTGGCTTCTGGGGTGTGGGCGTCATAAGAATGGTCATTGACTTCATTTGTAGTGTTATTCAATGAAACTGTGGGGTAGTTATTGGTTGACGATGTTGATACAGCAGTGGATGAACGAAACTGTAGAATATGATCATCAATTCCACTTTCATTTCCATTAAACTGTAAAAAAGCAAGAAGCATAAAAGATCAGAAATAAACAAAGGAAATTGTTAAAAGTTGATCCTCATAGATTTCCATTTTGGTTGAAAATTTGAAAATAAATTGGTATTTGATTTTACTTTGAAGACCGGGGAGAAATTATGTTACAATATACAGACATGTAGAGTTTCAAATTCCAAAGTCTTGAAAATTGAGAACACCGTAGTAAAACAATAAATCCAATTTACATCACAAACAAGATATGGAGATCTATCTTCGGAATTCAAAGAGTTTTTCAAATTCAATATGTCTATAGAAAGTTGAAACCATGTTAAATTTGTTTTACAAAAATGACAAATTTCTGTTTAAAATGACAAACAAAATTTTGGTTAATTTAGCTCAAACATTTGGATCCTGGGCAGGGTTTGATAAAATGGGGGATTCTGGGACTTAGAGTCCCGGAAAGCTAGCACAAACTCAGAAGTAAGTGAGATGAAATAGCTGTATTCAAGTTTTTATAATCAGAGAAAAAATATTTTGCTTTCTTTTCTTTGGAAAATGAGTAAAAAGGTGCAGTTTAGATCATATGTTATAGCTATCGCCCATAAAATGTTCAGCTGTGAAAACATTTACATGATGCAATTTCCCGAAAAATCTTGAAAGCAAAATTTAGAATCCAGAAAGAAAAATCTTTTATCGGACCCTGATCCTGGGATCCCAAATTCTCTTATAAACTGCATATAGTATGATTTATTTTTATTTTTTGTAATATGATTGATGTATCAACAATATACTCCGTTTGTTTTTGTTGTGTTAAAGTGCTCATGACACAAACAAATTCAACACAGATTTGGCTAGCTGAAGCTAAATGACGAAGAATGGTGAAAAGAATTTTTCAATTTGGAATTGTATAAGCGGTAAAATTTGATGTTGAATATACCCTATTTTTGGTCACTTTTTCCAAACTCAGGATGATAGTCAGAATGAAAAGGGCTTACTATAGGAAAAGGACAATTCAAAACCATAAAATATTTTTTATCTACTTTTTTCATAGAATCAAAAGTTTCTAACGTCCAAGTCAGCTATGCCCACACCTTCAGGACACCTTTTCTGCCTGAAACGAGCGAGTTAATTTAGCCAAGAAACACGTGAGATAGAAGGATAGCCTATTTAGTAGTTGAAATAGCGTTTTTCTGCAGAAAGAGCTCTAAGCACCTGACAAACACCTATCACAACTGGGGGTGATGTGTACGTAAAACAGTGGGTGCATAATTCAGACAGCAGGCCGCAGATGGTGACTGACTACTCCCTAGCTAATTAAACCCTTGAGAAAGAATTTTAAAATTTGACCCAAATTTTGAAGCATAAGTTTCAACATCAACAATGTTGCTGTGATCATATCAAATGTTTTCTATTAACAATTTCTCTCAGCGTTTTTGACTACTTTTTGACAGCATTTTACATCAACAGTAAATCATACCATCTCCATTGGATTATGAGGACATGATGTTTAGGTTGAAGGCAATAATAAACTCTGGAGTTTAAAAAATTGGTATTTACCCATAGTCAAATAAAATTACTTTCATTCTGGATTAGGCTTATATTTGACTTGCCCAAGTCTCACTTTACTTTTACGATTTTGATATGTTGGTCAGTGAGAATTGTGTCCTTTGGCAATTCTATTGTTTTAGAAAACAAAGAAGCCGCCAACAAAATCTCGTCGATGACGTTGTTTATCTGAGTATTCCAGGGTGTCATACAGTCAACAGCGAACGAATCGTAAAATATATAAGAGCCTGAAATTTTAAAAGCTGCTAAAATGTTTGACAGAAATGGTGGCTTGAGTCACTTGTTGCATATCAATATATATTTCAGGGTATTGGAGCTAATTAAACTGGAAAACTGATTTTATTATTCTAACTTACTGATTCTGGTGAGTCATTGATGTAGCGAACGATCCTGTTTACTGCAAACTTTTTGAGCGCTCGTCGGAGATCGAAATACAGGTTGAAATATGATTCATTGTGGAAATGATAAACATTTCACTTGAAGGTTGCTATGTTCTGAATAAATATTTCCCTTGTTCTTGTACACGACGTGGAACTGTTGGATTTTTCGATGGTAGCCCAAAGCATTCACAATGATGCAATATTAAACGATCTTGGAGGGTAAAAACATTTACAGATAATTTCGCCATCTGTATTCTGAATGATGATGTTGAAATAAGTTTGTAATTTTTGACAAGCATCAGTTAATCGACTTGATTTAATAACCATAAGTTTCCATATAGATTTAATTCATTTTATTTTGGCTTGCATGTTGCATCTTTCATTAATTTACGAAACTTTGGACCCCGTCTTTCCCCGTACATCAAATGCGTGATAATTTGTCAGAACAATACGATCAAACAGAATGCCGTTGTGCAGAATCCTGCACAACGCTGTACTAAGGGAATAAGTCCCGCTTACCGCTCGTCAAAGTGCGGTATATCAAAGCGGGACTTATAGATCAGTCAAGGCATATATATAAGCTGCACTTTTTTACTTATCTATTGGTAGAAAAGAAAGTTATATTTTTCCCAATTCTTGAAACTTGAAAACAGTTTCTTCTCCTTGCCAAAAAACCATTTATCGAACATTGTATATCCTTTAATTTTGAATTTGAAACACAATGTGAAATACAATCTTGCACTCTCGAAACAGCCTTTTGTAACCTTTCAAGTAAGCTGGTCAATTGCAAAAAGATAGCCATGAAACAGGATTGCAGCTTTTACAAAATGTGAGGTATGATCCTGACATCCCTTCAAAATTCTCTAAATGAGACATCACTGACTTATAATTATTACTTTAGGTATGATCATCTCAAATTCTGTGAAACATCCTGCAAAACAGTTATGGTTAATATGGCAGGCTGGCATATATACTACAGACCTAACTATATAGGCCTATCAGTTTGCAGAACAATGAGATCTCAGGGGCGCCCGCAAAATATTTATCTACGGGGTGTGGGCGTTATAACAGATTTTTTCATTCTTCGCGGGCAGAAAAACAGTTTTTTGGATAAATAGCAGAAAAAATTGTTCTATTCCAAAAAATGGGATAAGCAAAGGGTTCCCGGCAAAAATTGCGGGCAGCTAGAGAGTCCTTTCGTACTTTTTCAACTGGCCAATATGAATATGCTTACAATCTGTTTCATTGTTATAAAATTAACTCAATCCCTCTGTATGCTATGAATGTAAATATCAAAATGTACTTTATGTTTGGGTCATTAAATAGCACAAGAAGAATATTTGTCCGTGCATACAAATGTGCTAGATATATGCCGATATAGTTTATGTAGGTTATATTTATTGTGACACATAGAAGAAGAATATTGGGTAAACTTTAGGTATGCATGAACTGCTAGGAAACAATAGCATGAACGATTTTGTGACTAGGGGTTGATAGGTCTAATAAAAACCAAAACATTAGGTATCAAGATCTGGCAGAGTTGTGCCTCGAGATGTGTTTAGGTCTACAGGCCTAGCGATGCAAGCATATCACATCATATATTGAATGTTTACTTGAAGTAATTATACATGTTACATGATTTCTTATATTTTTACAACAATAAACTTACCCTGATAACTAAATCCTGGACAGCATCGTCCGGTAATTCAGGATACTTTTCTTTCAAATTACAGACTAGACGGGCGATTTCTAATTTATTGTTATTAAGCCTACCGCTATCAACCGTCGCCATTGTTACAATTTATATATTTGCACCAGGCAGTAATCTCCATATAAGCAAGGCTATGATAAACATTTGATTAAATCCATGGTTTTATTGATAAATAATCGAGTATCTAAATATTTCGTTTTGACCTACTACATACTAAGTCAGTTTCTAGCTTTGTTTTTGGGTTATCCTCTTGGAAGGAGTTGGAACGTAAGGTATGTAGTGCGCATGTGCACACATTGCGGAACTTACTCTGTCTCGTTTGACTACATTACATGATTTACAATTTTTAGACACTACTATACAGACCACAATCAGATATCAGATCAGAGCCATCTATTTACATCATATTGTAAATAGATGGCTCTGACCACAATACAGTACTTGACTATTTTATGAAAATATGTAATTGTCATAATTTTCCTAACAGCACACTCACCATGCCTCAGATAACTTGGATACCCGCTTGGATAACAGCAAGAAAAGTATCTACAATTCTGGAGAGCATGTGGAGAGTGATATACCCTAAAATTTCATGTTTTTACGAACAAAACAAAGGAAAAGTTCTACAATTTGGAAATTCTCTAAATTTACACCGTAGAATTCCACAAGAACCTGGAAAAGGATCCCCTTAAAATGGTACGTCCCTCGTACAGTCTAGTACAGCCGATGTATGGAAGTGCCCCCTGGGGAAACTATCGTAGAAAGCGTATCCCGGTTCTTCCACCACATACAGTGCAGAAGCATAGACATTAATATAATATTAAACACTTAGGTTAATCGACTGTCGTTACTGACGCTAAACACCGAGCACTGGCAGTCCTACTTTGCTAAATGCTGCATTGGGAACACTAAGCTCACTAACCAAACGGAAATCTTAACTCTGTATAAACATCTCAGAAGCTACAGCTAATCAGCTATCACCATAAAGACAAGAAGAGAACAGTTATTTGACCACGCCTTATATTTGTTGACCCACCACACGACTCTGGGACTGGTAACTCAAATACTGCATACAAAAGCCGGGGTTTTCGTATTCCACGGCACGCGGGCAGGACCTATATATACTCGACGGGGAAGATCAAATGGTTCTCATGATTCATTGTATCAGAATAACTTACCAAGATAAGTTGTTAACTGCTCCAAAGTGGAACGTATTTTCAAAACAAGTAAAATAAGTAAAATAATGCCGGCATCAAGGCTTTATCTTAAACTTTACCTTTTCGTTACTTCTAGCGCTATATAACCTTAACTAAATGGGGCTAAATGATTTGTATATCGGGCTAACATGTAACCTGCGTGCAGACTAAAACCTATCTTAACGAAAGTGTAATGTTAGTTTACACCTGGTTTACACTATCTAAAAAAACTTTCGTTTAGATAGGTTTTAGTCTGCACGCAGGAACAGCAGGAACGTTTATAAAGACTAGGATATGTAATCCGCCATTTACTCCAAGTACTTACATACTTCCCCCGGGACTTCCCACTCCCCGCCCTACGGTAAGATTATGTACAATAATAATTCTGAAATTAGTGATTTAAAATGATTGGATTCGAGAAAATTATGAAAATAGATCAATTAATTGTAAAATAATTAACATTTATAATTATGAAAATAGATCAATTAATTGTAAAATAATTAACATTTATTTGACAAAACTTATTATATTTATCATTATTGATAGCAGTTAATCAGTACTACAAAATAATCAATTATTTGTTATTATTATTTATTTTTTTTATTTACACCCAATTCTGGGCAAACTTTTTATGAATTGCTAGATACATAGTTATCTGTCCAGTTGGTTATAGTTTGTAATTACTGTACTTAGTGATATTAATAATTTTTTTTTTCTTATTTAGCATTATTTTGCTCTATATTTTTAACAAAATCGGTATAGGACTCGATACTTGGACAATTAAGAATATGGTACAAATACGATGAAGATAACCCGCATTGTTTACATAAACATGCCTCTGACAACTGCCATCCACTTGATTGCATAACTGGAGCATAGCGGAGGTCATTTTCCAATAGATTGTGTAATTTGATTTCTTGAACAGTAAAAATATTATCAACTATGACTTGGTTTAGGTTATAACAAGCTTTCAAATCAAAAATAACCGAGGTTGTATCTATAAATAAATATACTAACGTATTCCAAGATATGTATACGATTCACAGAATTCAACAGGATTTTGACGATAAGTAAATTTATCACTGTCGCACATTATGAAATAATTTGTAAATTGCAATGATAGTAGATATCAGTGGCATGATTTATTTGTCATAAAAATACAGCAGTGACGGCAAAATTTTAATTGAAAAATCAGAAAATGTAATATGTTAAGCACAAATTTTATAGATATAGTGAGATATTTCAATTTAATTAATTAAACAAATGTATAGGGAATAATTATAATATAATAGAAGCATAGACAATCATAAAAATAGTTGTTTATTTGAGTGATTTCAATTGAATGAATTTAGATGATTTTTACTATATACACTGGGCAAGGAAATACAGGAAACTCCATTCATCTGTGTGCAGGTTATGCATACAAATTTAGAGAGGCCGAGTTTCAAAGAAAGAGTCTCCATTCAACGTGTCTCCTCGTCTTTTGGCTTTGATATCAAATATCATGACTTGAGATGACTGTTTTGTAATTATTTACGAATGTATGGGACCAAATAACATTTCTCATTGGCGAAGCGGTGTCTTTTTACAACCAATTGCCTTTAATGATCTCATAAATCGAGTTCAAATATTATTAGATGAATAAGACATATAATAATGTTACAAACTAATGAAGCAACTTCGAAGATACTAAAATATTCCAGTCTGGTTGTACTCACTGTTCAAAATGCCACGTTAATATTGGCTATCAGGTATTCTCGTGTGGCTGGTGGAGATTTGTATATACCCACAACTGCTGTTGTCTTGGCTGAGGTAAAGTAATACCTTTACGCATCCCATTCCAACAAGCATTGGTTACTAGCTTTAAAATTAAAAATACTATAAATTCAATTCAGTAATCAATTGCAAATTTACAGTTATGCCTACCATTAATTCAATTTCTTTGAAAAAGTAATCAGTTACCGCCCGTTTAAATCCCTCTTCCCGAAATTTAATCAATTGCTGGCAGAAAATTGCTCTGGTCAGTGGTCAAATATAATTATTAGCCAACTGATCACGATATCATATGTAGCCTAATGCGAAGTCACTTCGTCTTCAAATGAATTTGTATGCTTATTGATTTGGTATATCAATTTAGCGGTTATCCTTTTACAGTAGTAATTGATCAAATGCATAACCAGGACAATCAGATTGTCTGAGAAATTTTCAGAGAAGTATTATGATTATAAATTTATCAATTAAAAACATTAGTATTTGTATCTAATTGGTAAAGATAACTCATATTTTGTAGTATAGTAGCCATTTGCTACTGTGATTTGTTTAGCTCTGATTTATCTGAATTAAAGCATGGGTTTGTTTTGTCCCAGACTGCATATTTTCTTTTTCAAGGAATACTAGCTAGGTACCCATTCTCTTACAAAATCTTCAGCTACAACAGGAGCAGTTTGGTCAGGGACGGATCAGTTTTTAATTAGGGTAAGTCTTGAAATATGTAAGGGGCAATAAAGGGGCGCCCACCTACGAAATTTTTTGGAAATAAGTATCTTCTAGGAGCTCTCTAACAGCATTTTTTAATCACTTTCTGCCTTCTCTTGAATCATCATTCAAAAGTCATCAATCAAAGCAAAACACATCATTCTCAATTTCTTTATAAAAATTTTCATTAAGGATCAACAGAATAATACAACAACAAATCATAAGTTATCAACACAAACGTAGGCTACAAATTCAACAATAAATTATTTTGCAGCTTGTACAGAGACACAATAACAATAAACCAACAGATCAATGCTGGCTTCTTATATAACCAGCTTTTAGCAATTGCAGAGACTAGCTACTCAACCAACTGCACCTCCGTACCGTAGCTAAATGTGAGAGCCACGCCATTTTCGTTTCTCTGAGTTTAATATTGACTTCACACTGAAAGACTTCTCAGACTTGAGCAAAACCGTCGACAAGGCGCAGAAAGAAGTTTGAAACTAAATCGAGGACGCTTGTTGCCAGATTGTTGCTGAGCAGTAAGTCTTTGGTTTTTCGGTAAGTCTCAGAAATTGTGATTAAAACTTTGCTAAATTTTGCTTGTCTACGTCAGAAAAGAAAAAACGACAAGTCTCAATAAGTCTTCCGGTAAGTCATTTGTTCGTTTGCTCCAATCAAACGCAAGAGATGTTTTAGAAGGCCAATAACAACATTTAAATTCAAAATTAACAAAAATGGATTTGAGGCCTCACGGTAAGTCCTTTGGTCTTCATGGAGCCTCAACACCAAACAAACCAATGAACAACAAGATATATGTGGTGCCTGGACTGTCTGCAGTGTAACAAGTCAATGGAAGTCTCAAAATATTTCAAAACAAAACTTCGTAAAGAAAATGATTTTTCGTCAGTGTAATCGAATAATTATATGTATGAACTGTAGATTGAAACACTCATGATAAATTGAGGCTAGCCTCATTTGTGTATATAGAATGTAAACGCCCAAGTGCGTATCGTATGGGGAGAGTGTGTGTAGTCTTGATGAGAGCAAGACCTAGAGAAATATCTGTTGTTTTATTAACTGAATTGAGTCGTCGTTGTTCAACTTGTCGTTGATCTTATAAGCTAACGGGCCATGGCGGTTAGTAAAGCAAAATTAAAAATCACTGATATAGTAGCACCGTACACTGGAGAACTGGAGAAGGAGACCTTAGTGAATGGTGGTCGCGGTTTGAGATAGTTTCAAAACTGCAAGGATATGAGGAGAACGAAAAGGTTATGTTAGTACCTTTACTTTTACGCGGACCACCGTTTCTCATTTATGAGAAAATGTCCAGTGAAAATCAGAAAGACCTACAAATTGTAAAGAGAAAAATGCTGGAAGCATTTTCATTATCAAAGTTTGCGGCATATGATGAATTAAGAAGAAGAACTTACAAAAGTGGCGGAAATGTGGACGCATATTATGCCGATTTAAAACGTTTGTGTGAACTTTCTGGTATGGGAGGTGCAGGAGTAGCTTTCGTCGTTGGTCTGCCTGAAAATATCGGTATGCAGCTGCGCCCTTTATTGACGATAGATGATGAGCAATTGGTAGCTCGCGCAAGAGTATTGATGGAAGCAGAAAATGCTCATGCACAAGATTTAGGTGTTATTGCCGCCGCTGTACCTACTCTCAACAAGAAAGAGACCAGGAATAAATATCATATAAAATGTTTTTACTGCGGAAACCTGGGCACATCGCCAAAGACTGTTATTTGTTGATGTCACGAGATAAACCACAAGGACGCAACAGTACTGACAAAAGTGAGATAGCACGCGATGGAAAATGCTACAATTGTGGTCAGGATGGCCATTTAGCCATCCGATGTCTTAACTCACCGACGGAAAACTATCATGGGGCTGCAGCACATGTGGAACCGGCTGTAACCCCGAGGAAATGAATGGTTTGCTAACAGTTTATGTGACGGTAGCCGGTTCTCAATACCGGGGAATTTTGGACACTGGAAGTACGATGACATTGGTGTCTGAAAATGTGAAGATAAATAGTATATCTGCTGTCCAACAAAACATTTCCATTTTAAATAATTCAACGGTTAGAACTATAGGTTATAGTCATCTGAATTTAAAAATTTCTAACACTGAACGGTTAATACAATGTTATGTTATCAATTCATTAATGTCAGGCATTGACATCATTTTAGGTGTTGATGCTATTAAGCTTTTCGGTTGTTTAAATTTGACGCCGACTGGTAAGTATCAGCTCGGTGCTCAAGCTGATCCCCCTGTGTTAGGTTGTAATATAAGTACAAGTGTAAATACCACAATTGAGCCTAATAAATGTAGCAATATTATATCACGCGAGATAAAAATAGAGGACAAAAACTTTGAAGCAAATTTCGATGGAACAGCATGGGTCATTAAATGGAAATAGGTGGATGGCAAGCCGCCTGAATTTATGAAAAACTGTGTGAGCTGTTATAATATGGACGGCAGCATGTTGGAAGAATTCAATATCAAAATAAGAGAGTGGATCGTAAAAGGTTATTTGTTGCCATACGATGAGACAGTCCATGGAAAGCCAAAAGCGCTGATACCTCTTTTCGCTGTTCAGCAAAAAAGCAAAAGCAAGGTGCGGCCAATTTTGGACTTCAGAGAATTGAACCAAAGTGTAGACATTTATTCTGGGGCTAGTGATGTTTGCTCACATAAATTACGTACGTGGCGAAAAGAGGGAAGAAACTGTGCAATATTAGACTTAAAAGACGCCTATTTGCAGCTGAAAGTAGATCCAAGTTTGTGGCCATATCAAACTGTTATATTCGAAGGGACGCGTAATTGCTTGACGCGGCTCGGTTTCGGCTTGAATGTTGCACCACTCATTATGTCAACTTTGCTGCGCAAGGTTTTGGACATGGATCCGGATATCAAGCAAGGTTGTGACGCATACATGGACGATATTCATGTGAACGAAGACGTTGACCGAGTGGATTATGTTAAAGAGCATTTGGCTACTTACGCATTACAAGCAAAGGAACCGGAGAGGTTATCAAACGGAGAACCGGTACGAGTTTTGGGTTTAAATGTAGAGTGAGTGAACAACGCATTATATTGGTCTCGTGCTAATGCTTTGAATATTGAAGTTGAAAATGTAGATCATTTAACAAAGAGAGAGCTTTATTCGCTTTGTGGTCGACTTATCGGGATACACCCGGTGTGTGGTTGGTTACGAGTACACGTAAGCTACTTAAAGCGCTTATGTACGGAGGCAAATTGGGATGAGCAGTTGAGTGACACTATCAAAAGTCACGTCAAAGATGTAGTTAAACGTGTTTTACTTGCCGATCCGGCACGTGGTCGATGGGACGTGGACGAAATTGCGAATGCATCTGTTTGGTGTGATGCGAGTAATCTTGCGTATGGTGTGGTCATTCAAGTGGACGGTGAGACTATTGAAGACGGGTCATGGCTACGTCAAGACAACAAGCACATAAATTTAGCAGAATTGGATGCAGCACTTCGTGGATTAAATTTAGCTGTGGAATGGGGTTTATCAAAGTTTAAACTACTAACAGATTCTGTATCAGTGTGTAATTGGCTAAATGATGCTCTATCTGGCAAGCAAAGACTAAATACTAAAGCCTCTGGTGAATTACTAATCAGAAGACGATTAGAGTTATTTAGATCGATTGTTGAAGAGTACAATTTGCAAATCACTGTGTTACTAGTACGATCAGACGAAAACATAGCTGATAAATTGACGAGAGTGCCGGTTACTTGGCTAAAAGGTGTTACGACTATTGATGGAGTATGTGGTGTTGTTAATACTAATTGTAATAGTAGTAGTAATGGCACGACTCTGCCAGAACTTCACAATTTGTCCCATCGTGGAACGCACCAATTAAAATGGCTGGCTAATCAGATAGGATTACATCCATCACCAGAAGATGTTCAGAATGTTGTGACAAACTGTCAAGATTGCAAGTCAATTGACCCATCGCCAGTAAGATGGGAAAAAGGCAAACTCGGTGTTGAGAAAAATTGGGAAAGATTATGCATAGATGTGACGAAGTATGAAAATGAAAAATACTTGAGTATAATTGACTGTGGTCCGAGCCGCTTTACAATCTGGCGTCGTATTGCTAACCAGGGAAAGAATAAAATTTTGCACAATTGAAGTCAATATTTTCAGAACATGGACCACCGAGCGAAATATTATTAGATAACTATAGTACATTTGCCTCAAGAAAGATTAAAATGTTATGTAAATTGTGGAATGTCAAATTGATTCCGAGAGCTGTGTATCGACCTCAAGGGACAGGGATAGTAGAACGCAACCATAGAACAATCAAAACTATAGCCGCTAGAAGCAGGTGTTCTATATTAGATGCTATTTATTGGTATAACAACGTACCATCTGAACGGATGACGGATCCGCCGGCATGGCAAAAATTTGGTTACAAACCTCGGTTGCGTATTATTGAACCAGTTACATCAGATGAAGAGTTTATCAAATCTTACTTTCCCAATGACAAGGTGTGGGTAAAGCCAAAAGACAATGTCAGATGTACGGAAAAGTGGCTTCCAGGTATTGTTCTACAACAAGTTTCTGTGCAGAAAGTTAGGGTACTAATTAAGGGACATCTTTCATTAAGGCATGTAAGCCATTTACGTAATCGTATAATTGATTCACCAAGCAATGATAACTTGAATGACAATCCAAATGAAGCAAACAATGATGATTTATTATTAACAGATGACAGTGAGTCATCATCCGATAATGATACGGATAATGAAACCAATAGTGATAATGATAGCGACAGTGAAAATTGTATTGACGAAGCAGTTGAAGTTGGTCCTCGTATTCTTCGTGCTCCAGCGTGGCTAAACGATTATTACTTGGATGAAGATTTGTAAATCTGGGGGAAGTGTAATCGAATAATTATATGTATGAACTGTAGATTGAAACACTCATGATAAATTGAGGCTAGCCTCATTTGTGTGTATAGAATGTAAACGCCCAAGTGCGTATCGTATGGGGAGAGTGTGTGTAGTCTTGATGAGACCAAGACCTAGAGAAATATATGTTGTTTTATTAACTGAATTGAGTCGTCGTTGTTCAACTTGTCGTTGATCTTATAGTCTATAGTCAGAAAAAGGGTAAGTCTTGGGACTTCTGAGACGTACCCTCTATCCACTCCTGAGTTTGGTCAACAATTAGAATGGCTCCAACCCAGGGCGTGCAACAATCAATCACGGTTAATGCATATCTACACATTGTTGTGATATTAGTGAGTGAGCAAGTTGAAGGAGGTTACTGTAATTATATTGCGAGGAACTGTTTGTAAGCAATTAACGGGTAAATTATAAGGCAAAAAGGGTTGAACTCTGTGATGAGTAACTCTGCTTTCTTGGTATTGTAAAGATTGTTCAACCCAAATGTTGATATCTTTGCGCATTTTAGGTCAATAAAATATGTGATTGATTAATTGAAATGTAGCTGAACGGCTATCTAGTGACCTAAACTATATTTGGAAACTTTAAGACGATATGACAATGGAACTGATGGGCGTGGTAGAATTTTAGATGTTTCACACCATACTGAACCTTCTATAAATTCAATAAATTTCAAATTGGAAGCATCAAATGGTATTTGTTGTTAACAGTGCTTGGATAATTTCTTCGATGTTAATAAAATATAAGGAAACTGTGGAAGTGAAGAACAATCATTCAATAAATCACGAGACATAATATCGGCAACAATATAATTACGATCACCAGGAATGCATATAATATCATAAACAAATTCAGATGAAGAAGAAATTTGACGTTCTTGGGGAGGAGAATGATTGTGCGTGTTACGAGAATTCTACGCAACAGAAATCGGCTTATGGTTGGTTAGTGAAAATCTTAACTTTAATGTTTTTAATTATTGGTCGGATTCGTCTAGCAGCTAAAATTATAGCTAGTAACTCAGAATCAAAAGTAGAATACAATAGTTCAGTGGTCGATAATTTGCTTGAATAAAACTTAATGGCTATGAATTTTGTTTTCTTGTGTAAAAGCAGCAATAGCAAAGGCTGATGTATTTGTAGTAATAGTATAATCTGGATTTGAAGGATCAGGAAACTGAGAAACTGATTGTTAACACCGGATTTGAGATTGTCCTAAGTGATCTGATGATCGGATTGCCAAACAAAAGGAACGGAAACATAAGTTTTGCGTTGATTGATGTCTGTATAATGCAGAATAGATTTTTGATAGAAACCAAACATACTGTAACGAACCACGATTTCGTATATAAAATAGTTATCGAGACGAAATAAGAAGACAACCGTTTCGAGTGTAAATCACGTTCAAATCAATCTATTTCATCATTCTAAGTACATGCTAAAAAGGGGATCCCATTACGCAACAATTATACACTTAATAAGACGTCATTCTCTACATTATCTCCTCTTCCAAAATTAGGAAGAAGAATATTTAAAAAACAACAATCAATACAGTTTACGTCATACAATTTATCAGCAATCTCTAAATTTATATTTGTTGTACAATTAATTAAATTAACTGCTGGTACATCTTTTGGTGGCTTGAACCAGGTTGGCGGGTTTTGACCTTCATATGGGCGTAGTTGGTCATGGTGAGCAACTTTTGGTTTGGTCTTTTTCTTCCGTTGAATCCTAAATACCACGTCTGTAACCTTCTTTGTGATGGTATAGGGCCCTTCCCATGGACGTTGGAGGCAAGGTGTATACCCAACGCGACGTTTTGGATTGAAGAACCACACGGCGTCCCCAACATTAAATTTTTTTCCGAACGCCCGGTGTCGTAATTCTTCTTTTGCTTGTCACTCTCTATGGATAAATGCTTACGGGCATATTCATGTATATCCAGTAACTGATTTTTCAACTTCTCTGAGTACTCCATTGGTGTACTGGGAGATGGCCCCACTTGGTTTGGGCAGCCAAAGAGAAGATCTACTGGCAATCGAATGTTGCGACCTAGCATCATCTCGCATGGTGCACAACCTGTAGTCTCGTGCACTGCAGATCTGTACGCCATGAGAAGTAAGGGTAAATGTATATCCCAATCGCGTTGATGGTCTGCAACAAACATGGACATCATTGTTTTCAAAGTTCGGTTGAATCGCTCCACCATTCCGTCTGATTGAGGGTGCAGGGGTGTTGTCCTTGTCTTATTCAATTCTAATAGCTGGCAAACTTCAGCAAACAATTTTGACTCGAAGTTTCTGCCTTGATCGGAATGAATTTCTAATGGGACACCAAATCTTGAGATGAATTCATCCACCAGAATCTTTGCAACTGTTGAAGCTTCTTGGTTTTCCATAGCATAAGCCTCTGTCCATTTAGTAAAGTAATCAGCTATTACAACAATATATTTGTTACCTTTGCTTGACAATGGAAAAGGTCCAGTGATATCTATGGCAACTCTTTCCAATGGCACACCAACGTTATATTGCTGCATGGATGCCTTTGGCTTCCGAGCTGGGCCTTTCTTAGTTGTACATAAGTCACATTGTTTGCAGTATAATAGGATATCATGCCGATAGTGAGGCCAATAGTACCTGTCTTGAATGCGTTTAAATGTTTTTTTTCTCCCTAGATGACCGCCAGAATGTGTGTTGTGTATAATCTTTAAGACATCTGTTATCAAGGTTCTTGGTAGTAATAGTTGCTTAATGTTGGAGCCTCCACTCTCTGATTCGTAACGGCGGTAAAGCAGACCACCAATTATTTCCAATCTTTCCCATTGGGCCAATAGAGATTTCACATCATTGCTTTTGTTGACGATGGACTGCCATTGCGGTTTCACTGTTGATGACTCCAGCATGACAAGGACTGGACCAATTGCATGATCTTTCAATTGCTTTGTCCGCAACGTGACGGTGTCCATACCTTGAAGCCAAGCAGAATCAGTTGTTGTTGAAATGGCTGTTGTGGTACTGCGAGTATTGATAACTTGACACTTTGAGGATTTTTCTTCAAGCCGATCACATTTTGAACAATCCACACAAGGTCTTCTCGACAATGCATCAGCGTTATTGTGGAGTACCCCATTGCGATGATGTATTGTGAAGTCATACAGTGACAATTCTTCTAACCATCTAGCCATTTGCCCCTCTGAATTCTTGAAGTTTAGTAGCCATTGAAGTGCACCATGATCTGATCTCACCATAAAGTGCCTTCCATACAGGTAATGATGGTAATTTCGTACAGCTGCAACAATTCGCAAGATGCAGTGGAGGTGTTGAACCGATCAAACAATAGAATCACAGCAGGACAGCTTTTACAAGGGCAGTAATTTTGCGGTCAAACCCTTCTTAGCTCAAATGCATATAAAATGGTCATAGAGACAGGGAAAATATTACAAAATTGCTATATGATGTCTGAATTTTTATATATCACGATTCTATTCTCAAAATACAAATTGGACTTTCAGCAAAGTCTTGAATGAGATTAGAATGTGCTATATTTAGCAAAGGTTTGTACTAAAAGTGTTTGGTGCTTCACCAAGACTTCCAGCTGTGTGTTGATATTGATCGCGTGACTGCACCTTGCGAATTGCCAACAATTCCTTTCTGGTTACACAATAATTTCTTTCCGATTTAGTTAGACTGCGACTGTAATAGCTGATAACTTTGTATCCTCCTTCTTGCATCTGCGATAAGACTGCTCCTAATCCATTGTTGCTTGCATCTGTATCTAGGCAGAATGCACCATCCAATGAAGGATATCCTAGGACAGGCGATGATATCAACTTTGATTTCAATGTTATGAATGCAATTTGGCAATCTTCAGTCCAGATGAAGTCGGATTGTTTCTCTGTTAGACGGTTCAGTGGTCTTGATATTTCGGCAAAGTTTTTCACAAATGAACGATAGTATGAACATAGGCCAAGAAAAGATCGAACTTCGTCAACTGAGCAAGGCGTTGGCCAATCTCTAACAGCGGTAATCTTCTCAGGATCTGTTGAAATGCCGTCTTCTGTGACAAGATGACCAAGGAACTTTACACTTTGTTGGAGTAAATTACATTTCTTTGGACTAAGCTTTAATCCAGCCTTTTGAAGTCTTGTGAAAACTGTACTTAGTCGTTCTAATTCTTCATCAAATGATCTCCCATGTACAATGATGTCATCAAGATATACTAACAATATTTCCCATGACAGGCCAGACAGTACATGTTCCATAAGACGTTCAAATGTGGCCGGTGCATTGCAAAGACCAAACGGCATTACTGAAAACTGGTAAAGGGCTTTGCCAGTTGAAAAAGCTGTTTTCTTTTTATCTTCATCAGCCACCTCAACTTGCCAGTACCCTGAAGACAGGTCGAGTGTGGAAAACCATTTAGCTCCACTGAGGGCGTCCAACGAGTCATCTATCCTTGGTAGAGGGTATGAATCCTTTACAGTGGTGTCGTTTAACTTTCTGTAATCAACACAGAATCTAGTTGATCCATCTTTCTTTTTTACTAGAACGATTGGTGAAGACCATGGACTAGATGATGGCTCAATAATACCTCTCTCCAACATCCTTTGCACTTCGCTATCAGCTTCATCCCTCTGACTGATTGGTAGACGTCTTGGTCTTTGACGAATTGGAGTTGCAGTACCAGTGTCGATTTTGTGTTTCACAATGCTTGTGCGTCCAATGTCTGCTGATGAGCTTGAGAACACAGTTTGGAAGTCCAATAATAATTGTTTAACTCCATCACATTGACCAGGGGTCAAGCTGCTACAGCTCCTCTCCAGAAGGTCAGTCAGGTGAGCAGGTATTGTTTCGTTTTGGTCAGCAGTTTTACAAGTAACCCCTCTTGCGTACTGTTGATGTTCTTCATTATTCCGTGCATGAATAAGCTTAACTGATTCACACATTCCTGCTATTGTTCCTTCATACAATGTACAAGGGCTTTCAGAAAGGTTAATCATTCGCAGGTTGATCTTTCCACAAGACACCCCACAATTTACCAATGTTTTTGCAATCATCACCTGGCGCTCTAGCAAACCAGTTGAAGTTTCAATGAGACCAAGTCCAATATCTTGAGACTCTCTTAATTCTGCTGGTACCATCAATTCTGATCTAGCAGGAATAGTTATGGTCTTTGAAACAGCCACACGCATAGTTACGTCATCATTTAGTTCCTTTTCCTCAGGTCCACAGCTTCCTTTAATTCCCAACACACTTTTGTCACTTTCATTGCCAACACCAGATGTGACACCAGATGTCTCTAATTTATAGCAGCCATCTTTCCAACGCAAATCAAGTTGATGTTTTATTAGGAAATCAATGCCAAGTATGCCGGCAGTGTCAATATCTGCAACCCAGACAGTGTGAATAGCTTTGTCAATAACCCCAACAGATAGAAACAAATTTGCTTTGGCTTTAAAAGGGACCATTTTACCATCAGCCAAAGTCATTTGAGCATCCGTTGCCATGGCAACTATTTCACCAGATTCACATATCTTGTCAAATACAGAACATTTCAGCAATGTTACATTTGCCCCAGTATCAACTAAGAACTCTACATTTTGTCCATTTACATTCACGTTTACGTAAACACCATCGCAGTTGTTTACATTTGCGTTGTTTCCAGTCATAACAAAGGGCATCCCCTTGGGCATTCCCTGACTTGCAGTCGAATTGAGCCCTTTCAATTCGGCTGAGGAGCGTTTCCCGACGTTTTGTTGTCTGCGCCGGAAATTGCACCAGATTTTTCGTTCGTCGTCTTTTGTGGGCAGGAGCGTGACATGTGACCAACGTCTCCACATGTCCAACACTTTCCTGGAATTCCTCTGTAACTTCTCGCCTTTGCCTGGTTGCACATGAACGTCATCATTTCCTCTAATTTTGACAATCGACTGTCGATGTTGTTGTTGTCGCTGGTACAGTTAGAACTCTCACAGTTCGCCAAGGTCCGAGTGTTGAAGCTGGTACAGTTAGAACTCTCACAGTTAGCCACAGTCCGAAGAGCAGTGTGCTTTTTTGTTGTTGTCTTTGTGAATCTATGCGCCGATGGGAGTCCAACTCACAAGCTATGTTTACAGCTTCTTGGAAAGATTTTGGTCGCACTTGACATACTCCCCAACGTAAGTCTTGGTTATTTAGGCTATCCAGAAACGCATCCTTAGCAATTATTTCTCTTGACTCACTTGGCATTGATGGATAGGAGAGTCTAGTTAATCTCTGTATTGCATGTGCCAATTCAGGTAAGGTTTCATTGCTCAGTCTTGTTTTGTTTCTCAGTTCAGATCTGTGTAATTCCACACGCTGTTCAGTGCCGTAGCGGGTCGATAGGGCTAAACAAAGCTTTTCAAAGTTGATTCGGTCGGCGCTTTCCATATCTGATAAAATTGAGCTAGCATCACCAGTCAAACTAACTGCCAGGTGACTTGCTCTTTCTTCGTCTCCCCAACAATTTAGCTTCGATACCATATCAAACTGAACCTTGTAGTCCTCCCATGATTGTTTGCCGTTGAAAGTTGGAGGTCGCACTATTGGTTTGTTGGGCCTTTTGACTTGTTGCTGATGTACCGTAGGTTGTTGATAGTTGACCCTACTAGTCTGTGGAGTTGATGTAATTAACGGCTCGTTCATCATCTGCGTTGATGACAAGTTTTCGATTTGTTTCTCTAGTTTCAACATTCGACCGGCAATTTCATTGTCCATCTGAGCTTCATTATTTCCATTGCCAAACGTGGCATCGATTTCTTGCACTGTAAATGTAGCCATCGTGTTCGTAATATAAAGTTTAAATTAATCCCGCTTCTATCACCAGTTGTAACGAACCACGATTTCGTATATAAAATAGTTATCGAGACGAAATAAGAAGACAACCGTTTCGAGTGTAAATCACGTTCAAATCAATCTATTTCATCATTCTAAGTACATGCTAAAAAGGGGATCCCATTACGCAACAATTATACACTTAATAAGACGTCATTCTCTACAATACCAAGAGCATTGCGTAAAGCAGGATCATCAATAGGAGAAGGCAATGAAAATAAACTTGATTTTGATTTTGTTTTGTTTTTGGTGAAATATCTTTTGCAATGACTTTGTACCCTAAAATATCAACAGACTCCACTGAAAAATGCATTTCCAGAAATTTGCATGCAAACCATTTTCAACAAGTCTAGCAAGAACAAGTTGTAAACGGATATACATCATGTTCTGCTTGATTGCGTCAATAGATTGAAAATCGTTAATGTATAAAGAAACAAGGTATATAATGCAAAACAGAATTTATTAGTTGTGATACGGTATCTGCGCTAGCTGCGTAGCCCTTAAGGCATTGATAGCACAACGCACCAAAAGTAGTAATAATTGTGGTTTTGCTTATGTCATAAGGATGAATAGGAATTTGGCGATATTTGATAATCTTTAGATAAATCCAGTCAAATAAATATTTTAGATCCAAAAATGTCGTTGTTGAAAGATTGTACATTCTGTAAGGGGTAATGTTTTGTAATGCGAGTTAGTGTCTGGTAATCTCCAATGGTCGAACGAACGTGTTAGGTTCAGATTTTGGTACAATGTGTAAGAGGTTAGCCCAATAAGAGGTAGAATGTTAATTAATGCTTGCATCTAGTACAGTAACTTGTCAAGTTCGGTTTTGGCCACAGCTAATTTGCAGGAATGTAATCGGTGTGGTCGACAAAAGCGGGAACGCCAACAGCCTTTATACGATGTGATAAACCGTTAGATGGTGTGTTTTTAAAGTGCACATGACACACAAAAAAATTAACACAGATTCAGGAAGCTGAAGCTAATTGATGAATGATGAAAATGATTTTTTAATTTGGACGCATATAAACAGTGATATTTAATTTTGAATACACCCTATTTTCAATCAGCCACTATTTCGGGCTTTAAATAAAAAAGGTGTAAATAATTCTGAATGAGTGACTTGATAGAAGCAGAACAGGATTTTAATAAGACAGAACAGTTGTGTGTTGTATGAATGTTGAGCACTTATCAAATAAGAAATTATAATATGTACATGTAACTATGTCCAGTTTAATTATGTATATATGTATAATATCACGCCAGTGTTCTTGCTAAACGTTGGTTCTAAAATATACTGTACATTTCTACCCAATTTTTAGACGATAACCAAGCTTTAAATGAGTGTCTGTTGTTAATTTCTAACATTTCAGCATTGTTATCATTTGATAGTTCATTAGAAAGTTACGCCACGCTAGATTGTACCTTGCAATTCCGAAGTTGTGACGTTTCCCTGGTGATGTGTTGCTACTTATGAATCGGAATGACTCTGATATATATGCTGGCGCACAGCTGTGTTGCACTTGCCATGCAATTTGTGTAGCAGAGACGAGGCCTTGCTGGAATGGTTTTTTGTAGAGTACTAGCCTGATTGCTCAACAAAAGGATTTATCCATGCGAGGCTGAAGTTTTTTAGTAATGGAGCATAGGAGTGAATTGGCAAAAGTATATTGTAAGTGAAATTTGCAATTTTCAAGTAAATATAATTTCAATCTTGCTATGCAGGATGCCATGGCAGATACTTTCTTATATATCGCGTCAACATGATCTTTGTATGTTAGTTTATTGTCTAGCATTGCCCCCATAAGTTTTAACTGTTTCTTTGGCTTAATTTCAATGCCGTTAAACAGAACTATGAGTGACATAGACGCCTTTTTCTGCTTGAAATTATACCGCTCTACCACCTCTTTTCCCTCTCCTACATCGCAATCTTTCGCCCCTGGTCACATCTGCCCGTCGCCCTCAGAGCGCGCAAGCAAGGTCCTTTCAATGTTGTAATTTGCTTTGTTCCAGTTACATCAGCAATAATGAATGAATGAGGAAAAGAGCATTGTAGTCTAGGCAATGTGGCTATTGTTGCAATTTCACCTAGAACATTTTTTCAAGCGAAATTGGAATAATATATCCGTCAGAACCACTATCAATGAGAAAAGCCACAGCAGGCATGATAGACAAAACAACAGGGGCATACATAAATAAGCCATGCCGTCACAGGTTCAACACAATTCAAAAATATTCTGGGGCCGGGATGGCCGAGACAGAATTAATTGGAGAAGGCGAGACAGGATGGGAATTGTTTAGTGCTGCCTGATCATTGTTTAAAAATGTTTGTGGTTTGGACCAGGCTATTAACAAAGAGGACAATGAGAGCTGCATATTTTAGCGCTTTTTATATTTTGAATAGCTTGTAATAATCCTGTATTGATCGTTATTGTGTGCATACTGAGCAGAGAAATTTGATTGTTGATACCGAACTGCCCGAACTGGTGCTGGAGCCTGAAAAGAATGTTGATCCAAGGGTGGAGCAGGTAAAAAACTAAGATTACTAGAATATAGGAGGTGTCATTATGGAAAGCGCTCAAAGCAGTGTCCCAACTGTATGGTTTATCAAAAGCTGAGGAATATTAAAAGGCAAAACATTTAGCAAACACTGCCTTACCAGATTATCAGTGGGCGCGATAACTGAAGCAGATAGCGACTGTTGTATCTTCAGACCACACACTGATGGCTTTGAACCTTCCAAGGAAATAGTATCAAGAACTTCTTCCAAATTTTCTTCGTATGTCTTTTGTTAAATATTTAGCAACCATAGTTTTAATTCTGTAAAAGGTGCTACCACACAACAAAATCTTGTCAGCTCCTTGCTGATCTTTTCAAATCGAATAGACATTCTGATAAGCTCCCTCTGAGTTTATCTGCCGTATTGTCTTATATTTTCCAAGCAGTGATGTTTTGGTGGGGGAACGGCGCTCCCTCACTTTTTTCGTTTGAAGTGATTAGTGAAGTTTTATTTGTTCTTGTAGTGATATATATCGATTAGCAAGGGTTTTTTTCTGACCACGTGGCACCATTCCTAATGGCAAGATTGAGACTAAAATTTATTCATTCACTCTCAGTTGAATTTCATTTTTTACTTGAAATCGAATTTGGCTATCGCCATCCAAGCTTTATTTGCCCATGTCATTTAATAAGATGCTAAATTTGAATAAATTCAACTTTCTAGTTAAATTCATTTCTTAACAAGGAGATAATTAAATGACCCAATAGATTATACTAAATTGGTTTCTTGAAATGCACTACCGAGCTCTCAAAAGATTATAATTTTGAAAAATTTTTAAGGGGGCATGCCCCCGGAACCCCCTAGAAGGACTGTGAGTCGTTCCCCCACTATTCTTTTCCAGAAAACATCACTGTGATATTCTAGGTGTAATTTTAAATTGTTGTATGGCTCCTCGTATTCATATTAAATAAGGATCTCCCACAAGATAATGGATATTGCACATTTTTCTTTTCTCAGACATTATTCAAGGCTTATCAAGGCATATAGATCATTGCTTGAATTATCATTCCAATCATATATTGGTCTGCTTCTGTTTCAGATTCTTAAAGTGTTGGCCTGTTTACTGATTGTCCTCTACGAAACAAAAGGAATTCGTCCTTGGATTGAATTTATTAATGGAAATATGATTCAAAAGCCTGTTGATACATTAAAAGTTGCATTCCCCTCTTTTATCTACGTTATACAAAATAACTTACAGTATGTGGCCATATCAAATCTTGATGCAGCGACATTTCAAGTGACCTACCAGCTGAAGGTTTTAACAACAGCGTTGTTCTCTGTGTTTATGCTTGGGAAACATCTGGGAAAGATACAATGGATGGCTCTTGTAGTACTATTTATTGGTGTGTCTTTGGTTCAGCTGCAACCAACCACTGCAGGAAAATCGACTGCTGGTAACGCGTCTTCACTTCAAAACCGTGTTCTTGGTTTTAGTGCTGTCCTTGCGTCTAGTGTGTGCTCTGGGTTTGCTGGTGTTTACTTTGAAAAGATTTTAAAAGGTACACCGGGATCTATTTGGCTTAGGAACATTCAATTAGGATCAATTGGCTCATTACTAGCTATAGGTGGGATGTTAATCAAAGATGGCAGTGTTATTAAAGAGAAAGGCTTTTTATTTGGTTACACAACAATTGTTTGGGTTGTTGTATTTATGCAAGCATTTGGTGGGTTGATAGTTGCTGTTGTTGTCAAATATGCCGATAACATTCTCAAAGGTTTTGCTACATCTTTTTCAATTATCTTGTCATGTGTTGTTTCTGTGTACTTCTTTAATTTTAATGTCAGTCTTCAGTTTTTAGCTGGAGCTAGTTTTGTATTATGTGCAATATATATGTACAGTTTTCAGCTACCAGATCCAGTTGTTAAGAATTGATTGGTTTATTTCAATTGATAATTAACATGACATATTGTTACTGTTAGTACGCTTAGTTATTGATTACCATACGTGATACACATGAAATACTACTGATATATTTCCCTATGCATTATGTTGATATTAAAAATAGATTTATTTCGGTTCAAATGCACAAAATGGCTAAAACCATGGCTTCTTGTTCCTGTTGTCTGCTTCTATTGTGAAAAATATGTCTTTACTCTGTACATACCCCTGTGAAAAACAGTTCAGGAGTTCATGAACACTCAAACAGTTCATGAAATTTTGGGGCATTTAACATTCATGAGCTGTTCGTGAACTCCTGAACTGTTTTTCGCAAGGGTAGTAGCCCAACCTATTTATACACAATATTTCAAGACTTTCTCTATCAATGCGTAAAATCAAACCCTTGTTCATAACGTTAGCGTTTTTCTATTACAAACATACATGGTTAAAACACCCTACTGCTAAAACTCTATTTCTTAAAACTGCAAAATATGATTGTCAGCATGCTGAAAGTCACATTCAATCGTCTTCACCGCGGGTGTTCCATTTTGATAATCTTACTAGCACCTCCAAATTGAATGTTTTGCTGGAAATGATACCCCTGAATTTACCATACATAGACTCATTAAAAAGTTTTTTGTATGTGTTTTTTAATTAAAATGCCAATTGGTATTTAGAAGGTATGATAAATGAGCAAGTACACAGGTGATTTGTATATGTATATATTTGATATAATGTTGGAGGTTGGCCACTGCAGTGTCAGGGGTGGCATTGATATGTGTATAACAATATGACACTATTACCTCTTGCCAATTGACGAGACTTGATTGAAATCAAAAATATTGATATCGATACACTGTTAATATATACGAGCATTGTGATATATAATATACTAAAGGGCAGCTCAACTTTGAGCCTGCAATGCGTGATAGTCAATTTTATGTCTTTGAGAACCAGTTTATGATAATTATACTGAAGGGCATGTGCTGCCCCTCTTCACCCCTCTGCCTCAGGGGTAGGAGGACAGTTGACCCATTTGCCCCCTGATCCGGTGCCCCTGGATACATATTTACTTCGTTATCAGTTTATTTGTTGTTACAGTATTTAAAAGCTCAAATTGTTCTATTGTGGCATATGCTATACTTGCGCAGCTGCTCTTACTGGTATTAAACACTCTAGATTTAATGATGTTTTATACGTCTCTGATGATGTAACATTTTCAGAGAAGTGGATGCTCAAAGCAAATCGCATATAGCTCGTTGTGATTAGTCTATATAAAGTTTATATGATGTAGACTGTGTAGTTCGTGTTAAATGTTTTTCTTACTCAAGAGGACTGTCAGGAAACTAAGTAAAACAGGAATTATAATATTAAATATTGGACTTACATGAATCTGAGGCATACCTAAAATAAGGCTAATTACGGATATGCTACACAGCTCCCCGTCGCGAGACGACGGAGTCGTGCAAGTAAGTGTAAATCGTAAGATTATATGTCAGACCAGCCTCATCAATTGACTATATTTATGTTGTACAATTTATTAATCTTTATGGTAGTTTTTTATTTTTTTTTTATTTTGATTTACGAAAGTAATGTATTTTATGCTTGATGAATATAAAAGTGTACAATCATGCTAAATATAAATTAAGAAACTAAATAACTAATATGGAGAAAAATTATATGTAAAAGGTTGCGGATTAAACTTAACTTTGCGACCAGAACGTGTAGTAGGTAATAATGAATTTTGTGTTGACGTATTAGGTGTAGTATTAGTTGTAGTTGGTGATACAGTTGTAGAAGGTGTTACAATCGGCGATGGTTGAGATGGTGCAGAAGTAGATGGAGTAATAGGCTCTGTAGTAGATGATTGAATTGGTCGAATAAAAGCGGGTTTTAAACGGTTAATTGAGACAGTTCCAGATTTGCCATGAATATCAATAGTAAATGTGTGAGTAGCACGAGATATAATAGGATAAGGTTCTTGGTATGGAGCTTCTGATACGACGTACGCGATCGACGCGTAACCACACATGTGAACAAGTAGCTAAATGTTTATTAATATACGATAGTGGAGGCTTACGATAAGATGAAGTAGAATATAAATGTGGAAGTGAATTACGTAATAAGATAATAAGTTGAGTAGCAGGAAATGAATCTGTAGCAAGCACAGGTGGTATCATCATTTCTTCACCAGTTAAAAGTGCAAGTGGAGATAAACCGATGTCAATTGGTGTCATACGCATAGCCAGAAGTGCCAGTGGAAGGGGATTAAGCCAATCAGTATTAGCAGCTCGTAACATCGTTTTAAGAGTGCGGTGAGAGCGTCTATTTTTCCGTTTGATTGTGGGTGGTATGAAGTAGTTATAACTCGATGGAAACCAACAGCGTCAGCAAGATATTGTTGAAAAAGTCCACGGAAAAAGTCTAGATTCGAATTGTTTACCTCGGTCAGTGACAACCATAGACTTAGAGAGCCAGCCGTTATCTCAAATGCCGTTATCTCAAATCGGCCCGATAATCTGGCCGATTCTATACAAAGATGCTGCTCTATCTAGAAAAGCCTCGCTTTGAAGGAGAGCTTATGATTGGTTTGATTTTTCGTAAGATTATTTTGATTGGCTGCCGAATATTTAACGGAAATGATCTTACCGAGAATGGAACGAGAATGAAACGAGAATAAATATTCTAGATAGAGAGATTCCGACTTTGAGATAACGGCTTTAGTCATTTTAGAATCGATGACCGATTTGAGATAACGGCTTTAGTCATTTGAGAATCGATGACCGATTTGAGATAACGGCTTTAGTCATTTGAGAATCGATGACCGATTTGAGATAATGGCTTTGGGGTCATTTTACAGACGCTTTTGTACGAAGAATTTTTTGAGATAACGGCTTCAGTCATTTTAGAAACGATGACCGATTTGAGATAACGGCTTCAGTCATGTTAGGAGCGATAACCGATTTGAGATAACGGCTTTATAGTCATTTTAGAAACTATGACCGATTTGAGATAACGGCTTCAGTCATTTTAGAATCGATGACCGATTTGAGATAACGGCTTCAGTCATTTTAGAAACGATGACCGATTTGAGATAACGGCTTCAGTCATTTTAGGAGCGATGACCGATTTGAGATAACGGCTTCAGTCATTTTAGAAGTATTGGCCGATTTGAGATAACAGCTTTGGGGTCATTTTACAGACGCTTTTGTACGAAGAATTTTTTGAGATAACGGCTTCAGTCATTTTAGAAACGATGAACGATTTGAGATAACGGCTTTAGTCATTTTAAAAGTAATGGCCGATTTGAGATAACGGCTTTGGGATCATTTTACAGACGCTTTTGTACGAAGAATTTTTTGAGATAACGGCTTCAGTCATTTTAGAAACGATGACCGATTAGAGATAACGGCTTTGGGGTTATTTTGCACTTTTGCAGACGCTTTTGTACGAAGAATTTTTTGAGATAACGGCTTGAGTCATTTTAGAAATAATGGCCGATTCGAGATAACAGTTCAGTTGAATAATGTTTACATAATATATAATTACACATCCTCTCTAGACAGTATAACAGCGCCATAAAGTAAACAAGGATTATTATATATGAAGTAATTTTATGCTTATGATTTGTTACAGGAACCGTAATGAAACAAGATATCGACAAATGACAATGACAATAGTGTAAACTGATCACCTATCTGAACTTTTTGAAAGTGGACTTTTGAAAGACTTTTGCTCTCGTGTAGACGTAGCCGAAAAGTTGCTACATCAACAAACGTAATAATTTGTAATGTTCATTCTGTATATACAAATCCAGAACGATCGCGATCAGGGCTAGCGTTGTATGGTTTGAGATTTGGTCTACGTCATATTTGAAGAATTACGTATAAAATGAACGTCGCAATAAAATGAACGAAGAATTACGTATAAAACGTCCTACGTATAAAATGAAGAATTAAATAGTGTCACCAACTTTGTCCATTCAAATATATCTTACTCAATATTCCTAACCATGTAAATATCAAAGACATCAAAGCATGTATTAGACTGAAAGTACAACATTTATGATAGCACTCTCTCCTCCCTTAAATTAAAAACACAATTTACGTATCAAATTATTCTCTGGAAATTTTAAGTTTACAGCATATGTTGTCTGACTCTGAATCATATTCCAAAACCGCATTTTATTGCAACTTTATGATGTTCACATGTTGAAAATTTTGAATCTTTTGCTGAAGATTCATTACGAATTTTATTTCATTGAAATCGTTTATATTTAAAATTCTATACTCAATTCAAATGACTCAAAAAGGTCGGTAAAAACGAGAATGAAATGAAAACATTCCAATGACGACAAATTTGAGATAAAAATGAAACGAAAACCCATGCACGTGATCACGACAATGGAGCGACAATATGAGAGTGATCTCTATAACGAAAATCACATTGTCTAGAAAATCGGCCGACTTCGACAAAACCCCTAGCCGTTATCTCAAATTTACTTTTGAGATAACGGCTGGTGCTGATAGACTTATTAGAACATGTCTAATAAGTCTATGGTGACAACGTAAAGAGGAACACCAATACGAGATAAAAAATGAGGCTAATTACGGATATGCTACACGTCCACCGTATTAATTCTATTCACTATTAGGGAAGTGGCTTTGTTTTCTTTTGCAAATAGTTTTCTTTGATAAGAAGACAAGCGATCGATAGAATAGACGTAATTTTGTGACGTCTCGTCATTATACTAATATAAAATATCGCAAAACTAATTTTGATTAATTATTATTAAAATGAAATTACAACAAATTGATTAATTAATTAAAATTATGGATATTTTCCACAGAAAAATGATATCCTAGGCCTCCTATAGGCATTATTTGTAGTCTGCCAAGTGCCAAGAATTTCGAGTCAATATAAATGTGTTTCCTCTGCATGTCTGTTAAATTATCAAGTGAAGTTTTTCTTTGATCATATTTGTCTAATGCACGATCAATCGTTATCTATAATGGTATTAGGATGGTGAGGCCAATTTTGCAAAATCCCCGGGGTCCCCCCTCGGTGAAGCCACTAAGATGCATTTTTGATTTGATTTGAATTATTTCTCAAAGGTACGATAATTATTACATAATAGAGACAGGCAAACACAAGTAATAAAACTATAAACATCATAAAGATAAATCATCGCAAAGAATCAGGCATTCTTATGATTATTAATAGTTTCACGTTTTTTGTGGCGATCATCAACTACAGCATTTTATATAATAGAAGTATTTTATTATCATGATATAATAGAAGCTATAGGAGGAACATCATCTGTATCTGTAGTTCCTAACTTTCCTCTAACTTCCAATATTAGGGATGGCTACTTTATACCTGCATACATAATTCACCAGTTGCGACTTCGGTTGGCTCATTGTGTAACTTAAACTAAAGTTTTGGCGGTTTTTGAAATAATTCACTAGCAGTTTAAACATGGCGGATACGCTGAGAAAAAACTTGCTTCTAACTGACTTTGAAAAAGACGAAGAATGTATGGAGCAGAGCATGAAGGTTTACCTAAGGGTAAGACCACTAATCTTTGGTGAAAAGGACGAGCAGTGTATCAAAATAGTTGACGATTGTACGATCTCAATGAATCCGCCATTGGAATCCTTCACATCAAAAAGCAAAATAAGAGGAATCGACACCCATACGCATCAGTTTACGTTCTCGTCAGTGTTTGGACCTGAAACATCGCAAAGTTCTTTTTTTAATTCGACTTTATTGCCGTCAATTAAAGAGTTTTTACTTGGTCGTAATATCCTTGTAATGACATATGGTGTATCTAATGCTGGCAAGGTAGGTCATAGGAACAAGGATTATATTTTTATTTATGATTGTTTTCTTTTTGTCCGTCATCATCAGGTAAACATATAATAACTATAAGCATTTAGAATTTCATGATTATTTAGGCTACACTACGCGTGAAGCAGGAACTGTATAGATAACAGATGAATGGTAATCAATAATCATGTAATGTTAATTCTTCTTAAATTGTAACATAGGCCTACGGCTTAGAGCTTGCTTGTTGTGTTTGGTCAAAATTTGAACATGTGCCTTTGATTTATTGTTAATTCATTCGAAAACTTTGAAAGTGAAAGTAATTCATTTTTAATGCTCATAAATATCAATCTTATAGCAAATTTCATAAAATTGAGACTGAAAGTTATATTCTAGACTCAGTCAGTATTAATTACTTATGTACGATGAATCTTAAATATATTTCCAGAGGATTTATAAAATAGGTAGGCCTACATTCCAAAGGAAAACAGTTCATACACGTTAGGTAGTCCAATTTTCATAACTGTGTGAACCGTTACTGAACACTAGCTTTATCACTAGCTTTATTACGCGGACGTTATCTTTGAGGTGACCTAGCTCCGAGAAATCACACAACAAAATTTCTCACAAGGCCGATCCATAAACAGACATATACACTCGCGAATTACGTAAAAAAGATGCAATTTGTGACTTCAGGAGCAGAATAAAATCTATTGCAACGCTCAGTCGAAATAATTTCTCGTAGCGTCATTAAGCGCGATGAATCTGACATAGATTGCGGATTAACACATGTCAGGCGGTGCGAGTGTTCCTTTGTGACTAGACTAGTGATACATATTAGTTACGTATTCTGTGTGACCGCAGTACTTCTTCAAATCTTAATTAGGCACGTGCCCTTCAAAATAGCTTTATCCTACGCTATATTAAGGCTATGGCTATACGACGTATTTTGAGCGAAAATAATGCAGGCGTATTTAATGTATTATTTACGCCTCGAAATACGCCTTCGAGATGTTTGAATACTTAAAGCGCGCTAAACAGGCGGAAATAAATTAAATTTTCTGATTAGTGCGTTTTACATAAACAAACTATTGTTCCCAACGGCATGAGACAAGATATTTGTTTTCGTCACGAGGCAATATGATATCGTAAGTTTATTCAAAAAATAAAAACAAAGTCGTGGAAGGAAATCGTTCGCTTTTTCTGTGATTGTTACAAGCCATGTTCAAGATAATAATCAACACACAGAAGCAATAAACATACGCTGTTCAAGAAATACCCATTGGAAATAAAAATTACAAACTTAGCTTTGCGATAATGTCGAGAAGAGTTTGCATTTAAGTAACTATGAATTTTTATTTAAATACAATCAAAATGTGAATGTTTTGAGATATGATTATTGCATTTTCAAGTCCATGTTTCTGATTTCCAATGATATAAAATAAAATTTATATCAACCTTGAAGACCATTGAATTATAAAATAAATGATTGATAAAAGAGAATGAACAATTTGTTGTACTGCGATTCCTACTCATTTGTATTTGTTGTTTATTGAACCATTTCCAAGGAGTTGCTATGCAGTTGCTATGCTGTTGCCATGCAACTACGTCTAAGCGAGACAAATTAAATGTCTAAACCCCCGTCTTTGTTGAAATAATTTACGAATAATTAAGGATTATTATAGAATTACCAAGGATGGCGTTTTATCCGCCTTCATTTTCGCCTGCATAGTCAAAGGCGTATTTGAGAGGTGTCGAAGGCGTATTTGCATTTAAATACGCCTAGCCAAGGCGTATTTTGGCATTTTAACCGGTTAAAATGCAACAGGCGTATTTAATGCGCGCTATAAGGCGTTCTCCAGGCGTATTTTAGGCGTAAATAATGCTCGAATTAAATACGCCTGCATTATTTTCGCTCAAAATACGCCGTATAGCCATAGCCTAAGTTATAACTATTTTTAACTCTATCTGCAATTTGTTCTTGAGTAAATATTTCTACAAGATATCCTTTTCTTGATCTAAATGTGAATGTAAATTGACTCGATTTGCACAGCCATGGACAGACGACTTTTCCTCGAGATAGTTGGTACTGCAAAGTATTAATTGTACTTTTTCGGATTTATTCAAGTATTACTAAATTATTAAATAAGCATTTTTCAATTACCATTTCAAAATTTAAGTTTGAAATTGATGTTTGTCTAGTAAAACTTGAACCATGTAATCGTATAGTTTATACGACTGTAGATAGATGTAGGCCTATATATACTCAATAGTCTAACAAAGTGTTCATCATTCATTCACCAAGCATTCAATTATTGTAAAACGATTGAAAATTCTTCAGTAGGGGAGAGCGGGGTGAATTGGAACAAATTTTCTTAAAAAAATTATTGCTCCAAAACGGCTCACGCAAAACTCACAATTTTGGTATCGATTTGTAGGAAATTGTCTGAAGTTTATAATGCAAAATACCTGAATATTGTCAAATCAAAGTTGAAACAATGTTTAAAGGAAGAATGACATTTTTTCAAAACCGCGAAATTGCGAAAATGTGGGGTGAAACGGAATGATCGCAAATTTACCATTATTTCATCGAATTTGTTCAAATAAATTGAGTATCATAGCTATTGAGCCTTTAAAAATTGATATCAACAATAATAAATTAGATAGATAAAGAAACTTACTTCCAAATATAAATTTATAAGATTATTATTTTCCATTCGAAAAAATGCGTCTCCGTAAAACACAATAACATTTTCCCGTACTAGCATAATTTTTCAAATTTCAGTTATAATTGAGAGAATATGAGTAAGGTTAATCATTCAAATGGGTTTTAATTAGATTTAACCAATATAATATGAATAAAACAACATTTAATTTCATGCAGTCCTTCGACAAAGTCGCTTTCCTTCTGAAGGTGTCAAATTCAAAGAAACCGCTCATGCAAATGTTTTGTTTACATTATAATTCACACTGATTCACGAAGGAAATAATAAGTCAAAACAAGACAATACAAACTCATTGATTTTACGTTGAAAATAAAACAACAAAAAGATCAATGGTTCATAGAAATAATACAAGGCTATTTACTAATGAAAAGAGGCAATTGAACCAATTTAATGGATTAATTTGAATGATTTCTTCTTGGTGTGAAATCAAAGGCGGAGCAACAACAAAGCAAAGCAGTGTGAAGCCAGACTGTGATTGAAATGTTTCCCGCCGTGTTCCATTCAACCCCATCGTGAATCTTGCAACATAAACACTATTTACTAGAAAGTTTGTTGGAAAAGACAAAAATGACAACTGCCTACGTCATAACACGGAAATTCTCTACACAATGGTATGCAATAACACCTGATGCGTGAAGAAATGAAAATAAAATCAAACGCGATGTGAAAAGCGAATGACTTGCATCGCGCGTACAAATTTTCGAAGGCTTATAATATTTTATTTACTGTATGTATCGAAATGAAACTTTACACAATGTTTAGACTATATAAGAACAATGTTCTGCTGCAATTTTGTAATTTTTGAGTCTTTAGAAGTTGTGTATTCCGATTCACCCCCGTTCCATTTCACCCCGCTCTCCCCTACATATTACACTGTAAAATTCTATAAAATATCGGAAAATAGTACAAAAATGATATGAGGGCTTGAACGTTCTTATTCAGGTTTACAGCCGTATACTAGAACTACGGTAATGCATATTCTATCATTTTTCGGTTTTGCGGTATATCTTCATTGCATAAATTGTTATCCTCTCTATCAACGTTATCTGATTAACAAAATTAGGGTTTCGTAATGTGAAGTCTCGTTCCTGATTATACATACGCCACCAAATTGTTTTACCAGTCTAGTATTCATTCCTTTGGCGAGAAAGTAGAACAAGTTAGCATCATGTCGCAATCTGTAAAGGATGCGGTAATACAGTGCAGAAGCTACTTTGCACAAAATACCTTTCTACAGAGACGATAAATCAGATGGGCAGATTTCGTTTCTGTGAAAAGAGGACTATAAAACTAACGGTTATGGTGTTCTTATAGCGTTTCCCACCATACGTTATGATTTTTACCCTCAAAAGAATACTCCATTTTCAATTCAGACATATGCTTACAACAATAAATTCTACTTATCTAGCTATTGTGGTCACCAGAGAATCTTTTGATATGTGTTAAATATGTGTGAGAATGATATGTCAAAATATAATCTGTATAACGCGCGAATGAAACATTTTCTGATTTTTATTTTCTTCAAATTCGTGAACTTCAAAATCATTAAATCATGTGGAATTTTGCTACTCTTGAGTTTATATGTTCTTCCTTACCTCAGTTTTGTGGGAGAGAAAAATAGATTTCCGTTACAGAGCTACGCCATCTCAAACGTAACATCGCGTGATTAATCTGATCTAAAGTCTATTAGAAAAACCGCACGACTTGTGACTTGTCGTCATAAAGCTAGATCCAATCCCTTTTTTTCCTTAGCGACATTTGGGTCAAAACACCACTTTGAAGGCATTTTTCACCAAGAAATGATTTCCAGATCGAAAAAAAAATACGCCATTGTTTTTTGACGTCAGGTTTTACTACAATTTGGTTGATGATAAGTGATTTATTGATTCAACTGAACTGTTGTGCTCGTTTTCGCAAACAATTTTCGTGAGCCCAACGACAACGATTCGACCACATCCGCTGTGTGGATCGTTCGCAGTTATCTTGCACGAAGCAACAGTTGTTTTAATAACCATTATATCAACTAGAAGATCAGCTTAACAATTAAGTAACAAAATCCTTGTGTACTACACGATTGTTGCGCCTCAATAATTGACATTGAAAACTTTCGGTAACACAACTAGCCACCATTATGCACAAAGCCACGCGGTCTAATCCAGCCTCGGACGAAAACGAAAGAGAGACTGTGGACTCAGCGGACTTGCAAAATGATCCGCAAATTGTAGCAAATCCGCAGAACATTCCGCAAGCACAAGCAGCAATGGACCCAATGCAGCAAACAATGCAGATGATGATTCAGATGTTAGCCAATCAACAACAACAACACCTGGACTTGCAGCATCAACTCCAAGAGCAACAAAAGGCTAGCCTGGACCAACAACATGAAATTGCAGAAACATTACGTCATCAAAATGAAGCCATTGCTCTAAGGAATGATACTACTCAAAAAATCGTTCTCATGCTGACGCAATTGGCACTTCCATCACTAGCAATGTCGATACAAGTCCCCAAACGCCACGTAGCGTTGCAAAAAAAATGGACACACCATACTTGAAGATATCACCAGAAGAGACAACTTTAGCAGCCTTTCGTACATGGCAGAAGAGTTTCAAGGGCTATGCTGAACTTACACGTTTACAAGAAGACTGCTCATTGAGAGGTAGACAGCAAATTATTCGTAGTGCTCTCCATGAAGACTGGGTTCAACTATGGGACAATGGTATGCTTTCTATTAGAGAAGATGAAGATGATATTGGAGCTGTCCTAAAGCACATTTGTACATACATCAGGAAGCAACGGAACCCTCTCTTAGATAGACAAGAATTCTATTCCCGTGCACAACAGGAGGGTGAGTCAGTCGATAGTGATATGGCTGCCTTGCGCACCATAGATGACTCATGAGGATACTCAGGTGACTTGGTATGCAAAATTGTAACACTGCTTGTCATCATTCACTGGCCTATAAAAATGAGAGGCTTAGGGACCGCCTTGTATGTGGTATTAGGGATGCAGCTACACAGCAAAAGCTGCTAGAAGAACCTTTTAACAGTCTTACCTTAGATAGGTCATTAACCATTTGCCGGACGCAGGAGGCAAGTCAGAAAACACATGATCATCTCAATCGCAGATCAGACTCTCATAGTACAATCAGCTTTGTATCTAGAGAGGAAAATGGCAAGTCTGCATATAGGCGTGGTAAACAAACAAAAAAGCCAAATGCCATCAGTACTACTTCCCCCAACGCACAGCTCTGCAGGAATTGTGGTATAGGACCCCACTTGACCCCAGACCTATGTCCAGCTAAGGATGTTGAGTGTTTGAATTGCAACAAAAGAGGACATTACCGTTCAGAATGCCGGTCAATCAAATCTGACACCAAGGCACAAAATTGTGTACTCTTAACTAACCCCCTTACGGTGGGAACAGTCACAAAAGTTAGAAAAGACACCCTCCCTCTGGCCACAAGTCATTTCACCCGTTATAATCCAACCATGGTGTGGTTACCTGACCCCGGGGCGTTCTGCGATGCTATGTGTGGGGATGAATTGGCCGCATTTGGCGGCAAAGGGAAGTTTGTATTGAAGGAAGATGCCGACCATCTGATCAGAGCAGACGGGAAGACTCTGACGAGCTACGGGAAAGCTAACATGACATTGCGACGTGGTGGACACTCTTATGATGCAGTTGTCCATATAGCGGAATGTTGTAGTTTACCGTTATTGAGCAAAGCAGGATGTATTGCTTTAGGTCTACTCCCTCTTGAATGGCCCCATATTGAAGAGTCTGTAAAGTCCCCTACCTACAATACCCTGAACGCATTGTCTCTTGGGAAAAATACTGAAATATCCCCCAAGATCAAGGAGTGGGAGCCTATTGTTGCAACACAGAAGCAGCAGATTTTATCAGATTTCTCTGATATCTTCCCTATCAGTGATGATGCTCCTTTGAAAGCTATGACTGGTCCTAAAATGGTTATCCAACTCACTCCACTGGCCAAACCAGTGCGACGCTATAAAGCCTATAGCATCCCTCTTCACTGGGAAGATACTGTGAAGAACAAATTAATTGAAATGACTTCCAAGGGAATCATCGAGAATGTACCAATTGGTGAAACCCCTGATTAGCAGCATCCAATGGTAGTCGTCCCAAAGAAAGGGTCAAGTGAACCACGTATTACAGTAGATCTTACGTCATTAAACCCTATATGTAAAAAGACCAGGTTATGCTACGAAAGTTCCACGAGAGGAAGTTCCAAAGATACCGGCTGGTATGAAGTATTTCACAACACTGGATGCTCGCCATGGTTATTGGCAGGTACCCCTGGCCAAAAATCACGCCCACTGACAACCTTCATCACACCATGGGGCTCTAAGCGCTTTTGTCGTAATGCTATGGGTCTTTCGTGTGCAGGGGATGAACACAATAGAAGAGGGGATGACGCTATCAAAGGAATTAGCAATGTCCTGAAAGTGGTTGAGGACTACATCATTTTTGATTCCGATTTGTCACACACGAAGAACGAGTTCGCTCAATCCTGAAGTGTTGTAGGGAAGCAGGTATAACACTTGGCAGGAAGAAGTTTGTCTATGCTGAGGAAAGGGTACAGTGGTGTGGTTATGTCATCGATGGCAGTGGGTATTCGGTGAATCCAGAATTGGTTGATGCACTCGGTAAATTCCCCATCCCTCAAACTCGCACTGATCTGCGATCTTTCTGTGGACTGGTCCAGCAGTTTGAGGCATTCACAGCCGATATTGCTGAGCTGATGCAGCCACATCTAGCACTTTTGTCCCCCAGTTCCACTTTTGTTTGGGAAGGACATCAACAGAAAGCATTTGATGAATGTTACCTCTGTGGGTAACAGGAAATGTTGTCACGTGACAACGCCCTTTTTCTGTAATTAGGGTTTAGCTTTCTGTAATATTTGTTGTTGTATTGTGATCTCCGTTGAGATAGGAGTATTGAAAGTAGAAATAATTTAATTTGCAACCAAAGTGTTTAAACTGTTGTTCAGTGTTATTTGTGAAGATAAACCAAGGTATTTATTCATTTTATTGTTAATTGTTATTAATTGTTATTTACTGATTATGAATATTTAATGTTATACTAATTGTTATTGTTATCTTATTTTAGAAAAACGTTCATTATTATATTATTCATTTGTTGACGAATAGAGATTTGAAAATATCACTGCTGTTTTATTGCTTCAACTCTATTAACTTGAATAAGAGCGCGTGTTTCTGTTTCAAAATATACTGGTACAACATAGTTTTCTTGATCTTCTCGTGGTTTATTGATGGATTCCAAGAATACGTGTGTCCTTGGATCGTCGTTGTAGTTTGTCCTTTGTCCTTTGGCCTGGCATGGTATTAACAAGGAAAGCTACCACAGAGATGGATGTTGACGTTTTGATAGAAGAGTGTAAAAGTTATATCGAAGAGTTAAAGAAGGCGTACGCCGAAGTCGATGCATGGTCAGATGATGTGTCCGAGGTAAGCGTATTAAACGCAATAAAAGAAATCGACAACATATGGAAACGGTATGTCGATTGTAATAACTCGTTTATATTAATTAATACTTTAACCGATTCGCAAAAGGACAATCTTCGCAAAGAATATTTATTTCAATGCGATAGAAAAAATAGTTAGGATAATAAGTTAAGTGTTTTTCACAGTAAATATAACGTGTCGGTGCTGGCGGCAGCTCGTGATAATATTAACAATAGACAGGAAATGGACAACATCTCGATTGCCTCTTCAACAAAATCACGGTCTAGTAAATCGTCTAAATCTAGCAATATTTCACACCGATCGAGTATAAGACGGGCTGAACAAAGGATTGTAACAGCAAAATTGGAACTAGACGCAAAAATTGCTGAGCAAAATGCAAACATCGCCATCGCCAATGCTAAATTAGTAGCAAGTAAAACGATCTCAGAAGCTCACGATATGCTAGATGATTTGCATGAAGAATTCCCTGTTGGTGACAATTTATCAGCACGTGCCGGCTCTGTCGTTTCTATCAGCTCCGGACGTAATCATAGTAATTCAGCAAACAATAGGAATATATTAACAGACAATGAAATAGATAATAGTCTTTCGAACAAAAGCAAACAAGCGGTTAAAAGTTCTAATGAGAATATAAGCAAAAGTTCGTCTTCTTCTATTGAAATAACAGCTCTTCATGAAGCTCTTTGTGCTGTTCAAAGGTTGAGTGCAACCAATGAATTACCGACGCCAGAAATAGTTAAATTCACCGGTAATCCTGTTGATTATCCGAGATTTATCAATAGATTCACCGATCTAATTGACTCTAAGCCACTTGATGAGAATCAGAAATTTTCTCGCCTATTGCAATTTTTAAGTGGACCTGCTCTAAAGGCAGTGGAGGGTTTTGAAATCACAGGCCCAGGAAAATTAAAATCAGCAATAGATCGTTTAAAAAAGAAGTTCGGACAAAAACATGTCATTACTCATGCTTGCCTGAAGGTGTTAACGGAAGGTCTTCCAATTAAAGCAAATGACAAATTAGCCTTCCAAACTCTTTCTGACAATGCAAATAGTGTTTATTCAACATTGAAACATTTAGATTGTCTGTCGGAAATAAATACAGGTGTAATTGCAAAATTAAATGAAAGGATGCCTAGATATTTTCAGACTAGGTGGCAAAAGGTTGCCAATAAGATTAGAAAAAGAAAGGATAGGCAGCCTACTTTGAAGGATTTCATTGAGGAATTGGATGATGAATCCGACGCCCTGAATGACCCTATATTTGTTGTGGCAGCTCCAATTTATAAGGATGTGACCGTTACTAAAAAGAAGGTAGATATTGTAACCAGGGCAACCACGCTAGCAACAACAGGGAACATAAAAAATTGTCCACTTTGTACAAACGAAAATCATTTAATGTACAAATGTGATGTTTTTAAGGAAAAAAGCATGGGGGAAAAAGTACAAATTATTAAGGATAACAACTTGTGCTTTGCTTGTTTACGAACAGGGCACATTTCTCGTAATTGCAATTTGTCTAAACCGTGCAAAGACTGCAATAATAAGCATAACACCCTTATACACCGATCTCCCCCTTCTCAGGAAAGTAGTAATTGTATCGAAATTATAAATAATTACACTGAAGGATGTAACTCAGCTAATACTGATGACTGTCATATTGATGAAACATCTATGATGCAGATAATCCCAATTACTGTGTTTGGTTTAAATAATGTTGCTGTGACAACATATGCTTTGTTGGACTCAGGTTCTTCCGTGTCATTGTGTGACAAAGATCTACATGACAGGTTAGGGATACAAGGTGAAATGAAGGAAATTTGCCTAACAACTGTCAATGGGGAAGGGAAGGGAGTTAGAACAGCCAACTGTAAAATAATGATTTCCAAAGTGCTAGAGAATAATGAAACACCTCGTTATGATGACGAGGTTATTTTAAATTCTGTATGGGTTATCGAGAACCTAAATGTAGGAAATAAGGTTAAGCCATGGGAAATAAACTTGTCAAAGTACCGACACTTAAACGGCATAAATTTTCCTTTAGTTGAAATAGAAAAGGTTTCTATGTTAATTGGTACCAACTGTCCTGATGCGTTGGTTCCTTTAGATTGTAGAAAAGGTGGGGCTACAGACCCATGGGCAGTAAAAACTAAGCTAGGTTGGTCACTGCTTGGTACAATATCTCAGTCTAATGATAACACATCTGTGCATGTTAACACAATTTCTGATGCTGTCAGCTTAAATCAACAGGTTGAAGGTTTTTGGTTGATTGATCAGTACGGTACTTTATCTGCTGAAGATGATGGTCTATCTGTGGAAGACAATAGAGCATTAGAGATGATGAATTCTACTCTAAAGTTGGTAGAAGGGCATTATCAACTGGGTCTACCTTGGAAGGATAAGAGTCTTTCTCTATCTAACAATTTTAATGTTGCAAAAAGAAGGCTAATGTACTTGAAGAAACGCCTTCAAAGAGATGAAGATCTAAGACTGGCATACCATGGTATTATCAACAAATACTTGGAGAAAGGGTATGCAGTCCGAAAAGGTGATACAGAGAAGGCAGAGAATGTTTCAAGATTGTGGTACCTTCCACATCATGCTGTACTATCACCTAAGAATCCAAAGAAGGTACGCATGGTTTTTGATGCGGCAGCAACATATGGTGAGGTTTCCCTTAATTCAAGTCTTCTTCAGGGTCCTGACTTGACAAATTCTTTGATAGGGGTCTTAACAAGGTTCAGATTAGGTAAATATGCATTTGTGAGTGATATCGAGGCAATGTTTTTACAGGTGAAAGTAGACCCTCGTGATTGTAACTCTTTAAGTTTCTTATGGTGGCCAGATGGCAATTTAGAGGCTGAGCCTGAAACACTTCAAATGGTGTCTCACATTTTTGGTGCAGTAAGTTCTCCTTCCTGTGCAGCTTTTGCACTGAAACGCACTGCTATTGATAATAAAGAACATTTTTCAAAGGCGGCAGTTGATACCGTTCTTGAAAGTTTTTATGTAGATGATTGCCTCAAAGCTACTTCTCTCGAAGGAGAAGCAATTGCTCTAGCAAAAGAGGTGAAGCAGCTACTAAAGGTTGGCGGTTTTAACCTCACTAAATGGAACTCAAACAGTAGAAAACTGCTTTCAGAATTTTCAGAACAGGAGAGGTCATCACCATTAGTTGATCTAGATTTGGATAAGTTAGGTGTTGGCAAAACTTTAGGTGTAAAATGGGACGTTGATAAAGATTGTTTTGGTTTCAGTTGCGATGTTAAGCAAAACCCCCCAACTAAGCGTGGTATATTGTCTACTGTTAGTTCTTTGTATGACCCTTTGGGAATGGCAAGTCCGTTCACTTTCAAGGCAAAATGTTTGTTACAAGATTTGTGGCGCAGTGATTATGGTTGGGACACTGAACTGAAGGAGTCTCATCTCGTTACTTGGGAAAAATGGCTCATTGACTTGATCAAATTAGAGAAAGTAGAGTTAACAAGAAATATTCTACCATTACCACTTGATGTTTACTCTAAGGTGGAGTTACATGCCTTTTCAGATGCATCTCAAGTAGGGTATGGAGCAGTCATCTATTTGAGATTGGTAAATCAGGATTCTATCAGTTGCTCATTTGTGATAGGTAAGAATCGTCTTGCTCCTTTGAAAGAGATCAGTATTCCAAGATTGGAATTACAAGCTGCGTTGACGTCGGTTAGATTGTGCTCAAAGATCTGCAGAGAGTTGAGATTGACTGATTCAACTTTGACATTCTGGACAGACTCGACAACGGTGCTCAGTTACATCTCAAATGAAAGTAAACGATTCAAAGTTTATGTTGCGAATAGAGTAGGAGAGATTCGCGAGACAACAACAGCCAGTCAATGGAGGTATGTTGATTCTGCAAGTAATCCAGCTGATGATGTTTCGCGAGGGTTGTCCCCAGAAGAACTTGGTGCTGAAAGTAGATGGTTTGCAGGACCTGATTTTCTACAGAAGGAGGAATCAGAATGGCCGGAAGATCCTCGTGTTATGCAATCATTAGTAAATGATCCTGAGGTTAAAGAAGATGCAAATGTTTGTCATACAACTAGTCAAGTGAGTGAAACAGGTTTTGAAGAGAAATTGTTCAGTCGCTACTCCTCTTGGGATAAGCTTAATAGAACCGTTGCTTGGATACTCAGGTATAAGGAGTATCTCAGATTCAAAGTAAGGTATAAGGATGAAAACATAAAACCTGCATTTTCTTTTGTCGATTATTTAAAGGTTTCAGAGCTCAAAACAGCAGAAAGTGTGATATTGAAGATTGTACAAGGTCAAAATTTTAGCAAAGAAATTTTTGCGTTAGAAAAAGGAAAATCATTGCCATCAAATAGCTCATTGTTGAAACTAAATCCATTTTTAGACAATGGGTTGCTTAGAGTTGGAGGTAGAATAAATCAAGCACAAGTTGCATTTACCTTTAAACATCCTGCGATTCTTCCGAAATCACATCATATATCGAATTTATTGATTAAACATTGTCATACATCTATGAGTCATGTTGGACAACAATCGACATTGTCTTTGCTTCGTACCAAGTATTGGATTATTAATGCTAGGAGTGCAGTTAGGAAATTAGTCAGAAACTGCATGACATGTATGAGATATGAGAGAAAGGTTGGCGAGCAATTGATGTCTTCCCTCCCTAAATCAAGAACGTTAGCGTTCAAGCCTCCATTCTTTCATTGTGGCGTAGATTATTTTGGCCCTCTTAAAGTTAAAAGAGGACGAGGAACTGAGAAAAGGTACGGATGCATATTTACATGTTTCAACACAAGGGCTGTACACTTGGAATTAGCGAATAGTTTAGAATCAGATTCATTTATTAATGCTCTCAGAAGGTTTGCAGCAAGAAGAGGCATGCCTAGTGTGATGCATAGTGACAATGGCACTAATTTTAAAGGTGCAGATAAAGAACTTAAAGAAAGTATTGCAGCAATGGACCAGAATAAAATTTCTAAATTTTTGTTATACAAGGCCTGTGAATGGGATTTCAATACCCCAACTGCTAGTCATCATGGAGGTATTTGGGAGAGATTAATTAGGTCGGTCAGGCAAATTATGAGGAAAGTTATAGGAAGCAGTCTTCTCACTGAAGAGACACTGCTTACAGTGTTGGTAGAAATAGAGTCACTGCTAAATTGCAGACCCCTAACCCCACCAAGTGATGACCCAATGGAGCTTGAAGCATTAACTCCAAACCACTTGTTAATGCAAAGCCAAGGACCACCATTGCCTATTAGTACTTTAGATAACGTGAAGTGTAATTACTGTAAACGTTGGCAACATGTCCAAGTGCTTGTCAATCATTTCTGGAATCGATGGGTTAAGGAGTACCTCCCTCTTCTGCAAGAACGCAAGAAATGGAGTACGAAGAAGGATAATTTTGCATTAGATAGTTTGGTATTAGTCTTGGATGAGTCAGTACACAGATGTCAGTGGCCGTTAGGCAGGATTGTTAAAATTTACCATGGTCGTGATGGCTGTGTAAGAACAGTACAAGTTAAGACAAGGTCTTCAATGTTAACCAGACCTATTACAAAAGTATGTAGCTTGGAAGAAGTTTAAGTGAACCAGTGTTAGAAAAAAAAAATAATAATAATAATAATAAATAAATAAATAAATAAAATTAAAAAAAAAAATAATAATAATAATAATAATAATAATAATAATAAATAGAAAATATAAAAGTACAAAAATAAATATAAATTGATTATAAAAATGTTAAAGTTTAGAAGCTAGTTATATAAGTGTGTATTATTAAATAGATTTAAAGATTTAGAAATGTTAAGGTAATTTTATTTGTATTATTGTTCATTTATTGTTCAATTTAATTATCTTTGTATTAGACATTGTATTTAGATTTAGTTATGAGAACCCGAGTGTTCTCATGGGGGTCGGTATGTTACCTCTGTGGGTAACAGGAAATGTTGTCACGTGACAACGCCCTTTTTCTGTAATTAGGGTTTAGCTTTCTGTAATATTTGTTGTTGTATTGTGATCTCCGTTGAGATAGGAGTATTGAAAGTAGAAATAATTTAATTTGCAACCAAAGTGTTTAAACTGTTGTTCAGTGTTATTTGTGAAGATAAACCAAGGTATTTATTCATTTTATTGTTAATTGTTATTAATTGTTATTTACTGATTATGAATATTTAATGTTATACTAATTGTTATTGTTATCTTATTTTAGAAAAACGTTCATTATTATATTATTCATTTGTTGACGAATAGAGATTTGAAAATATCACTGCTGTTTTATTGCTTCAACTCTATTAACTTGAATAAGAGCGCGTGTTTCTGTTTCAAAATATACTGGTACAACAATGAAGTTATTGCGATGCTTTCAAATCCTAGAAAGTTGGCGCAATTCATCCCAGGTTCGAAGCTAAGATTGGAAACGGATGCAGCGCAGTCACAGGGGTTTAGATTTGCATTATGGCAGCAACATAATGATAATACATGGCATCTTCTGCAGTGTGGTTCGAGGTTTGTGACACCCACGGAGTCAAATTACTCAGCGACAGAAATTGAGTTATTAGCTGTTGTTTGGGCAATCCAAAAATGCCGTCTGTTCCTACTTGGATCGCATTTTGCAGTTCTGGTCGATCACAAGCCACTGGAGGCAATCCTGAATTACAAAACCTTGGATAGCATTGATACACCACGCATTATTCGACTGAAAGAAAAGTTATCGAGTTATAATTTCACGGCAGTATGGCGTCCTGGAACACAGCATGTGGTGGTGGACTGTCTCTCTCGCAACCCAGTCAATCAACCTGAAGAAGATGATCTCGCTGGTGAAATTGAAATTGAAGCATTCGCCTCCTTTGCTCTTTGTTCGGTTCTACTACCAAGTCATCAAGCAACAAATCCAGATATCATCCTGGATAAAGTCCGTGCTGCAGGTGATAACGACAAGCAATATTGTAAACTCCGCGATGCCATTCCTCACAAACCAGATCATACTGCCTGGAAAGACAACATTTGCAAGACTGCAAAACATTCCACAACGGCCTGTCAGTGGTGGACAACGTAGTTCTTTTTCAGCAACATCGCCTCTTTATTCCAAGTGCAATACGACATGAGACATTGCAACACCTACACGCATCTCATCAAGGAAGAGTTCGCACACTACGACGTGCTCAAGAATGCATCTTCTGGCCTGGCCTAACAAAAGACATATCGAACCTGGTGCAACATTGCTCACCTTGCCAACAAAATCGTGCCAGCCTATGCAAAGAAACTCTTCAGTCTGACATTCCCGCAACTCGTCCTGGTGAGGCAATTGCCACGGATCTGTTTTTTTCGCTTGCCGGGAGTACTTGATCATAACAGATAAGTACTCCGGTTGGAAAGAGGTGTACAACTTTGGTAGCAATGGTGCAAATACAGATCATGTGGCACATTTAATTTTACAATGGGCCAGAATGATGGGTCTGCCAGCAAGACTAACGAGTGATGGAGGACCACCTTTCCAAAGCAGAGAGTTTGCCAAATATTGCTTGGAATGGAGCACACTACATGATCCATCCTCTCCATATCACCCAAAAGCCAATGGGCATGCTGAAGCTGCAGTTAAGGTCATGAAGGCCTTGATGACGAAGGTCAGCCCGCATGGTGCATTACATACACCTGCATTCACAGATGCCATCATCGAGCTGAGGAACACACCTTCCGCAGATGGAATAAGCCCGGCTGTTCGTTTATTTGGCAGGCCGTTAAGATCTAGGCTACCAACACATCCTCTGGTTTTTCAGCGCTCTGTGATGAAGCTTGTCCAAGAAGCAGATGAAAAAGCAGTCAAGCTCAGAGCAAAAGCAAACCTGATCAAATCAGAGACTGGTCGCCTGTATTGGAGAAACAGACGATTCCTTCGACCATTCAGCAACCCTGAAGAGCCAGAGGAAGAAGACGCACAGATTTTGGAAGATGTACAACGTCAGCCATCTCCAATCGACGAAGATGAAGATAATGGTCATATCCAACAGATGAAGCCCAGACGCAGCAACCGGGTCCGCCACCCATCACAACGTTACACTCGCTGAAGAAGAGGCATGTAGTGTCATGTGACTTGTGTACATTTACGGGTTAGATCCCAGTCTTTTAATATGTTTAATGTTTATGTTCATCTCTACTATGATACGGTTATACGATTACCTTCTATATATATTGTGTTATTATTACGTCTCCAACAAAATCGTGAGCAACGTTGGATAATTATCAGATTTTCATCAGAGAGTTGTGTCTTTTTTTGTTGATTATTTATATAAAAGTCAAATATGTGATAGCAACTGCTAAAAGCAATTTGAAAATGGAAAAGAAGAAATTGTGTCAGGAACGCATGAGCTTACACACGGCGCTGAAGCTAAGACAACAGAAGAATTCACGTGACGAAGTGAACAAGCGCGTGCTACAATTTGTCTTTCGGTCGCTGACAATAAAGTATTTCGTGTTTGTAAGGCAAAGACAGCCAGAGAAGCTTGGACAAATTTGTTGAGCATGCCATTAACGCCTTGATGAGCTGAATGAAGTTTGTTGAGCACCTCGTTCCGAAGAGATAATGGAATTAGCAATTTGTGATCCTTGAAGATAACTTCCCAAGCAGTACGATTGATCCCTTAATGGCCAGTACGAACGTAATGATGGTGGCATTGACTGTCGACTGTCAGGAAATCCATGGTGGATGTATTCTCTTAGCGTAGAGCAGTTTTCGTCAGTGGCGGCTTCTTGTTGCACTCTTTCCCATGGTACCGCAGCCAGTTGAGGGTCAGCTGAATGGTTTGCGTTGGCAAAAGCAACAAGGGTTTGTTCTAGCGGTGGGATAATGTCATTGATGATAATGACGGTATCTCCCAATGTTGTATGCACGAGAGCTGGGTAAACATCCGACAAGACTCCAATCCATAGATGAGAGCAAGTGCTTCCCCTTCCACAGGTGAATATCTAGATTCTGCTGGTGATGTGAAACATGAGCCAGCAAAAACAAGTCTTACAATTACTTACAATTACAATGTTTCTGAGTTAGTAGGAAGCCAGGACCGGTTTTACGCCAATCGGTAGAAATGCATGTTGGTCGATTGACTTCAAAGCTGCATACTCCTGATGATACGTGTGATAATCTTGCGTTTAGATTCCTGGAATATGACATGTAGTGTGGAGTCCCAGTAAAAAGATGTCTTTTTGGTTCCAAGAAGCTCTCTGAAAGGTGCCATCACGTCAGCTTGAGAAAAGGCATATGCCACCTGATTCACCAATCCAGACCAGGATCTAGCACCACGAATATGTGTTGGTGTAGGAAAATTCTCAATTGCAGCCAACATTTTATCGGTAGGCTTGATTCCGTCATTAGTGAGCAGAAATCCGGCAAATTCAATGCTGTCATTCCCGAAGTGAAACTTGGTGGGATTGAAAACTATTCCGTTCTGACCACATAGGTGAATGTATGAGATTTGTTTGCGGTTTGCTACATGATATCAACGTGCAATTACGATTGATGGTGATAGAGACAGATGCTATTCTTGTTGCTAAAGCAGGAGTTTCAATTGAGGCAAAACGTCCGATTGACATGATTGTTTCACCAGCAATGAAAGAAACAAGAGTGTGTTACAATTGTAATGTGGTTGGGCATTTGGCAAATGTTTGTTTGCAACCACGAAGATCAAATAATGGAAGTCGAGGTTACTCAATTCGCCGTCAAAGTAATATGCCTCCTCAACAAAATGCCAATGGTGTTGTTACGTGTTATCGGTGTGGTGAAGAAGGACATGTGATTTCTGGTTGCCGCCTTTGGGTGTTTTGTGAAACGCTCTCAAGGGGTCGCGCTTGCAGTACCATTTCTGGAACCTATCGTGACCCCACAACAGTAAATTGTTTACCTGTAATTAAACTAGCTGTTAATGGTTTTAATGTTACAGCACTCATGGATACTGGATGTTCACAAACTGTGGTTTGACAAAGTTTAATTTCGCAAGATTGCATGATTAATTCACTGAATCATATAACTATGATGAATGGCTCAAGAGTCTCCGTTGTTGTGAAGCTGTTGTTAAACTTTGTTTGTATTCTAAAATGGTCCAGTTAAAATGTTTGATAGTGAACAAGTTGTTATCTGATTTTGATGTTATCTGTGGAATGGATTTTTTAAAACAATGTGGAGGATTAGCGATATTTAAAAATGGCGCTCCACACTTAAATAATTTAAATATATTGCCGAATGTTTGTCTATCAACGCCTGTGATGAGTTTTACTCCTATTGAAATTGACGATTGTAATTTCAAAGCTATTTTTAATGGTGAATTTTGAAGCATTAAATGGAAATTTGAGATGAATGACAGCGATAAAAGAAACATAATTGGCAATATTTCGTTATCTTCATAATAAAATCGTCAGGCAAGAAAGTGATAAAGGAAATTCACATCTAAATACAGCGTAAAATTATAACAAAAGAGAGCTAATAATTAAACAAAGAGCCGGGATTTCACAGAGTCTAAGTGTGTATTGAGTGTAGGCTTGATCTGCCGAATCGCAAGCATTTCATGAATAAGGCAATCAAAGCGATTTTGCGTTTTCTAATTACTCTGAAATTTGTATGGCAATCGCGGACAGTGATACCATAAGAATGTCGAAGATGCGATCCAATAGCTGATCCGCTATGTCCGTTGTGCTATTACAACTTATTTACATTACAATATTGATATACTTCCTGTAAACATAATCGTGTCATTTATAGTTTTAGTTTAGATTCTAATATACTGTTCTGTGATCAACAACGTTTATTCTCTCGTCTCAAGTTCTAGCTTATTCACATAATACTACATGGCGCTGCGATTATTCGAACTTTGGGATTGTTATTGTTGATTTGTTATTTATACCTTCGTCTTCGTTTGGTATATTTATTGGTTCATATTTTTCATTCATCTTACTGTTCGTGTTGTTTACATTATGCCAATGGCGACACGTCAGAATGAAAAAGCTTCCACAAGCACTGCTGGTGATGAAGAATTCTCTGATAATTCTGATTCTCACGATCCAATAATACCTTTGGCATCTTCTATTAATCTACCTTCAGGAGATATTCCGCCATGGTTTAACGCCATTTTACAGCAACAACAACAAGCTTTTACCGCCGCTCTGCAATCCGTCGCTAAAGCAACTTCAAAACACAGAAATAACGAATCTCACTCGGGTTCAGCCAAAAGAATGGACATACCAACATTAAAAAGTCCTTCGAAGATAACTATTGCCGATTTTCGTGATTGGGAAGAACGATTTTCAGGTTACGCTGCTGCGACACGTTTGTCAACAGACTGCAATCTCGCTGCTCGAAGAGGCATACTAAGATCTGCAATTCACGACGATTGGTCAAAGTTGTGGACAGCCAAAGTAATCTTGGTCAACGATATCGATGATACAGACGCAATAATAGACAAATTTAGTCATTATCTTCGAGATAAACGAAATCCACTGCTTGATCGAAAAGAATTTCACAACAGGGACCAACTTCCTGATGAGACGATAGATCAATACTACGCCGTTCTACGCACGCTTGATGAAAGCTGTGGGTTTTCCCCTGAGTTAACATGCGAAACATGTCACGCAGACACAGGAATATCACAAAACATGCGGGACGAAAGACTGCGGGACCGTCTAATATGTGGCCTCCGCGATGTTGACACGCAACAAAAAGTCCTGGCAGAAAAATTTTCTACGCTTACATTAAAGAAAACATTAGACATTTGTACATCTCACGAGGCAAGTAAGACAACACAAGACAAGTTAGCAACCTCTTCAACAATTAATGTCTCAGCAATCAAAAGCAAGAAGCCTTACAAGAAATCAGAAAAATCAAATACTGGTCGTCAAGACAACAACAGCTCTAATGAACATACACCTAAATGTTATTTTTGTGGCAAGCAAAAGCATTCAAGAGCCGAATGCCCAGCAAAAGAAGCTATATGTGGATTTTGTGACAAGTTAGGACACTATCAATCAGTTTGCAAAGCAAAAAAAAGATCATCACATCAACCAAATACTAACCATGTATATCTTAATGCATTGTCAAATACAACTGATACAATCAAGCTACTAACTACACATGAACATGGACCCTCATACCTTCATTGGCTACCTGACACTGGTGCTGCATGTGACGTCCTAAGTGTTCAACATTTAAAGGCATTAAACTGTGACCTTTTATTAAAGTTGAAGCCAGCTACTGATCAACTATTTACAGCTAATTCAACACCTCTATCAACACTTGGTCGCTGTTCTCTGACAATCAAACTTAACAACAATCAATACACTGCTGACATTCATGTGGTGGACGCTGTCAATGCACCATTACTAAGCAAAAAAGGATGCATTGCGTTGGGTCTTATTCCTGAAAACTGGCCAGACTTATCAGCAGCTACTCCTGTCAACACTGTGTCTCTATTGGCAAGCACTGACCAAGAAGCTCATCACATCAATCTACCAACACAGCAATCTTCCAACGATGACGCCACACAACTTATAAAGGAATTCTCTTCTGTTTTCACTGACACAGGACCACTACGGAAAATGGATGGCCCTGCAATGAAGATAGAGCTGACCGAAGACGCCACACCTACTCGCCAATACAAAGCGTATAATATACCGTTTAAGTGGCAGAAATTGGTACAAGCACAACTAGATTCGATGATCACAAAGGACATCATAGAAAAAGTTCCTTTGAACGAATCACCACAATGGATTCACCCTATGGTTGTCGTTCCAAAGAAGAACTCTACAGAGCCAAGAATCACAGTTGATCTCACATCACTAAATCGGTTTGTCAAAAGACCTGGTTATCCATCACGCACACCACGAGATCTGATCGCCAACATCCCGCCTGGAATGAAATACTTCACTACCTTGGACGCCCGTCATGGCTACTGGCAAGTACCTCTGGCTACTGAATCAAGACCGCTCACTACATTCATCACACCCTGGGGCTGTTACCGCTTTAGAAGGAATGTCATGGGTCTTATCAGCGCTGGCGATGAGCACAACCGACGTGGAGATGAAGCATTGGCTGGCATTGACAACCTACAGAAAGTGGTGGAAGACGTCATCATCTACGACAAAGACTATGACACACACATCAAACGAGTCAAAGACGTCTTAAAGAGATGCTCTGATAATGGTATCACCTTGAATAAAAAGAAATTTCATTTTGCTCAATCATCTGCTGAATGGTGTGGGTATGTTATTACTTCAACTGGTTACACGTTAAATCCTCGCCTGGTTACTGCATTGACAGAATTTCCACAACCAACATCATTGACGCAACTACGCTCTTTCCTTGGTCTGGTACAACAGTTTGAATCATTTTCATCTGAAATTTCACAACTGGCAACACCACTACGAGCTCTACTGTCACCTTCAACATCTTTCTATTGGAATCAACTCCACCAAGATGCATTCAAAGGCCTCATCAATGAACTAACTAGTCCACGCATCCTTGCTCATTTCAATCCACAAGCTCAACTCCGACTTGAAACAGATGCTGCACAATCTAAAGGACTTGGCTATGCTCTATGGTCCGAACAAGATGACAAAACTTGGCGCCTCCTACAATGTGGTTCACGCTTTGTCACTGATGCAGAGTCCCGCTACTCTGCTACTGAAATTGAATTGGCCGCAGTCGTTTGGGCAACCCAGAAGTGCAAAATGTTTTTACATGGGTCATCATTTAACCTAATTGTCGACCACAAGCCACTAATATCCATCCTCAATGACAAGCGTCTGCACCAAATTCCAAGTGCAAGAATCATTCGCCTCAAAGAAAAGTTATCATCATTTTCATTCACTGCTATCTGGCGTGCTGGTACAAGTCACACCGTCGTCGATTGCTTCTCACGACATCCAGTTGATCAACCAAGTCCAGACGATGTCAACATTGATACAGATGCTGATTCAAGCTTCCAAGTAAATCACATCCAAACTCGTCTTCAATCAACTGATGCTACCAACTTTCCACCAGACGCAACTCTCAACAAAGTCAAATCTGCAGGTGAAAATGACGCAGTACATCTCAAGCTAGCTGACCTGATCATTAATGGCTTCCCACAACAGAAGGAAAAACTGGACATCAGCATTCACCCCTATTGGTCACTACGTCACGATCTGTCACTCTTGGAATCATCAATCATCCTCTACCAAGATCGCATTCTTATCCCAAAATCTCTTCGATCGACTATGCTGAATGAACTCCACACATCTCATCTTGGTCTAACTCGAACTCTTGCACGAGCTCGACAATGTATTTTTTGGCCAAATATGACCAACGAAGTCACAAATCGAATTCGGTCATGCGAAGAATGTGCCCAAAGACTGTCATCCAACTCACATGAGCCACTTATTCAAGACACACCACCAACTCGTCCTGGTGAAGCGATTGCAACAGACATTTTCTCACACCATGGCCACGAATTCCTTGTCATCACCGATAAGTACTCTGGTTGGCCTCACGTTGTACACTGTGGCAAGAGCACCGATACAGACACCGTCGTCGATATTCTATCCAGCTGGTTCTGTAGCATGGGTGTCCCTATTCGCTTAACGTCTGATGGTGGACCGCAGTTTTCAAGTCATGCATTTTCAGCATTCTGCAAAGATTGGGGCATAATTCACGACCCGTCGTCACCATACCATCATCAAGCCAACGGACATGCAGAAGCTGCTGTCAAAGCTATGGAAAATATTGTCGCCAAAGTAACAACAAATGGACACCTCAACACAGAAGCCTTCTACAAAGCTCTATTGGAATACCGTAATACACCAAGAAGTGATGGTATCAGTCCAGCCCAGCGTTTATTTGGCAAACCTCTTCGGTCACGAATCCCAATTCATCCATCGCAATTCACTGATGACATCAAGCAACTAATTATTATTGCAGACAAGAAAGCAAGCACGCTAAAAGAAAAAGCAAAACAACAACATGACCTTCATGCTCGCCGCCTTGATCCATTCATTCCTGGTGATATTGTCCGCATCCAAAATCAGAATACCAAACATTGGGATCGCATTGGAGAAATTGTCTCTATTGATCCTCGAGGACGCAGCTATCGCCTAAAAACCGAATCTGGTCGACTCTACTGGCGCAACCGCCGTCAACTCCGCCGGTACTATGGTCCATCAACATCAACTACAGCTGCTGCTTCAACCACCCCAGAGGAGGAAGAACCATCAACAAATACATCTAGTGCATCATTACATTCACCACCTAGACGCAGCACTAGAAAGAAAAACAAAACTAATAAACTAAATTTATAATCAATATTCATTACATGTATATTTCTATAATCTCCCAGAAAGGGCATGTGCTATTACAACTTATTTACATTACAATATTGATATACTTCCTGTAAACATAATCGTGTCATTTATAGTTTTAGTTTAGATTCTAATATACTGTTCTGTGATCAACAACGTTTATTCTCTCGTCTCAAGTTCTAGCTTATTCACATAATACTACATCCGTCAATGCGTTGGTGTAAGTGTTGGCAAGTGAAACCAACATAATTTGCATCATACAAGTCACGTTGAATAAATTTTGCATCAATGTTGTGAAAATGCTGGCTTTATTTGGCTTGATATTCACAACATCGATATTGCTGTTAAAATGCTGGCTAGGGTGGCAAAATGATGCCAGCATTTTCACAACATCGATTGCCGGTGCTGGCTAAATGCTGGCTGGCGTGGCCAACTGAAGCCAGCATTTTCACAACATCCGGAGCGGGAAAGAAATTTCTAAAAGGGGAAATCATCTTCGGCGTCATTGATTAAGATTTATATTTATTCAGATTATTCTTGTTCAATAGTATCTTTCTTTTTGGTTGTCCTTCTTTGCTCTACTTTGTGGGCAATTTTAAATCAAACCTCACTCCATTTAATGATCAGTCTCTGAACCATATGTACTCTCTTTGTCACTGTCCATCGCAGTAATATTGAAATCACTTGAGAATTTTGAATAAAGAGCAAACACTGCTACAGAAAATGACAAACTATATTATTTGTATTTTTCGACTCATATGAAATGATCAATCAAAATCTTCATGGCAAACCTTTCTCGCCAAACTGTTGTCATTAAGTAACTAAATTAAAACATTACATAATCACTGACCAATAGTAGAGACGTTTTTTCATTCTTTGAAATTCGATATGTCAAATGTTGTGAAAATGCTGGCTGGGTGGCCAAATAAAGTCAGCATTTTCACAACATCGAAGAGAACAATAGAATGTTGGCCAATTTTTGATCATCTTCAAAGTGCCAGCCAACAAAATCCAACATCGATGTTGTGAAAAAGCTGGCAAAATGTTTGCCGGGGCTTAAGCAACAGTCCCTTCAATGTTCATAAATTCATAAATGTACTGTAATGGAGGTCAATATTGCGTTTGTGGTTGTTTGTAACTTTTAATCATTTAATCAATTTTTTTGCAGGGGAGATATTCTTTTTTATTTTAAGCACAAGATTTACACGTAATATATCATTACTAAACAAGTTGAATTTCTTTTCTGCAGACGCACACAATTCAAGGTACAACAAAAGATGGTGGTATTCTCCCTCGTACATTTGATGTTGTTTTCAACAGCATCCGCGGAAAAGAGTATGGAGAATCCTCTTTAAAACCAACACAATTCTCATCTCTTGAGCAGCTCAACCAGGAACAACAACACTTAGAAGAGACATTCAAAGGTTATCTTTTCAACTATGGAATCAAAGCGGTTAGAGCTAGAACTATTTATATTAGAAGTTGTTAATATCATATTATTGGCCTACTACTAAATATTCCATAATTCTTTCTTCAAATAATTTTCTATCCAAACCAAATCTAAACTTGTAAATTAAATCATTGGACTAACCTGCATATTCTATGTGGTTGTCTACAATAAGGCATTAGGCCTGCAGGGTGTAATACATTGACACCATAGACTTACATAGACTGCTGACGAAAATATGCAGCATGGGGACAAAGATGGCTGACGCAAAGGACTTATTTAAACATTTTTATTGTTGACATTTTCAAAAAAAATTGAAGTTTCCTATAAACTCTTTTGCAATCTAAATTCTCGAGAATATGTTCTCACTGTCGTAAAAAGATAGTTTAATTTTGATTTTCCAGCCAGCGAAGAGAAATTTATCAGTAGGATTACCATTATTTTCAAACATTTATGAATAGTTTAAAACCGCACATAGAGACAAGGAAATTTAAAAATTATTTAAAAAATATTATTTACCTTTGAATACGATTAAAAAGTGGATATTTTATCTCATGAGTTATGAAGCTTGATATTGGAATTCGTAAGTAACTATGAATTATACGAGAAACTATGATCTATTTAGAAACGAAATTCTTTAAAACGTGGCTTAACTTTTTGTGATTTTAAGTCTCTGTTTTTGTCTTTTGCGTCAGCCATTATGGATCCCCATGGTCGTTATGTGTTTTTCCCGAAGTTTGTCAATAGAATCAGCAGTCTATCCCCTGCAAAATAATCCATGAGTTCATGAACAGTTCATGAAAATGTTTGTGTTGGTTCATGAACAGTTAATGAACAGTCACAAAGAGTTCTTGAAAGCTTCATGAACCGGTTCATGAACTGGTTCATGAACGTGAAATTGCCCAAAAGTTCATGAACAGTGCATGGCAATTTCACATTCATGAACTCATGAACTTTTTACGCAGGGGATGTTTAGTCTATGGTTGACACCCATCACTCCTAAGTTACACTCAGCATTATGTTATCACAACTTTTTAAATGTTAGCAACATAGGTCTATGCACGCTACTGGTTGTTACACTAAACTAGTAAACCTATCGTGAATAGATATTTGGAAAATTCTGTATGCAAGTAGTCAATTACATATTTTTAACCAGGAACTTAACCAAATTGCGCTCAAGCAAGTATTACTGTAGTGCTATGGCTGCTCAGTGTCAATTGCAACTTGATCTTCAATCACTGGTTCTGAGGAATGATTTCTAATTAATATTCAGATTGATACAATTTCATTGAAGTTTGTATTTTAAATGTAGATGTTTTAATTGGATTAAGTAAGCACTGTAACAAATCAACATATTTCCAACTACAATAAAATGGTGACACATTGCACATGCAATAATAGGGTCATTCCATGGCAAATCACCTGATCAAATTTATTTTACCCCAAATAACCTCTGACAGACAAATACGGTATCAGTATAACATTATGTTTTCCGCTTTACAAACAGACTATGGACATCACAGCCTTTCTAAAACTAGATGCATCCATGACAGGCAGTGAGACGTCAATCTGCAGTTCTGCATTTTCAGAAAGCAGCGTTTCTGTGCATAAACGAAGCGACCATTATCAAGAAGGTATTTTTGTTAAATTTATTTTAATATTTCTTGTGTGAGCAGGATCAAGATCAAAACAAAACAACCTTGATAAAATGTACTTTCAAATCAACACTAATTAAATTCATATGATTCTAAATTTTACAATTTACGTGCATAAATACTACAGAAAAACAATGCAATGTAAAACATACATAGGTATGTAACTAACTATTTTTAGCCGAAGCCTAGATTCTTACAGACATAATTTGGAGAGTCAATAATCAAAGTATCCGTAAATTTAAAAAACGAATTTACCTGGTGTAATAATTTCATTTTGTTTCGGTGATAAATTGGTGGATAAAATGATAATTCGGTGTGTGTGCAAAGGAGACACAAAGGCGGGCCGTGTATCATGAAACGAATGAGTGAAATCTGGGTCCAGATTTCCAAGACAAAAATATGCAAAGGCTGCTGGTCATTTTATGGTCTTTAAAGTCTTTAATCAGTTACGGCATGTTTTCGTCAGTAAATTCAATCTGATTTTAACTTAACCAGTACAGGCAATTCATCCACATTTTTTAGATTTATATCAGGATATGGTATTAGTAGGCTACACAGTTTTCTAGATTATTGACATCATTCATGCTATTTTGCTGATCGGATCCTTTATATTTTACATGTGACCTTTCTTCGTGATAAGTTCGAGTACTCGGATATGTAAATATAATGACGAAAATCTCCGTAAAAAGTAGCCAAACAGAAATTATTAACAAAATTATAAACAGAAACATAATTCATTTTAATTCATTAGTGCATCAGGAATATGAGAACTAACATATTTGGATTTCATAAGCTAGTTTGATATCTTTATTGCTCCAAATAAAAATATTGTACGGCAAAGATTGCGTGGACTCAAGCTGTATTTTTTCCGCTCAAGTACAAGTTAATTTGCATACGGTAACTATTGATGGGTCCGATTCATCGATAAATCGATTAATGATTATTTTTTCGTGAATCGATTATGAAATTGTGAATCGATAAATCGTAGTAAAAACTTATTGTTTCTTTGGGTCTTTTCTTACAATAAAATAGTTTATTATTTATATGGTGTTCTGTTCTTTCTAAATGTAGATCTTATTTATTGAAAACAATGCTTCTTTGATTTATTCCTTTGCAATTAAACGTTCTTTGAATAGATCGTAAATGTTTGTTTACATCGCGAAGCATTGTAATTCAACTCTGTTAATTATTTGCCACGCCATTTGACACCATTGCTGATATGGTCTATTGTTATCATGAAGAGGTCATCACCTTTCCAGCGTTATGATAAAAACATGTCTGAAAACACGTGAGGGTAGAAAAAGTTTATTTTAATTCAAACCATTCAAATTTATGCTCTTAATTCTAAACATAAACACAGTTTATTATGGAATAATTTATTTGATCCAATATTTGCATGTTATTCTATTTTTTCGATGAAGAAAATGGCATCGAAATCGAAATATACTAGCGCTTGTAACGGAAAACAAAAATACGCGACTAAAAAAATACAGATTGAAATACAACATGACATAATAAAATTCTCACAAACATATTTGAAATGAGTTCATTTTATTGATTCGATAGAGAAAACGCCATTGATGCAACCCTTATGATGAATAATTCCGAAGAAATGAAATACAAAAGCCGTAAAACTTCTTTCAAACTTTCAGTCGCTGATGAGTTTTTACGATTAATCGATTCTGAATCGATGCTTCTCTTCGATTCATCAATCCCCCAAAAAACTGGATCGACCCATCACTTACGGTAATAAAAGAGAGAATGCACACATGTTTTTCTTATTTGTGCAATCCTTTGTTTCAACATGATTTGACACCATTCAAAAAGTTCACACATGACCTGAAGTGTCAATAATACCAAATTCTTGTGCAAATAATGTTTTGAATTATGAATCATTTTATGGAGAAGAGAATCGTTGATTTCAAAGCAGTCTTTCTTTGGTGAAGAAATATTTGCCGGTCATAAATGACGAGAGAACAAACATATTTGCCGGACAAACGTCAAAATGTACCGGTCATTGACGGATGACCGACCGGCACTTATTTCAAGCCCTGGCTATAAGATCCACCGAAAGAAGCAAAATGTAGGCTGATGTTCTTTCTAACCGATACTAGACTGATTTAGACTTTCAGAACAATTCTGTTTGAAATTTAACTGGGACATTTTTGCCAAATCATTGGAGAAATACTATAATTTGAATCAGCAATCAGTTTATTAAATTACTTTCAACGGAAATCTTAACATATAAAAGAGAGTTGCTTAAAACGTATGTACCCTGATAACTCTTCGAATTCTTTGAATTGTATGAAAGTAGTATCATTCGAATCCCTGTGCTTTGATTTGTGTTTTTATATCCCTTCCGTTATCATTTTCGTTTTTTACTCTCCATATCGAAACAAAATGTATATTTTCATTTAACGGTCTTTGCGGCATCATGTTATCACTGCTATTGTTCTTAAGGGATCTCCCCATGAATCTTAAACCCAATTCAGCCCTCAAACCCAGCAACGTGAGTAACTCATTGCTAGTGAAATATAAATGAAAGTGAATATAATAATTTCATAAACAGAAAAGGTTATAACGTTTAGGTCGATTTTCAGGAATAACTTCCTGAAATGCGATTCCGGGACTAGTTGCGATGCCCTATAAGATACATAGGTTATTCTATAAAAATTCACAAAGTAATGTTTGATTTCAACAGCTCAGCATCTTGCCGCATCCCTTGAATCAAGAGTTGCTGATGAAACAGCAGTTGACCTGAAGGAAGATGATAATATACTTTATTCTGTTTGGGTATCATATGCTGAAATCTATAATGAAAATATATACGATCTATTATCACCCATTGATGCACTTGGTAATAAACACCGGACAACTTTGAGATTGGCAGAAGATAAAGATGGAAATCCATATGTCAAAGGTCAGCTATTATAATTAAAATGCCTACTGAGGTTTATTTCCCCTTGAGGGCTTGAATGACTTAAATGACTATTAGGGATTTTGTGTCAGATTTTCTATTTGGCCCCATGCCAGCATCTTAATTTGATAGATGTAACTAGTCAATAGTTACATAGGGGTCATTCCATGTAAATTCAGCAGGGCCTGACACCCACCCTCTTGGATTTCCCCTGCAAAAAAAGTTCATGAGTTCATAAACGTGAAATTGCCCAAAAGTTCATGAACTGTTCATGAACAGTTCATGAACAGTTCATGAATTTTTCATGAACTTTTGGGCAATTTCACGTTCATGAACCAGTTCATGAACCGGTTCACGAAGTGTTCATGAACTCTTTGTAACTGTTCATGAACAAGAAGAAAATGTTCATTAACTGTTCATGAACTGTTCATGAATTGTTCATGAATTGTTCATGAACTGTGCATGAACTGTTCATGAAGTTCATGAACTGCTCATGAACTCATGGATTTTTTTCGCAGGGGTTGTCTTAAATTTCAACTGCAAAATGCTAACAAGTATCTGATCCTCAAACACATCGCATTTACCATTTTGTTACTTGCAACATGCAGCTGAAATTATGTTTCATAACACTATCAGACATGCTGAATGCATTAAACATGTTACTTTCATCATCAGCCCACTCTCAATTGATCAATGGGTAAGTTTACAGCAGTACACATAGAATATAATTCTTGCCGAGAAATTCAACATGCCGATATGCCAATATCACAAGTCTGACAGGTCCTACCTCCAAGATTTTTTGTATGGGTATGCAGTATACCATAGAGCATCTTCATGTTCATTTTCAGCTTGGAGAAAGCTTCCATGTCATGGCAAAAATCTTTTTTTCGTCACATTTTGGCAAATAATATTGGCTTTCATAATCCAATTCAAAATAAGTTAATGCTGTACATTGGGTGTATATTACAAAAGTTAATGTTAAATTATTCAATTTTATCTTGGATAATTATTTATTTCAATCTATCTTGAATCCTTTTATTATCTGTATCATTAATTTTGTACTGGCAACCAGTCACTATGTCAAGGGGCTGAATCTTACATACAATGCATACATGTTCGTCTCTTGGCGGCCACATGTAAGATCTTGCCGGATAAGGTGGATGCATAAATTTCACACATGCATCGCCATTATCTTTGTTTGTATATTCTATAAAACCAATCCATAATTCTTCATCACACTGGCAAATAACAACATCTGAATCCCTCACATCAACAACTTCTGTTTGAGCTTCTTCGGTACATTTTTCCCCAAAAACCAAATCAAATGTTGCATAAAATTTATCGTCTTCTGACACTCTTTTAGCAGCAACAATGTTTTTAGCAACAGGTTCAAAATGATGAAAAGATCTGGTACCAGGGAATGTTTTGGCCTCTGCAAATCGGCTATCCAGGTCTGATCGAACATTTTCGATATCATTTTTGGAAATATATTTGCAGTTTACACCACTGATTTCTTCAGGCAGTCAAGATCTGATCAGAAACAGGTCTCTGAAGGCTCTTGCAGCTAACCTCTTCACAGTTCCTCCTAATCCATCACACAGAGATTTTTCATGACTTTTTGCAAAAAAAAACTCCAGCTGCAGTCAACATCAAAGTCGTGTTTATGAAGACAAATGTTTATAAAATTTTACAATTCTTGTACTGGCCATCACACCCATCACTGAAATAATGGCATGATGTATATCTCTAGAGATTGATTCTTTACAATACTTAACTGCTTGTCTCATTATCTCATGGACAAATGCAGTATCATGATTCAAATCATCAAAAATAAAACACAAGGAATCGGTACGTAGCTCACCATCTACCTTTGAATATACAACTAAAGGATGAAGCGTGATGTTTGCTGATTCCAATGATAGCTTTGTATCTCGTCTTGAATAACAAATGTGTAATTCTCTATAAATTTAAAAAATATATAAATAATGTAAAATTATGCATTATTTTCCTGCAGCTTTTCTATACAGTCTTTCAGATGTTTCACTTGGGATTTTGCAAAAAAATGAATGTGTTGTCTGGGTACCGAGCTTTATTACAAGCAGTTCAACAAAATCATTAATAGATTATGATCGGCATAACAGTTCAGCACCATCAGTACCTGCCTATTGCTGAAATTGTATTTCTTCTTCTTCAATATCAGTGATGTCTATATAATGCTCTTGGTGTTGTAGCTCTTTCCTTGATGAATTGTTGCACAAGGTTTAGTGAAGGGCAATCGTTGCAGCGATGCATACATTTCTTGGATAATCTATCACATACCATCAAATCTATCAGCTCGTTACGACTTTTGCTTAAATTTACTGCATTTAGCATCAGTCTACATTTTGATGCATTGTACATACGCAAACAGAGTGAGTACCTGAACGCCCAACCAGTGTACACCATTTTGGTCTGAGACTACAAAAGCTTGAAAATCCTATATTTGCTTGAGGATATTGCGGTTTAAATACAGAATAAAGTTCTTTCATGTTGCAGAGAAGAAGTCGCTTCTGGACTAAAACATTCTTCTGCACACTTGCGCAATCCTTATTGCCTGGCATTGGACGACTGTACTCATCATCACAGAAAACGCTCTCCACGCATTTTTTCAATGCTTCATTTATTACTTTTCCTGTCTTTTTTCCGGCATTTCCAAATTCCTTTATTGGAAATTTTCTTAATTCCTTAATTCCTTTTGTTGAGACTAGCATTTTTGTTTGTCTAGCTTTATATTTGGTAACATTAAATTCTTTCGCTGTCTTTGAGATTGACCATGACTGTGGGGCTATTGTAAGGATTTGAATTTGTTGTCGTCTGCTAGAAACAATTATTTTTTCCTTCATCAAGCGTATTACATAATCAAAATCAGCTGCTTTATTTTTTATTTCATTAATATTTAATGGGATCTTTTCTTTTGGCAGTACTTACTTGTGTATGCTTTCCTTTTGTTTCTCTAACTGTATATCCAGTTGTTTCAACTTTCTTTTGCCATACCGTATGTAATTTTTGAATGTGTAGCGACACCATGTAGTTTCAATGGGTCGACATCAATGTCCTCAAAGCTGTGATCCAGGCTTTCTTTTATTTCGCTTCTCTCTAGCTCTTTTTCTAAGCATTGCATTCACTTTCACTGGTAGTATCGTCTTCAGTATGTTCCTCATATTTTTTAAGTATCTTTGAAATTTCAGCCCAACATGTTGTGCATACTTTCTTTCCTGGTATAACCTGCAGCCCAACTTCTGCCATCTCCTTGCTCAATGACAGTGATACAACCCTCATACCTTTTTTAATCTTGTTTTTTGTTTTTAATGAATGGATCTCAGCAATTCCTCTGACAAGAGCTGTATTGATATAAAAATACTTGCTTGTGATGAAAACATATCTCCAATTCGGAGCTGCATCGAAGGCCTGTTCTCAAGAACAGTATTTCCAACTGATCTACATCTAAAAGAACTCAATGTTTTGAAACCAACTCTACTTGTATAAGGTAAAAGATGACAGATATTTTTCTGATCGTTTCCAAAATAGGCAGACTCCAAATTCTGTTTGCTATCCATCTTCAAGTTAGATTTTACTCTGAACAATGAAACTCCAAATCAATGTTCTTTTGTTTGAAAACTGTGTAAATATTGGCCTCTGACTGTTTCCTCCATAAATCAGTAAAATCAACATACTGTGTTGTAGGTCCGTAGCTGGACTACTGGGGCGTTATATTCGACTTTAGGCAGAATTGATCAACCAATATCGTTGCATTAATAGGCTAACTGATGTCATGATTATTACATTTATTTTTATGGCTAGAGCTAACATTTGGTACTTGCTAGCATCGCATCACATTTGATAACTTTCAACTAAAAACTTTATTAAATTATTCTAACAATAGCAAAATGATACATTTTTATATATGAATAATTTAACATTAACAGTTCAATCTCAATACTGTATTGACATTTTATTATTTTAGTTTGGGTCATATTGAAATTTTTATGTAGCTTGATAATTCATGTAGCCTTTGTAATATACACTCAATGTACAACATTAATTAACTAATTTTGAATTGCTTCCATTATAAAAGTCGATATTCTTTGCTAAAATGTGACAAAAAAAGGATTTTTGTGATAAAAATGATACATTTTATTGAGTCAATATTCCATGACATGAAGCTTTCTCCAAGCTGAAAATGAACAGGAAGGTGCTCTATGGTATACTGCATACCCGCACAAAAATGTTTTGAGGTAGGACCTGTGAGACTGGGATATTGGCATTTCGCCATCGGCATGTTGAATTTCTCCCCTCCGGCAAGAGTTATATTCCATGTGTACTGCTGTAAACTTACCCATTGATCAGTTGAGAGTGGTCTGATGATGTAAGTAACATGTTTAAAGGGCAAATCTACAATCTGTGTAGTAGTAGATTCCCATAGAAAAAATCGATCAATCATATGGACACTTTTAATAGAAGATAGTTATTGGAAATAGTCTAGAATTATTCAACATGATATTGTGAACAAATTAAAGTCAAAAAATATTTTAAAATGTAAACGTATTAAATGTTTAAAAACTTTTTATTTGTATCTGAGTTTTAACAATAAGAGCCTGGAACTAGTTCCGTGCACATTTTAGAATATGTTTTGACTTTAATTTGTTCAGAATATCATGTTGAATAATTCTAGACTATTTCCAATAACTATCTTCTATTAAAAGTGTCCATATTATTGATTGAGTTTTTCTATTGGACTATACTACTACACAGATTATAGATTTGCAGATACCGCAGATTGATTTTTGAAGATTTTGAGCTAAAAATAGGAAATTCTGCAATTTTGAATCCGTTTTTGCTTCATTGAACCTCAAACGTATCGCATTTAATGTTTTGTTACTTGAAACATGCAGCTGAGATTATGATTCATAACACTATCAGACATGCTGAATGCATTAAACAACAAATATGTTTGTGCGATATATGCGATATGTCTGAGGATCAATGAAGCGAAAACGGATTCAAAATGGTGGAATTTTCTATGTTTAGCTCAAAATCTTCAAAAATCAATCTGCGGTATCTCAAAAACCAATGGAGCTATGAAGCTTAAATTTGAAATATAGTCATAGATACTTGTTAGCATTTTGCAGTTGAAATTTAAGACAAATCCAAGAGGGTGGATGTCAGAATTTAATTTTTCGATGGAATTGGAATGGAATAACCCATGCATAGGCCTAGTAATAAAATAGCAGTATAGCGCTGACATAAAGTTACGAATCATGAAACAAAGTGCTTGTTTTTTCTTTCTTAGAAAGATTTCTCTTTGTTGCGTAACTTTTCACAATAGACCAATTTGGCTAAGAAATCATGTGACAATTAGCAGGTGTTTATATCACGTGACTCACGTATAATATCAAGTAAACTACCACAAAACAGAGCAATGTTTAGTTTTCTTTTTCTTCATTAATTAAACAAAATGAGCTCGGATCTTATTATTTGTTAACCTTTTGCTAATTTTAAACGTTTAATTCTATGTCAAACCTGTTTTTATTGCTATGGGCTGAAATAAACTTACAGATTATACTGCAAGGTAAACTGCAAGTGAATTCCTATTGATTCAAAAATGTTACACCTCTTAATTCCTGTAAATTTTCTCCCAGGAGAATAAGGAAGACATGAAACACGCCAGCAACAACGTCGAGTAAGCAACTATGCACAGAAGTAATTTTCTGAACTTAGAAATTAAAAAATCCTCTAATAACACAAAGTTAGATCCATTTGATAACTGCAGAAACGTATGTGCGACCGCATGCAATCATTCATTCATCTGACTGTAAACACCCACTACAGACCACGTGACCACCCAATCGAAACTTAGCCGAATTGGTCTATTCTACAATATTTAATTGTCATGCCAACTACAATACTTCTGTAAATTATTATAATTACCTGTATATACAAATACTATCTTCCAAATACAGTAATTGAGAAAAACTTTATTTCAAAGTTTAAAGCGCAATATCCTTTGCTAAAAATCTAAAGTTTCTAATTGAAAGATTTTTGTAGAACACGCGTGACCATGAAACATGTGACAATAATGGCATGAGAAATCAAAAATGGTGCTATTTTGATAGTGGATCGTTTTGAGATTTGAGAAGTTTTCTCTCATAAACGTAATATCAGAGGTCTAAAAACATGCCACGATGTTGGGAATTTACTAATAGAAGATTTACTTTGTCGATTAAGTGAATTTAAGTCGTTTATATTTCAATTATCTTTCTTATTTTAATGCTATAATGTATATTGGCCGAATCTAATGAATTGGATTCGGCTGGTTTGGTGATCCGGTAAAATGGCCGGAATCACAGAACAAAGATTTGTTGCATCCCTAATCAAAAGCATTGTAAAAGATTGATCAGATAATTATAATCATGTATTTTATTGCTATGAAAGCACGGTCAATGTCTGACATAAGAGAGCTTAACAGCTAGCCTCTCTTTCAGGTTACCTATGAGTATACGGCTGAGTGGCTTTTTTCGCTGAGAGCAATGATTTCAAACGCTCTTTGTTGATCTCAGCTGCAACACTGCAGATAAATTTCAACAGATTTCATGGCAGATAGGTTTTTCTAACAATCCACTCATCTAGAAGTAAAGGAGTGTCCGGGTGCCATCTGTAGGGTAACACTGATGATGACTCTAGTGAAGCAACGACATGGAGCATCACAGGGCAACCTGGGCGTGTCTTGCGATGTGATGGCATGGGAGGTAGATTTTGTAGCGTTCTTCAAATGGGCTGCTGTGCGTCTGAGTTGGCGACCAATCATTTGGCTCATCACTTGCTGATACTACAGCAGCTGGTTTCCATAGGTATTTGGCTGGTCTTGGTAGAAGTCGTGAGCACCAGGTTGAAACATATATTCTGGTCTTGGATGTGTTGGCATGGCTTGTGCCATTTGGGTGTCAGCACGTTGCTGTAGGTGTTCCTATACCAATCGTTTGTCTGAAATGCCTGCCTCTTTGACTGGAAGGTTGCTGGTGATGCGAAGATTGAAGAGTAATTCAGCAGGGCTATTCAATAGATGGTCATTTGGTGTATCCCTCAGCACTTGCAGGCTAGCTGGATGAGTTTTCATTTTGTTTTTTGATTTTTTCGTAATGCATTTCATGGTTTGTACTGTTCGTTCTGTGATCTCATTTGACTTAGGGTAGCGAGGGGATGATGTGTTATGTTGAATATCATTCTCCTGTACAAAGGCACTAAATTGTTGTGAAGTGTACAGAATACCATTGTCAAAGTAAAGATGTCTTGGCGTGCCTTGTTCACTGACCAGGCGCCTGGAGATGGCTGCGATGATCTTTGATGTGGTGTTACGAAAAAGGAGCTCTACGAGAGGATACTTGCTCAAATGGTCTGTTATTATGATGTAGTGCTTTCCAAGATATTCAAACAGACCCGAGCTTATGTCTTGCCATGGACTGGTAGGAATGAAATGCTGTAGTGGCGCATGGAGGTGCTGGTTCTTTGCCAACTCTATGCAGATGGGGCATTGAGTTGAGATTTCACGGATAGCACGACTTATACCGGGTCAATATATGGAGGTTACAGCACAAAGTAGCATTCTTGTTTCACCTTGATGTGCCTCATCCAAATGAGATGAGAAGGAGAAGGTCATTATCAAGTACCAATTCATCTTGAGCTGACCAAAAAGCACTTAAAGCTTCCAGGACATATGACACCTCTCTTTGGGCCATCCATCCACTATAGCCCCAATTTGCTGATGAAGAGTCGGATCACTCTTTGTAGCATCAGGCAATTCCCGATATTCGTATGTCAGAGAAGACAGCAAATTGGAAAGCCATATGATGTAGATTAGGCCCTAGATCAATTGAAAGCTCCTCTGTTGGAGAGACGTCTCTTGAGAGAAGGTCAGAGATAAACATTTTTTCTCCTTTCTAGTACTGGAGGGTGACATCATAACCTTGCATGCAAAGAAGCATTCTCTGTAGGTGAAGGTGCTTCAATGAAATCATCTCCAAAGGCTTGTGGTAGGTAAGAACGGCGAATGATCGCCCATATAAATATGTATGAAAATGTTCACAGCCGTAGACAACAGCTAACATCTTGCTTTCTATATTGGCATAGCGTTTCTTGCAGTCAATTAGAGATTTGGATGCAAAGTGAACTGGTTGCAAGAGGTTACTTTGTGGATCTGACTGGAGAAGACATGCGACATGCCCTAGTAGGATGCAATCAACTTCTAAGTACACTGGTTGCTCAGGATGGTGATGTATGAACTCACTGTGGTGTCGTTCTAGACAGAGAACACGCTTGCATTATGTCTGAATAGAACTGACTATATTTCGACATACATTACAATTACTATATTAAGATCATATGACTTTAGCAGTTACACAATAATCACAGTAGGTATTTACATGTTTATAATTAGGTGACTACGTCACACTCACAAGCAATGCGGATTTTTCCTTTAGTTCTTGGAGTGCCTTTGTATGCTGTGCATCCCAACTGAATTGTGAATCTTTTTCAGCAGATTTCAAAGGGTACTGGACCGCGCACTGAAATTGGGATAAAATGACTAATGTAGGTGCACATCCCAGGAAATCTTTGCAACTCTTTCACGCTGTTGGGGATTTTGAGATTCTGAATTGCTGAGATCTTGGAAGAAGCTGGCCGAACACCTGTGGTAGAATAAACATGGCCAAAAATCGTCACTTCGGGAACGCGAATGGAGAATTTAGTAGGATTGAAGATCATACCCTGCTGCCTTGCACGCTGCATGAGAATATTGAGGTTGTGGTCATGTTCTTTGACAGTTTTGCCAGACATGGTGATGTTGTCTGCAGTATTAAGGACACCAGGTAATCCCGAGAGGATACAATCCATCTCACGTTGGAAAATGTCTTGAGATAGATTGAGCCCAAATTGTAAGCCCTTGAAGCAATGTCTTCCAAATGGAGAGTTGAAGGTGGTGAGTTTTGATCAGGCTGAGTCTAAAGGAATGGCCCAGTAACCGGACTTTGCAACAAATTTGGAAATTACCGTCCCCACTGGGACATGATCTCTCCTGGTGTACTGCTTCAATGGTGTTGACGTTTCATTGCTTTGTTCAACTCGCGTGGATCAAGACAAATGCGGAGCGTGCCGTTGGTTTGCGAGAGTAGGCGAGGTTAGAGACCCAGTCTGTGGCTTCATCGATTGGATTGATGAGGTCGAGCTTTTTCATCTCATTTTTGAGGTGTATTGGGCATTTCCTGGGAAGGTGTACAACAGGTATGACATGTGATTGTAGCTCAAAGTGTGCAGATCGATGGAACTGTCCAAGACCAGAAAATCTATCTGGGGAAGCAGCTTGAAGATCGATGATGTTCTTGAAACCATTGGGTGATGAATGTGATGATGAGGCATTGACCGCATGAACTAACTGATGAAGTTGCACCAGACCCAGTGCTTGACTGTCATGCAATCCTATGATGATTGGTCCGGGCGTATCTGCAACAGGAAAGGTAAGAACACCACAATGTTTGGTTTGAGGAGGACAACACTTTATTTGGATGGTTCCAACGTTCTTTAATGATGTCCCATTATAGGATGTCATGCGAACCTGGGTTTTCTTTCAAACTTGTTTCTGCTGTTCAGGGTTGGCATACATGTTCTTGAATGTTCTGAGAGGTAAGGCATTACCATCACCACCTGTGTCTACTTTGACTTGCATGCTGTGTGTACCTGCAACATATTTCAACTGGATATCAAGGTTATTGAAACATTGTTGATTTCAAGACTGTCGAACTGCAGCAAAGATTCAAACTCTTCTGTTGTTTCAATTTCATGCACCTTTGAGGGTCGTTGTGTATGTTGTTGCAGTTGTGGATTTCTATCTGCCATCTTTTGCTGCTGCTGTTTTGTCTCTTCTTTTCACACACATGTGCAAAGTGGCCATATTTTTTGACAGGCATGACATTGCGCATTGTTTGCAGGACAGTTACTTCTGCCAGGGGCATGAGTGCTGTTACCACAGAATCTACACTTTTGTTGACCATGCTGTTTTCCTTTGAACCTGTCTTCAATTTGAATAGCGTTTACGGTGGAACTTGGTGAGATAGTTTTCTCAAAAGTAGCCATATGATCTTCTTCCGATGCTTCATATGTCCGAGCAAGCTCTATTGCTTCATCAAGAGTGAATTCTTTTGGCTTGTTGAGAAGTTTTGACTGAACTCGGGTGTACTTTGTTCCTAAAATGATCTGCTCAAGGAGACATGATTTTAGGTCATTGGCATAAGAGAATTGACACTTTTTAGCTTGGGTTCTGAGTTTAGAAACAAATTCATCAAATGATTCTCCTTTGCCTTGCTTCATACTAGTCAGTTGGAACCTGGACAGGCGTGCATCTGCATCAAAATATTTCTGGTATGTTATGGACAATGTTTTAAATGTCTCTATCCCTTTTGATCCTAGCCACATCTGTATGTAGTTGACTTGCTTTGCAGCAGATACCATAGGACCGAGAAGGACCAGTTGAACATAAGATCTAAATCTCTGAAATGCTCCTACCAGATCAGAAGTGTCCCAGTTAAACTCTACAACTCTACAAATTATTCATGTTGCTTTGACACTATTTTCCTTCAAATTTAATATAAAGAAATGTGTAGAAGCAATTCAACAATGATTACACAGATGTACTGATTTATTTTATTGCTATGAAAGCACAGTCAATGTCTGACATAGGAGAGCCCAACAGTTAGCCTCTCTTTCAGATATACCACTGATTATACAATAATAGAGGCTAGACAAACAGATCAGGATAAGAGCTTGAACAGCTGAAAAATGTATGACAAGCATTGTGCTCAAAATGAATTTCTTGATTGTATGAACACATTGTTTAATGCTGCAGAGCTTTATCTTTTTCATATTTTTGACATATTCCTGATGTTTCTTTTCATTTTGAATAAGAATATAAATGTAAAAAATTTTGTGGATTTTATGATTGTATGGAAATATAATTCAATATTTTATCTGGAATAAGAGATAAAATTGCAAAATTATAATTGATGTCAAAAATGACATCTATTGTCCTAAATATGCTATGATTTATTTCTTCTTTGTATGGCGTTTGAATATACTTAACATTAGCTTAAGATTAGTTTTCAAGGGGTCTCCTCTGTTTTAACTGAACTTTACTCTGAATAGCCTACATGTTCATATAACCCAGGTTCTGAAATGTTTTGACAAGCACGACATTCACAACACTCCATTCACCTAAATCATTGAAGAATATTGAAAGTAAAATCTGTCCCACATGTATTTTTTGTACCCCAAAATCATTTTTATGAACTGTATTCGTAAGCATATGTATTCATATGATCAATTGACCATGTTATTTGCGTTCTGGTTGCACTCAATTCCTCTCTTTTTCAAGGCTTACGTGAAGTAAATGTTAGATGTACAAACGAAGCATACAAGGTAAGGGTCATTTCGCATAATGATGATGTAATGAGCTAACTAAATAGTGCAACTCAAATTTGCATGTTCGAGAGTTTCGAAACAGTCATAGTATTATCTTACCTTGGCAGTGTTGTGAGTACTCGTTACAAAAGTAACGCGTCACTTGGTACTCGTTACTTTTGAAGTAATTTTAGGGGTAATTAATTACTTTTTTGAGAAAAGTAATTAGTAAGTAATTAATTACTATTTTAAGTAACAAGTATTTTCTGTGATAAAGAAATTTACGTTACTTCCGATTACTTTAGCAATTGCAAAAGATCTATTGTTTTTGTTGAAATCAATCAGCCGGCGAAAGTGTCATATATTTTCATAATGATTGTTACGATTGTGAAATGTTTCAAAGGACTTCGCAGCTATTAGAACATATTTTCAATGAAGAGGCGTTAATCGTTTGGCTGTTGGCACTTTCCTCCGTTGGGAATTACTTTGATTGTTTATCGATTTTTGTTAAACAATCAAGTACACCAAACAATAGCTTGTAGAATCCAATAAATACAGTGCCATTGCGATTGAAATTTATGCTCAGTATACAGTTGCCTTCTGCTTGATGCAAGTCAATCTATCAATTTCAAGTCAAAATCAATCAATTATCGAAATCAATTATGGAGGAGGTTGTTCAAATCGTGGATGAAATTCAATTGAATCCTTGGCCGCAATTGGATGAGCTTTTCATGTTCATTTCGAGAAAGGGTCATAACCTTAAATTTCAATGTAAATTATGTCTTTTTACAAAGAAAATCTTGTCAACATTCGAAACATCACACTCAAATTTGAGGAAACATGTAAAGGTAAGAATAGAGCTAAAATATATTATGATTTTGTGTCTCAAACGTTATTATGGGCCATTATAAATTTCCAATTCAGGACTTTCATATTGAATTTCAGACAAGGATATTTGTTTAAAGCATTTCCTGTTTTACTTAGGATTACGTATGATTTGCTTAATTATTGTTGTTTGCGTGGGTGTGTTGTCTGGTATGTCGCTTACTTCTAAACAATATTTAGCAGACCAGGCCCTATTGCTAGAATTAAATATTTGCATTGGCACAATTTAAATTAATTTTGTAATTAAATTTTCAATCAAAGTCAGTTTAATTCAAATTAACATTTGGATTGAATTGCAATGTCATCAATCAAATTAGGTTTAATTAAATATTATGTTTATTTTCAGAACATGCACGCCACACAACGCGAGAAACGCGAAAATCTTCAAGAAACGCGAAACGCCATGCGGAAGTTGATGAAATTGGACCGCCTGCTAAGCAGACGAAATTGACGTTTGGTTCCGCAAAAAATGTTGACAAATCAAAGTTACAAGATTTGGTATTTAACTTCGTTATGGAAACTATGTCTCCACTTTCAATCGTTGATCAACCAAGCTTTGTCAGTTTACTGAGTGCTCTTCAGCCCACCTCAGAAGTACCATCACGCTATATCATAACTCAAAATCTGGCGAAACAATCGTCTGCTGTCATGGCCACCGTGAAAAAAACAATGGAACAAGTTAAATGGGTTTCAACAACCACAGACTGCTGGAGTGTACAGAGACGTTCCTATCTTGGTTTGACATGTCACTGGCTCAATCCCATCACAATGAAACGAGAGAGTGCTGCTATAGCTTGCCGCCGTACGAAAGGCAGCCATAATTTTGAGTTATTGGGAAAAACGATTTGTGACCTTCACCATGAATATGAAATCGCTGGAAAAGTTATCTCAACAACAACTGATAACGCAGCAAATTTTGTCAAAGCATTCCGTATGTATTCTCCGCATATTCCAGGTGTACTAGATGAAATTGACGGGAATGACGACGAAGAGGACATGACTGAAGAGGATGGTGCATATGAAATTACGAATGATCTCGAAAATGGTTTGATAGATGACACAGAACTCCTCCCTCATCAAAGGTGTGCTGCCCATTCTATCAACTTGATTGCCACAACTGATGCTGAAAAGGCAGAGGAAACTCCAACATATAAGAGAATGTACCGCTCTACCTTTGCCAAGTGCCAGGCTTTATGGAACAAAATTGGTAGATCAGTTGGCAGCAACGAAGTTGTGGACAAGGAAGCGTCAATTCAGCTGCTACGACCATGTGCTACACGCTGGAACTCCGTGTTCTATTCAATTGCAAGAATCAACCGTATACGTCGCGAAAAGGGAAATTCAGCTCTGCATAATATCTGCACACGTTTACATATTCCTAGGTAAGACATTTATTGTTATTGTTTGTTGAGTCTTCGTTTTTCTGCTATGAATTTTGAAATGCACTGCAACCTACAAAACCATTTGTTAATCATCTAAGTTAATTGTTAATAATAGTTTGTTAAGCAGTGTCAATTCCATGGCAGTTATGTTTGGTTTTCTGTTTTTGCCCACACTTATTGTAACTTTTTTTTATCAAGCCTCAATATAGCCAGAAGGCATATCTGATATCATTGTGCTCTAGGTTCAAGATGTTTCAACAAATATTTTAATTATTTACGTTTGACTTTGTAGGCTTGAAGACAATGAGTTGGAATTTTTGGACCAATACGAAGATATCATGCAGCCCGTGGCCAAAGCCTTGGACGTCTTGCAAGGAGATCTCAATACAAAAGTTTGGTTTCCTCATTCCCGCTCTGGTTAAGCTGCGTACGCGTCTTGAAAGAAAAAAAGACAAATTAATTACAGCCAAAACAACTGTTTGTGTACCTCTCATTGATGCTCTACTTAAAGGAATGACAGATAGGTTAGTGCAGGTCAACGTACTGTGATTGTGTCTTTTCATATATTTATCACCATCAGGCTCTATCCACACTTCTGGTACTACACTCACTGTCGCTGCACTAGCATTCATGACGCCATTTAATCTAACCTCATGCTGATAATGAAACTTAATTTGAATTTATTATTTTTGAATAGGTTTACCAAGGTTCTGCAAGATCCCAAGGCAATCGCCGCTGCTATCCTTGTTCCTCGTTTGAAAACTGATTGGACTAAGGACAAAGACTTGCTTGAAAAAGGTACATTGTTTACAACTACATGTTTAATTAGACAATATAATTTCAGTAATTAGTAAAATCTAACAAAGCTACAATATCTCTTTGACAGAAATGATTGTTGGATGTAGGAATAACCAGAATAAAGTGCCATCTAATTAATAATTGTATTTCGTTTTATTTTGTTTAGGTCTGGACTATATTAAGAGCGGCCTTGGAGAAGATATCACCGGGCCTGTAGACTCGGAGAGTGAATCTGATGATGACGATAATGAAGAAGATTTCCTCAGCACCAAGAAAAATTCTAAGGTTTTCGATGGCAGGTCTGCACCATTAAAAGAACTTGCTCTGGAGCTGAATACACCTTTACCTGCCAGTGCTGCATGTGAACGACTCTTCAGCAGTGGTAGCTTAATCATGGGTCCACACCGAAATAGACTCAGTGATAAACATTTTGAATCTTGTCTACTGTTGAAACTAAATAATATTTACGTCAAATGAAACATTTCTGATTGTCTGTATAGTATACTGGACGTATGCAGTTATTACAAAACCTGCAAAAACTCTGTATTGTACCATAATATAAAAATAATATCAATGATAAAATAGTATGAAAAATAATGTAAATATCAATAATGTAATAATGTAAAAAATAATCTTTTATAGAAACTAAAGTATATAGTACTGTATAGAAAATAACTGCCTTACTGAATTATATTGTGTTTTTGATTGTGTACTGTTTTTGATAAATATTTTAAAAGTAATTAGTAATTAATTACTTTTTCTGAGAAGTAATTAGTAATTAGTAATTAATTACTTTTTCCGGAAAAGTAATTAGTAATGTAATTTTCGAAATTTTAGTAAAAGTAATTTGTAATCTAATTAATTACTTTTTCAAGTAATTCTCACAACACTGTACCTTGGTGCAAATAATCCAACTAAACAGTAGTTAACATCTTCAAACATTGAATAATTCAAATCTGAATCAGCTGCTTCAGCCGATATCAATAACATCCTCAAAACTCTGTCTTTGTTGACCTCATTTACGACATTTTCACAAAAACTTATCACTAATTAACAGAACTCGTTTTTGTTAAGAACAGAATTTTTATTTAAGTCGTTTGCATTTGCTTTGCTGGCAAAAAATACGGAGGACTAAAGGTGTTGTGTATGGTTAAATATGTAACACGTAGATTCTATTATAACACTTGTATGTATTTAGTCACATGTTTATGTGTTGTGGATTAGATTCATCCAAACATCACATGGCGCAGTTGATATTTTCGAACTGTTATTTTTGAAATGTTCTTAATCATCGATTTATTACATTTACTTTTGTTATAATTAGTTTTACTTGTTTACCTTACCTTTTTAATATATTATTATCATGAGTCGTCGCTCGAAACGTAAATCTGTTAATTCAGAAGCAAATACTTCCGTCGAGACGCGGTTAGATGGTTTAGAAGAAATGGTATTATCCATCGCTAATAATTTAGAAAAATTAACAACCACCAACCAACAAGATGATATAAAGGCAAAGAAAACAACGATAACTAGCAAGCCTGATAATGGCAGTAAAGACACTTCAGTTGGAGGTAATATGCCGACGATTAGAATGTCAAACGCTTACCCGCCCCCAGATAAATTATCTGAACATTTTACATATGGGCAGTATTTAGATTGGAGATATCAAATTGACAATTATTTAACTTTTACTCAATTGAATCAATATCCTGATGAAAATCAAGTATCATTTTTACTTTCTCGTCTTACACAAGAACTTATTGACACTGTTCGTATCGTTTTGAAACTGGGTTTATCCTCGTGTTCTGCTAATGACGTCTTGGATCAGTTATCTTCATATTATAAGAAGAAAGATAACTCTCGCATACGTCGCTCTACATTTATGCGTCGCAAACAAGGTGAGAATGAAACATTTTCTTCATATTACAGAGAACTATTAAAATTATACCATCTCACGGATCCGTGCAATAATTGTCACGATAGAACTTTGGGCGATTTTCTCATAGAAGGACTATTTGATTCTGAAATTCGCCGGAAGTGTCGTGCGCTAAGCGAAGACACAACTATTTCAGAGATCGTCACTCTTTGTGAAGCGGAAGAAGGCGCTCGAGCGGAAGAACTTAAGAGTGTTGAACTTGCAATTTATCAAGTTAATAAAGCAGAAGCAATTGGTGCAAAATTTAAAACTATTCCAAAAAGCACAACAAATACCTCCTGCAAACATTGCGGAAATAAAAATACAGCTCACGAGAGTAATAATTGCTGGGCTAAGGACAAACTTTGTCATAATTGTGGTCGAAAAGGTCATATCAGACCAATTTGCAGAGATCCAGCGAAAGTAAATAGCGTTAGTGTTAACGAATCTCATGTGGTTCAAATTCAAGGTGTTAAATTGCACAAATCCCACATTAACGTTAACGCTGTTACTCAACATCCAAAACGGAATAAACACATTTTTCTGGACATTGTTTTAGGTAATAGGAAGAAACCTATTAAAGTTATTGCTACTCCTGATACTGGTGCAGAGGTTTGCGTCGCTAATAGAACATTATTAGACGAAAATAATATACCTTTGTCTAGACTACACCCTACTGATGATAATTTAATGGCCACAAACGGATCCCCCTTGTCAGTTATGGGTACATTTACTTGTCACGCCCAAATTAACATGTACAAAACAAAGCTAAAGATTTACATATGTGATAATATTTCTGACTTTCTAATACCAACGGAAAATTTAATCGAATTGGGGATTATTCCTGCTACATTTCCAGGACCCATGCTGACCGTTAAGAGGGCAATTGTGTCTCCTAACGATGTTCAAACTAGTGCATCTATTCGCGAAGATTTACTTAATGAGTTTAAAGATGTGTTTAGTGCTGATGAGCACCTTAAGCCTATGTCAGGTGCACCTATGCATATTTATATGGAAGATGAATATACACCATATGCCATTTCTACACCACGGAAAATTCCATATGCTTGGCAAGACGAAGTCAAATCAACCCTTGATACGATGGTAGAGAAAGGTATTATTAAACCTGCTGATGATATACCAACTGACTTTGTATCACCTTTGGTTGTGGTTCAAAAACCCAATGGTAAGTTACGATTATGTGTTGATTTCACTAATCTTAATAAATTTGTAAAAAGACCAGTATATCCTTTCAAGGACCCTTGGCAGGCCGTCTCAAATATTTCACGGTCATCTCAATATTTTACCACTCTAGACGCTATGTCTGGCTATTGGCAAGTCCCGTTAGATGAGGATAGCATACCACTAACAACTTTTTTAACACCATGGGGACGCTTCCAATATCGTCGAGCTGTAATGGGTTTAGTGTCCGCTGGCGACGAATATTGCCGACGGGGAGACGAAGCATTTGCTGATATTGCAAATTTAGAGAAGGTTGTTGATGACATTCTATTACACGATGACACCTTTTCGAATCATGTTGAACACCTACGTCAGGTTCTCACACGCTGTCGTGAAAAGGGTATTACTTTGAACCCTGATAAATTTTCTTTTGCATGTGAAAATGTTGAATATGTTGGCTATATTATAGGCAAGGACGGTGTTACAGTTCACCCTAAAAAGCTTGAAGCAATTAAGAATTTTCCTGTACCTACAAATATTACAGAACTTAGATCTTTCATGGGACTAGTTAATCAATTAGGACATTTTTCTCAGGACATTGCTACACATTCTGTACCATTACGTGGTTTATTGCGGATTACTAATGAATATTTATGGTCATCTACACATCAAGACGCTTTTGAAAATTTAAAACGTATCTTAGCTTCTCCCCCTATTTTAGCTCCATTTGACGTCACTTTACCAACCAGCTTACATACTGATGCTTCTAGGTTACATGGCCTCGGCTGGAGTTTACTGCAACAACATGAAGACAGTACATGGCGTCTTGTTGATTGTGTTTCTCGTTATTTGTCTGACGCTGAATCACGGTATGGTACTATTGAATTAGAATTACTAGCAGTTGCTTGGGCATGCAAAAAGTGTAGAATTTACTTATTAGGGTTACCGAATTTTATTATTGTTACTGATCACAAGCCCTTGGTACCTATACTTGACAGTTATACTTTGGATGCTATTGAAAACACTCGCTTACAGAGACTGAAAGAGCAGTTATCTTGCTATTCATTCACTACTACATGGAAGAAGGGTAAAGAAGATTGTGTTCCTGATGCTCTTTCACGTGCTCCTGTCTCTAAACCATGTGAGGAAGATTTGTTAGGTGAAGATGTGAATCGACACATCAAATCACTGAAGTATATTAATATTGCATCCATTACTGTTCCTGATGGCACCAATCAATCTCACTTAATTGACCCTCTAATATCAAAATTAGTAGCTGCTGGTAACATTGATGCAGAATATAAAGAGCTTATTAAAATTATTATTAAAGGTTTCCCTAGCAATATAGACAGGGTACCTTCTATGTTACGTCATTATTATAAATTAAAAGACGAACTATCAGTTGACGATGGTTTAGTTTTACGTGGCACTCAAATTGTTATACCGCGTGCAATGCGCAAAGATATTCTAACTCGTTTGCATGATTCACATCAGGGAATTGTCCGTACTAAACAACGTGCCCGGGCAGCTGTATTTTGGCCTGGCATCACTTCTGATATAACAAATATTATTTCATCCTGTTCCACTTGTCAAGAACATTTACCCTCTCAACCTAAGGAGACTTTTCAATGTGATCCTTTGCCATCAAGACCTTTTGAAGACGTATCTGCTGATTTGTTTCAATATAGTGGCAAACACTTTATGGTTTATGTGGATCGATTATCTGGTTGGCCGATTGTTTGTCGTTATGGCAACCGTGATCCAACATCATCTTTCGTCATTCAAGATTTGAGGAAAATATTTTCTGATACTGGTGTTCCAGTTCGTTTCCGGTCTGACAACGGACCACAATTCCACTCAAACGAATTTATAAATTTTTTGAAACAATGGTATGTTAGTTATGACCCTTCCTCTCCACATTATCCGCAGAGTAATGGTCATGCAGAGGCTGGGGTTAAGGCGATGAAAGCGTTAATTATTAAGTCGTTTAATGGTAATACTTTTGATGAGGATAATTATTACGCTGGTTTATTAGAATGGCGCAACACACCTAAATTTCATGGTGTATCCCCGGCTCAAATTTTATACGGTACAAATTTACGTTCATTAATACCTGTACATAAATCGACATTTGCCCCTAAATGGCAAGCGTTCACTTCATTGAAAGATGCTAATAGTGCGTTGCATGAAAAAGTAGTTGCTTATTACAATGAATCAGCGAAAGATTTACCATCTTTATCTATTGGCTGTAATGTATATCTCCAAGATCCTGTATCGAAATTCTGGACTCGAAAAGGCACTGTGGTTGAAAAGAGAGCTCATAGACAATATGTTGTTAAGCTCCCAAGTGGAAGCATATTAATTCGTAATCGTAAATTTTTACGACTTGATCAATCACATGATAATAACAAAACACATATATCTATTCCTATTGCAAATGATCCTCCGCAATTGCGAAGATCAAATCGTAACATAAATACTCCTATCAGATACGCCAATAGCAACTAATACATTTTTACCTTAAATTTCATATCTTAACTCATGAATTTATTGGACATTTTAACCTTTACCTATTAATTAAGTATCAATAATAATAATAAAAAAAATAATAATAAAAATTTAGTTTTCACTTATTTCAAACTCCGAAAAGGGGAAATGTTGTGTATGGTTAAATATGTAACACGTAGATTCTATTATAACACTTGTATGTATTTAGTCACATGTTTATGTGTTGTGGATTAGATTCATCCAAACATCACAAAAGGGTTACCACATACTTGCCATGTTTGTATTCATATTTACTAAACGAGAAAATGTTGGGAGACACGAGTGAAGCGCTAAAAAATCACGAGCTCCGAGCGAGTGAAGCGCTAAAAAATCACGAGTGTCTCCCAACATTTTCGAGTTTAGTAAATATGAATACAAACATTTGCAAGCATGTGGTAACCCTTTTCTAAAATAAAACAAATGTCGGAATCTCATTGGACGGCGAATTTTCAATTCATGAATTCACAATTTAAAATTCAATTTCAATTCATAAACCAAGCAAAGAGAATCCCACAACAAGATGAAGATAGATATTGTCGAATAAAGAAAGACATATACAAGAACGTCTGTAATATAAGTGGTACAATAGTTCTTTAGCAAATTAATGCAGTTATTGTTATTTAAATTTTAGGTTTACCTTGAAACAGCGACGTAGCCTATAATTGTCTTTCATTCTGTGTTATTAGTTTGCATGTTACACGACCAATAACTCATTCACCACGCTTTTCAATAAATATAAACATCTTGAGCTAAATGTCGTTTTGTATATCGTAGCCATTATTGAGATATTTATTGGATTGTTATCAAAAAGTTATAAATTCTGTATTTGATCACAGATCAAACTTTTTGAAGCTTAAGGTTTCTCCCGGTTTTCAGAGCCATGTTTTACCCTAGGATTTCATGCACGCTCTTTCGACCAATCAGATTGCAGAAAACCTTCGTGATATTTTAGAAAAGTATTTCTTAGTTTTCATTATAGTAGGCCTATCTTGTTCCACATCAAATCATTTGACAAATAAATTTTTATGAAAATTGTAAAAATGTAGTGATTTGTATCTAAAAATAAAAACAGAATTATTTTTGTAAAATTTCAATCCTGTTGCGGGATATTGACACCTTGAGTCAAGTCAATCTTATCAAAACGATTCCTAATTGGTTTAAGCTATCTGGAATACCTCGCTTTACAACCGGATCCTTCAAATGATGCATAGCATTAAAATAACGGCATAAAATTTGTGTTGATGATTGTCCATAGAGCTATATGATGGATTAGTGTACTTCTATTTACATTATCCAAGTTCTTCAAATAAAAGTTAATTTATTACCTTTGAGGTTGCTGAAAATGTTGAGCAGCAAAAATTAATCTGACAGAAGGAGATTAGAATGTGCCAGAACTAATTGATTGTAAGACAAAATGGCTAAGCTGAAACAAAGGCACTGAAACAAAAGACACTTCAAAGAAATGTTCATTTTCAAACCATTTTTTTTTTTATGGAAACTTAACTTTTGTGCAACTTTAGATATCACCCAATAGGGTTGACTCATAAAATCAAATATCTCACCTCAGCTTGTTGTACTACTAAGTGCCTTGATTGCTTTGCCAAATTTGTTCGATATACGGACAGTTAAATGACGTCATAATGTCTAATCATGACAATTGACTGCGATTTGTTCACAACAGCTATCGATCATTCGTTCGTGACAACGAAACATTCAAAAACGGTGTTGTTGTCATGGACAAATGATCGATAGCTGTCTTTCTCGTTACTCGTTTTAATTTTCCTTGTTTCCATTTGAACTCATGTATTCTTATGAATGTATGCTTTTTCCGTGTTCTGCTTCTAGGTGTTGTCTTTTGCGCGGCAAAACCAAAGGTTCAGTGTAACAAGGCTTAACGAGAATTCAAGCAGGAGGTTAGTAATATATTTTCGTTCAAGCCTATAGTATGTCAGTGTTAAGATTAACCCCTGAACCCTGTCCTGGATATTTACATCAATCAACATCAGATGGTAACATCAACTTCAATGAGACAAAATAGTTTGTTACCGTGAGGCGCATTTACGTAAGATATGAGTAACAACATTGTAATTCTATAGTTTGCTAACACAAACACGCATAATCAGATATTCAATGAAGCATAGCTGCTCATCTGATTATAAAATTCTTTTTCAGACATAACAGTGTTCCTTATAAAAGCTGATTTCCTTGTTTTCTATCCGCTTCAAAACAAGGGAATTCCACTTTTTGCTAGTGCTGTAGCATTTTTCAAAGGGTTGAACCCTCTCTTTTAACTGAACTTGACTGTCATGCCTGATTTTGTACCAGCCATCTTTACTAGGATTCAATTAAATCCACAATTTTGAATATATTAAACCTATGTGGGATAAAAACAGTGTAATAATCACATTCCATTTGCTCAAAATGTATGCTTAAAACAATACATGCTCAATCTCGCTACAACATTTCTAACTGACTCCTTACATTACAAGAATATTACTATTACATCATCTATATTATGGGACAGATAAGGGCCATACTACACAACAATGCAGGATATGACATTTAAGGTATTTACATATACAGTAGAAACCGTTTATAACGGCACCCCTGGGAAATCTGAAAAAAGTACGTTATATGCGATGTGCATTTATAGCCGATATTACGTCATAACCATAGAACAATAGAAAGTGACTTGGCCTCATTTTTCGTAATGACAGCCTCATATGACGCATGCGCAGTAGCACAACAAAAATCGTGAGGTTAATTTTTTCAATCGTTTGGAAAGAATTGATCTAAAAACAACAACTTAGCTTTATTATAATATATACGTAGCAATTTATGTAGTTCATCTGATTTGTTATTTATTGAGTTAAACAACACTAAAGAAGTGGAATAGTTTTCAAATTGGTTGCTATTAAACCGGGTTATTAGTATTCAATTTACTTTTAAATGGACATAAATTTATGGTTTTTATTATTATGATGGCGAACGCGAATGATTGGCTTTGATTTGTTTTGTTGTTCATGATGTTGCTTTTAATTTTATTTGACTATAGATTCAATGTTATAAAAACAGTGACACAAATGTTTTCCTTTCAAATGCTAAAAAACGTCACTGTTTTATTTGATATTGCATGTTCAAATAACTCACAGAGCAAAGTTTGACATGTTATACGTTCCATCGCATCCAAAATACATTCTTATTGCTGAAAAATTACTATATTGTTTGTATTTGATAATGAAAACAAAAGATTTTTGTAAAATAAGATGATATAAACGATTTTATTAGTTCACGGGAATAAAAATGGGTGATGTTATAAGAGATAATCCCTTTTAAACAGTGACGCTATAACCGATAATTATTAAGAGAAAACCTACTAAAATTTGCTGGGAGCAAAGAATTAGTACGTTATAAACAATAATCCGTTATAAAAGGTGACGTTATAAACAGTTTCTACTGTAGTGATATCTAAATTCATACAGTCAACCTGTCTTAACCGGACACCCAACTGACTGAAGGATTTTGTCCGGATAAGACAGGCGTCTGCTAAGAAGAAGTGTGACGTAATCAACTAAAACATAGGCGGACAAATGATGAATTGTGTAAATTTTGAGCAACCAGAGTTTTATGAAATGCGCTGTTGCTTTGATAAATGAAAAGATTAATAAATTAATACTTATAATTAGGTACAGTATATAATAGTAATATATAGTAAACTGTTTCAAATCATTCTCAATTATTCATTTCATACCATTTTTTTTTAAATGTGTATCTATTTTCCCGTCTTCTCTTTCAGTAGTAGATTTCTTTTCATGATAAAACTATTCCCCTAAATAATAAAATAAATTATAAAGTGTTTTAAATAATTCACAATAAATAAATTGATAAAGTTTGATAAAATTGCTCAATTATTCATAACATTTTATGTAAAAAATTTATCTATTTTTTTCCGTCTTTTCTTCCAGCCATAAATTAAATTTGATAATGAAACTGTTCCAAAATTAATACAGAATGGATGTCTGTACTTTCTTTCTTTTTAAAATGGAGCATATTTCTTTTTATCGAAATCAATTTATAAACAAACCAAATATAATATTTATGACTTCGCTTCTTCGGTTTTGTTTACGAATTATGAATTACAAATTTTCAAACGTCAGTTTCCACGACATTCGTCGCTTTCTTTAGACATAGTTTAAAAGGTTAACTCATTTGTATTGTTTTCAACTTTGTGTAAACAAAGACCGCAGAACAGGAAGTTGTCCACTTAAGACATGATATTTGACCGTAACAGACTTGAAAAGGAGTCCGCTGTCCGTATTAGACAATGTCCGCTTACGGCAGTGGTAAACCTAATGAAATTGTCAACAGCAGACCTTGAGGTGTCCGCTTAAGACAGGTATCCGGAGGGACAAGTTCGACTGTACTGCATTACAAGTTCACGAACGTTAAATGGCCCCAATTTTCCTGAACAATTCAGAAGCAGTTATGAAAATTTGGGCGATTTAACATTCGTGAACTGTTCATGAACTCCTGAACTGTTTTTTGCAGGGGCTGTGTTTACTTCAAATTAATACACTCTAGTAACCTTCATAATTCCCCTGAGAGTGTAATGTTCACATATTCTCATACGCAAAACAAGAACGACCCATGTTAAAAATATTCATGAACTGAGGGTCCGAGGAAAAGTTTTACCCTGCGGAATCGCTTGGTTTTTGTGGGACAATGTTTTTCCTAGATTTTCTTCTGAATTTTTCCTCACAACGTAACTTAAGAAGCAATAAATATCTACATTAAAACAATAGCCAATTTCGGTGGAGTCCATGTGACATCAAATGGGACAGATATTTTTGGTCAATTCAGACTTCCCGGGATCCCAACTTTTCTTGTAAACTGTTCATGGACAGTTCGTCATTTCATGAACCGGTTCATGAACATGAAATTGCCCAAAAGTTCATGAACACTTTATGAACAGGTCATGATCTTAAAAATGTTCATGAACTTTTGTTTGGGCAATTTCACATTCATGAACTCATAAACTCTTTTAGGCACTGTCCTACAATTTACAGCTAAGATTAACTTGATTTTGAAAAATGGTTTCCAGAGTTTCTAATACGATTTTTCTCTCTTTTTAGCCATTGTGTTTTCACTATCAAAGTGGTTCGAGTATCAGGAGATCAATCAGCCACGTTAAGCAGGTATGCATCATACAACTAAAAAGAATGTTGGATATAGATACACAGTTGTATGTGTGTATGCTCAAGCTAGTAAGGTGTACGCTATATGATAAGTTGGGAATGCAGGATTTTATGATACTGCATTTTGTTCACTTCCTCCTATGATCATAATTGTAATGTACATCCTAACTAAAGTCATCTGGCAATTCCACAATCTCGGAACTACGATTCGGGGAGCGTTTTCGCTTTGATTTAAATCAAGCTGCTTTTCCTCAAAAATTCATTTTAAAGATCTCAATAAGATCTATCGACTCATCTAATAGAATATGATTTATTTATTAAATTGAATCGCCAATAAATGATTTTACACCTGTAACGGAAATACACAGAAAATTTCAAATTTCAGATCACAAAGTCATAATTGCACAACTCTGCGAATTTAAAGGGCACAATAAAGATCAAACATAACAGCAGTAATTATGAATAGATAGTCTTTACTATCATACACTTATTTACCGATAATCAAAAACATCTTGGAGAAAAAATAGACAAGCAAGTAATGAATGTAACGAAAAAACTTGCGTTGTGTAACGGAAATTCTTCTCTGAAAATACAATGTCACGGAAATATTCGTTTGAACAAAATTAATGTTTTAAACTACATCTTAACAGATCTACATAATAAAATGCATCTCATAGGGATAGCAAATCAAATCAGTCGACTTCATGAAAAATATCTGTTTTAAACCACGCTGGATGACGATGGCCAAAATCTGTCTCTGCTGTTGCGCGCTATTGACTGTCTATTGTTATTTATCCCAGAACAATCGATTCATTGACAACCATGTTTGCACAAATCCATTCAACATTTGCGTATCAAAAGGAGCGATGTTGATGGTGATCAGTTGCTCCGCCCATCAACATTCATGCAGGCTTCGATTACAACTCGGCAAAACAGCATGGAACTGCATGGAATGACAACAAACAGCAAAATGTAATGGAATTATGCAAAATAAAACTTGATTTCTGACGTTTCGATGGTAACTACGAAAAAAAAAAAACAAAGCCATCCATTGTATTCTACGGGAAATGCTATGAATACAGAATTTTTTTTTACAGCGATCCTATATTTTTTATATCAGTTTTTATCATATTTGCTGTAACGGAAATACGAACAGCTGACTGAAGAAACATAGCTCTTTATTTTTGTTTTAGTTTGAATTATTGACAAATTTTTTTCATTTATATCGTTAATAGTTCTTCTTTCAATTGCATCAATAGGCTAGTTTTTGATTTTTATTCTTATCATTTTGTATGAATCATTCATGTTTTATTCTTTGTTGATTTCATCGTGTGACAAAACTATTTTCAGCTAGTGCTAGTTTTTCTTCCAGATATTTTTTATTAATTATCAGAACAAAATAAAGGGAAGTTGATTAGGTTATAATTCCAATGTGGAACTTTCTCACAGGTTTGTACAGTCTTCAACATCGCAAAAATATGAAGCCTTTTATGGTCCAGTAACAGGGCCCGGCTAATTAACAGCGTCCATCAACTGGAATCCCAGAACATTGCTGCTAACTTTTCTGGATTTTTCATCAATGTAATGACTCATAAATCCTAAAAATATCAATTTTGTCTGAATTTGAATTCTAATTCCCACTTTTGTTTACCTATCAATGCTCCATATCATTAATATTGTAAGTTTGTATTAGATGATAACAATTAATTTGTGTTCTCATTAACTGTGTTATGATAATTTATTTAGGTTTTCATTTGTTGATCTTGCTGGATCAGAACGCCAGGGGAAAACAAAGGCTGCTGGTGGTCAATTAAAAGAATCAAATTATATAATTAAATCAATAATGATAATAAACCTACTAAAATTTGCCGGGAGCAAAGAATTAGTACGTTATAAACAGTAATCCGTTATAAAAGGTGACGTTATAAACAGTTTCTACTGTAGTGATATCTAAATTCATACAGTCAACCTGTCTTAACCGGACACCCAACAGACTGAAGGATTTTGTCCGGATAAAACAGGTGTCTGCTAAGAAGAAGTGTGACGTAATGTGACGTAATCAACTAAAACATAGGCGGACAAATGATGAATTGTGTAAATTTTGAGCAACCAGAGTTTTATGAAATGCGCTGTTGCTTTGATAAATGAAAAGATTAATAAATTAATACTTATAATTAGGTACAGTATATAATAGTAATATATAGTAAACTGTTTCAAATCATTCTCAATTATTCATTTCATACCATTTTATTTTAAATGTGTATCTATTTTCCCGTCTTCTCTTTCAGGAGTAGATTTATTTTCATGATAAAACTATTCCCCTAAATAATATAATAAATTATAAAGTGTTTTAAATAATTCACAATAAATAAATTGATAAAGTTTGATAAGTTGTTCAATTATTCATAACATTTTATGTAAAAAATTTATCTATTTTTTTCCGTCTTTTCTTCCAGCCATAAATTAAATTGATAATAAAACTGTTCCAAAATTAATACAGAATGAACGTCTGTACTTTCTTTCTCTTTAAAATGGAGCATATTTCTTTTTATCGAAATCAATTTATAAACAAACCAAATATAATATTTATGACTTCGCTTCTTCGGTTTTGTTTACGAATTATGAATTACAAATTTTCAAACGTCAGTTTCCACGACATTCGTCGCTTTCTTTAGACAGAGTTCAAAAGGTTAACTCATTTGTATTGTTTTCAACTTTGTGTAAACAAAGACCGCAGAACAGGAAGTTGTCCACTTAAGACATGATATTTGACCGTAACAAACTTGAAAAGGAGTCCGCTGTCCGCTTTAGACATAACAATTAATTTGTGTTCTCATTAACTGTGTTATGATAATTTATTTAGGTTTTCATTTGTTGATCTTGCTGGATCAGAACGCCAGGGGAAAACAAAGGCTGCTGGTGGTCAATTGAAAGAATCAAATAATATAAATAAATCAATAATGACACTTGGGAAATGTATTAACACCATCAGATACAATCAAAGTCATACGTGAGTTGATTTTACATAATTAATAAATCGATGTTTATATATTGACACCACACATAGTGTAGTGTTTATGGTGTGGTGCCATTGGCTACTTTCAGAAGTGCCTCATTGATGTGCTGCTTGCTTATGTTACAGGAAGCATCCATATTTTGTTCCTTATCGTGAAAGTAAATTAACAAGATTATTCCAACCTTTCTTCGTTGGAAGAATGAAAGGCTGTTTGATTGTTAATGCGAGTCAATGTAGTGACGTGTTTGATGAAACATACCATGTCATGAAATTTTCTGCTATGGCTAAACAGGTGAGCACTGGATCATAACAATTTAGTTTTGTCAAGACAGGGGAAGGGTTCAAACAAGAACATCGTTGTTCTATCTAATGATCCTTCTACCCAACTATCTATTGTTTTGTCACCCTTATAAGCCTGTAAAGAAAAAGATGATTGTAGCTACATGACGTAACTTTTTGTTTGTTGGACGCAAACCAAACTTTTGGTGTCTTTGTTATTTGTTAGCATTTTATTATCTGACAATAGTATTTGATTCGATTGCTCGCTCTCTCTCCTCAGAACAAATCATGTATCTTTCCCTATTGTCAATGAAGTTTACATTTTCTATGGCCTCGGTTGCAACAAAAAGATGCAGCTACTTTAAAGATAGACTAACCAATTCCTTTTTTATTTTTACAATTTAGGTTACCATCAAACCACGCAATCTTAGTGCTGATCAACCTGCATTTATTATTGCTACAAATTCACCTAAGCATCGTCATTTACTAGATAAGTCTTATGTTGAACTCGATGAAGAATATACGCAAGATGAGGTAGGCTGACAGTTATTAAAAAAACAATCAAGATAAACTCATTGTAAAACAAAACTAAGCAAAACCACAGACCCACAGTTATTCAATAACTCTATAGCACAATAAGAAACACAGAGGTTATTCAACCCCTTCATGTGTATGTGTTTTATTTCAGTATTTGTCACACTAAAACATTTACCTCTTAATAATTTTTTCAATCCAATAGGTTGATTGATAAAATTCAACTTAAAAATTGAACTGTTGTGACTGTTTGAAATTTGAAAAAATGAAGATTCAAATTCAAGTGATGTCAGGCTGGGGTTATATGGACGACCCAAACTCAATAGATTGCATTTCACTTGAATCAAATCTAATGAGGGTGCGCTTTGTGTAACACCATTCAGTTCATCAAATTCCTCAAGAGCGTTTGGTTCAACAGGCTAGCTCCGCACGTCAAGCCTTGTCATGCAGAGCTCTTCTCCGTGAATTAAATTCATTTCCGCGTCATACGAGCGAACTATGGTCACACCGAACAAAATATTTATGAATCACGGTGTCGTGACTGAGCTCCTAAATCTACCTTATATAACAATAAAACTGGGACATGAGCAAAACCATAAATTATTTCAAAAAATGTTAATGTCATGGAAAACATCACTTTTGAGAAGTTCTTATGGAAGCTGATGTTGATGTATTTTCAAAATCATGATTCAAAACATTTAAAAATGCTTTATTTGAGTAAATCACAATGTATCAGCGCTAGGATTTGAGTAGCTTTTATTGTAATACATCAAAACAGTCTGGTTTCAAACCGTGCGATATAATTCCAAGAAAACATACTTCCTATAATGTCACATGTTGGCTAGTTTTTAAAATCTTTAACATTTGATTTGTTTCTATAATCCCAAATGCTAACTTAATGCTATTCTGTGTCTTTGTCAAATTGCGTTCGGTTTGTCCATGCAGCCCCAGTCTCAGTGTATTCAATTGTTGATTGTGATGCGAATGTGCACAATATGATCACTGCAGCTATTTAGCATCTGCTCATTACAGTGTTGTACCAGTCAGAATAATATTGCGCTCATTCCTAATGCAACAAGTAAAGATAAAAGGTTGAATTTTAATTTTTTATTGAGTTTGCTGTATTTCACTCGATTTTCTCCTTTGGGAAGAAGCTGATCTATTTGTCTGGATATTCTTTATCACTGTAGCTTGTTATCTTGGTGCAGAAACTTAGAGAAGATCAGAGAAAGCAAACTATCGAAATGCAAAGGAATGAAACTGAACTCAGAGCCAAATTTTATGAGGATAGCAAACAGCTACTGTTGGTTGCTGGGGAGACGCGTAGGTATATACATGTAAAGAAACTTTAATCTGCTGTGTTGTAATATTTTATAACCCAACAACTGTAACCTAATTAAAAGGTTCATTCACTTGAAATTGTCTCTGTACTTTTTGTAAGATTGTATTATACTTGGCGCAGTATCACAGATTGATTTGTAGAATGACTTAAATGACATCTTATTGGCTGTAATATTTATGTTTATGCAAGCCTATTGTCGATGTGAGAGAGACATACACAACACAGTCATTTAATAAAGTAATTATATTCACCTTTCTGTCCAGGAACTCAATACGCGAGTGCAGGAACAAGACTAGAAACACCTTAAATATAAAACAATAACCACTAATCTGCAGTACCGCAGTCAGCTACCATTACATCACACCTATGTATTGGCTTGTGTCGTTATTTAATCCGGTACACCTTTGATCACAGGAGGGGCAACACGCAATATATCTAAACATAAAATCACAAAATTTTAATTGTTCAATTTAAATTAACGTCATCTAGAAAGCAATATGAAGAAGATTTGGCTCAAACAGAAGAATTCTATGAGCAAAGAATTGAGTTGTTGACGAAAACTTCCCAGAAAACTATGCAAATGAGAAGCTTGGGAAACTTAGAAGGAAATGTTGTGCCTTTAGAGGTGCTTGAAGAGGAACGCATGAAAGTTATGGTAAGTACAGAAATATAAATGTGTCTACCAGTAGGCTACTCATTTATTTATTTACTCAATTAATATTCAATCAAGGCATAATATAATTTTGGTATTGCCTAAGTAAGACTGATTTGCTTTTGCTTTGCTAAAGTACTCTTGAAAGGTCACACACAACTCCTAAATCTAAGACAGTCACTATTAAAGGTGTATGAATGCCACCCGACTCCGATTGGTTTTTGGATTGGATTCTGATTGACTTTCAGCATTTGGATCGCATGGATCGCATTGACATTTTCTGTCGGATTAACTCGGATTTTGAAACATTTTTACACGGTTTTTGCATTGTTATTGTTTACATTTGTCACTAGATTTAATGTAGTGATGATTTAATGATTTAACTGTAGTGTCGATAATCATTGTCAATAACAGTCAAAATACAGCATTAAAAAATGTTTAATTAAATAAATTTAATTAAAAAAATTTCGGCTTTGAGATAAAAATATCGGACCAGATTATTTTTAATCTTGAAATTTTGATCGGATCAGATCGGGTGAACTGTAATTCCAAGAATTGTAAATGATCGAACTTTGTGGTGTCACTAGTACAATTAATGATAGTTAATAGTTAATGATAGTTAATAAGTTTGTTTACAATATTGATCATCTAGATCAATATTACAACGGATATCGTTATAAGTTATAAAACAGTTGAAATATTGTTTTGATTAGATTTTGTATAGCTGAGTAACAAACAGTCGTGTTTTAGATAAATGTTATATTAAATAAGTTCTTTAACTTCATAGTATATCATTTATTCGTTTACTTACTTTTATCTCACAACTACAACTATATATACATTGGTATAAGTCGCGTTGTGACAATTGGAGCCCGATTAATCGAACTTTATTCACCGCTGAGAAAAGACGAGACGAACGAGCAACACAACAAAGTATATTCAACCAAAGATCGGTGAGATCTATCTTGTTTTAAACTCCATTTAATTAACAATTTTTTACTTGTCTATTAGTTGACATCACTTCTCATATATTTGTGAATTGTGGTCTGTAATAGCGTTTTATTTTTACTGTTGAAAACTTGAACTGTTGTTTTCTTGACATATTGCGTTTTACGTTCGCCATTTTGTTGAGATTCAATATCACTGTGTCCACAGGGAGCTCAGCCCTGTCATCTTGTCGCCATTAGCAACTGGATATTTTGTATAATTTAAAGATGGCGTCTGCTATTCCGATCGATGACGTTGAAATTGAAGTTGAAACCGCTTTTCTGAGATTAACTACTGCTGAATTAACTACAGTAGCAGAGGGACTCTATATTCCTACTGAGAATTGGGAGGGAAAATCTAAAATATACATAATAAAATTATTACGACGTTACTTTGACACTTTGAATGAACTTGAGCGTTACACAGCTTTTATTAACTTGCTCAAAATTATCACGGATGAATTTGTATCTCAAACCAGTACCACTAATGTTTCATCAGTTGCTACATCTGAAACTGTCAATATTACAACAGTAGCTCAGTCATCTATAACTGCAATAACTGTGTCTACCGATGCTTTACCTTTGTCCTCATCATTACCATTATCAACCCAATCGATTCTGTCATCCATCAATTCACCTGTACCTACAGTTACCACTTCCACCGTACTACCTAACTCAATTCCTAGTACTGGTTCATCATCAACAAATCCTATTATTTATAGTTTGAACCGTGTACAGAACTTGTGTAAATTGTCTGGTCAGATTGGCCATCCAGGTCAAAAAGATAAGCTGAGTTATGTTGGCCTTATCCGCCAAATTAATGATCAACTTGCACGTGGTTACACTGATAGTGAGGTAACTTCTGCTATAATTCGTGCCATAACACCAGGAATACAGCTACGCTCATATTTAGAAACATTACCAGATATTACTTTACCACGATTAAAGGAGATTGTTCGATCACACTATCAAGAAAAATCTTCCATCGAACTTTACCAGGAACTAACCAGCATGCGTCAACAAGAAAATGAAGATCCTCTTGCATTTATTTTAAGAGCATTTGAATTGCGTTCAAAAGTATGCCTTGCCTCTGAGGAAGAAGGTGGTGTGAAGTGTGATCATCACTTAGTGAATTCTCTGACAATGGACACCATTGAAAGTGGAATACGGCAAGAGTATGAAAATATACGCATACAAATTAGACCATTTCTTCGAATGCCTGGAGTTTCAGATGTGACTCTTATAACTCAGATGCGAACTATCATGGCAGCTGAAACTAATAGAAACAATAAAATTGGGCAACAGCAGAAACACGTAAAGAGAATTAATGCTGTTAAAGTACCAGATCAAACTGAATCAGCCTCAAATACAGACATGTCTTCATTGCTTGAGGCAATCAAAACCTTGCAAATTCAAGTTTCCTCGATAAATGAATTAAAGAGTAATGTTAATAAAATCCAGGCAGATCTCAATGCCATTGGGAGACCTCAGAACAGCCAACCACGATTACCTGTTTGCCAAAACTGTTTAACCTCTGGCCTAGATAAATGTCCTCATTGCCGTAAATGTGGAGGAGACAATCACATTGCAAGGTACTGTAGAAAGAGGTCGGAAAACTTCAACGGCCTGCAGACCAGGGACGGTCAGTAGGTCCAACAAAAGAAATGTCCCCTGTGAATGTATGTCATTTATGTAATGCTGTTTGTACAAGAATGATGCAATGTTCTGGTTGTCATGTTACTAAGTATTGCAATACTGAATGTCAATCAAAAGACTGGACGACGCATAAAGTGCTATGTAATGCTATACATACGTTACAATCAGAATGTTTATCTACAAACCATGATTTATATGTGAATCCCATGTGTACTTCACCAAAAACAAAATTGATAAAACTTATTGGTGAAAAATGTCTCATATCTTGTCTATTGGATAACACCGCAACAAAGTGTCTGTACGATACTGGTGCCCAAGTATCTCTCATCTCTGAACATTGGTTAAATAATAATCTACGTGATTGGACCATCAAAGACATCAAAGAGCTACTACCTGAAGAAGAACAGGAATTTGTATTAAAATCTGCAAACAGTGTTGATATTCCATTTAAAGGTTACATCGAACTTTCATTTCAGTTAAAACACTGGAGTACAAATAATAATATTTTGGTACCATTTTTAGTAACGCAAGAACAGCTCCAAGACCCAATTCTTGGCTATAATGTAATCAAAGAGATAGTGAAACCAGGAAATACATACGGACCTGCTGATATCAATTTACAAAATGCCATGCCATTTCTCACTGATGTACAGCCTGTCATTAGTTTGATTCAATCAGATGTTACTGATATATTATGCAATGTAAGATCTCCCAATCATATTACTACAATCAATCCTGGTCAAAATTACATACTAACGTGTTCTGTACAGGCAAGTCCTTCCAACGTCAGAATACCTGTTATATTTGAGCCAAATGTTATGAGTCCATGGCCTGCTGCACTCGAAATTTCAGAGACATTATTAACTTTACCAGCAGGAACATCATGTCATATTGATATTCCAATCACCAATACATCATCATCTGCTGCTCACTTGACGCCACGTATTGAGCTTGGATCGTTACATGTAATCTCATCAGTTACACCAATACCAGTGTGTCTCCAGTCTTCAACGACTTCTGCAATTCAAATTTGTGATAACCAAGTCATCAATACCACTGCTACAAATGAGACACCCAGACAAGAAGTACCACCAGTTGATTTGTCTCACCTTACAGCTGAACAGTATACTATTGCAAAGACCATGCTGAGCAATGAAAGAGAAACATTTTCAAAGCATTCTGGTGATATTGGCTGTGTACCTGAAGTTCAAATGAAAATTCCCTTGAATAATGAAGTACCTGTTCAGAAACGCTACAATTCCATTCCACGTCCATTGTATCCTGATGTCAAAGCATATATTCAAGACTTATTAAATCGTCAACTTATTACCAAATCAAATTCTGCATATTCATCTCCTATTGTACTAGTTCGCAAAAAGTCTGGAGAACTCAGGTTATGCTGTGATTTTCGACAACTAAATAGCAAAACGATTCAAGATAGTCATCCGTTGCCGCGTATACAAGAAGCTTTGGACAGCCTCGGAGGAAAATGTTGGTTTAGCTTACTTGATCAAAGCCAAGCCTATCACCAAGCATTCATCCATCCAGCTAGTAGACACAAGACTGCATTTTGCACACCTTGGGGACTATACGAATGGGTACGCATCCCTTTTGGTCTAATGAATGCACCAGCACAATTCCAACGGTTCATGGAAGAATGTTTGGATGGAATGCGAGATGATTTTGTCATACCATATTTAGATGATCTTCTAGTATTTTCTAACTCATTCGAAGAGCATGTAAAGCATTTGCAGCAAGTCTTCGAACGCCTTCGCTCTCATGGCATCAAACTGAAAGCATCAAAATGCAACTTATTTAAGCAAGAAGTAAAATACCTTGGACGTAAGATAACACCTGACGGATATTGTTTAGATCCAGATAATGTTGTTGCTGTAACGAAATTATTGGAAAGTCATCCAAACACTGTTGGTGATTTACGAAAAGTTCTTGGTTTTCTTGGCTATTTCCGTAGATTTGTTCCCAATTTTGCAAGTCATGCCAAACCCCTTTATCACTTACTGGAGAATCATCTGCTTGATCATACTGGGAAATCTGAAAAACCATCATTCTCAACAAAAACGAAAAGTAAAAAGAAAAATCTTAATGGTCAACTACCATCTACTGCCTTGATTACCTGGTTAAAAGAACATCAAGATGCTCTCAAGTCATTGGTCACAGCTATAACAACTGCACCAACATTATGTTACCCAGACTTTTCTATGCCATTCATCGTTCATACTGATGCTAGCAAACATGGTTTAGGTGCTATACTATATCAAAAACAAGATGAGAAGCTCCGTGTTGTAGCTTTTGCCAGTCGCTCACTTCAAGGATCAGAGCGGAATTATCATAGTTCTAAACTCGAATTTCTGGCTTTAAAATGGGCTGTAACTGAACAATTTCGTTCGTATCTGTATTATTCTCCATCATTCAAAATTTTCACTGACAATAACCCTCTCACTTATGTTACAACTACTGCAAAGCTTTCAGCTCTAGGACAAAGATGGGTTAGTGAACTTGCTGATTTCAAGTTTACAATACATTACCGCAGTGGAAAGCATAATGTGGATGCCGATTTTTTATCACGTTATCCAGAAAAACTTCAACAATCTATGAACTCCTATGATGCAACTATTGATGGATTGGAGCTTAATGCAATCTTTCAAGGTAATATTGTACAATCAAATGATGACGAAGCATGGTACATGATAAATGCTCTTCAGCCAACTTCTGGTCCTACAAGATGCAATCTCAATGATCTATTGTATGTTAAACGCTGTCAGCAAGAAGATTCCTCCCTTGCTCTCGTCCTTGGACATCTACTAAAAGACCAAAGACCTTCAACTGAAGAAATTAAAAAATACAATAAAATTACTTTGAAGCTTCTACATGAATGGAACCTTCTGTTTATTGATGAGCGTGGCCTGCTTTGTCGCTGCACAAGTACCAAAGCACAAATTGTTATTCCTGAGATTCTTCGTCCATTTGTGTATCACGAACTACATAACGATATGGGACACCTAGGTGTTGAACGAACATTGAATTTAATCCGAGATCGCTTCTTCTGGCCTTACATGAGTTCCGACATTGAGAATTATATTACAAATATATGCACCTGTATCAAACAACGTCGACCAGCAGCATTACGACCTGCTCCCATGGATTCAATCTTAACATCCGCTCCATTGGAACTGATCTCCATAGACTTTGTACACCTCGAAACTAGTTCTGGTGGCTATGAGTACATTCTCACTATTGTTGATCATTTTACTCGTTTTCTTCAAGCGTATCCGACCAGAAATAAATCTGCAAAGACAGCTGCTCAGAAGTTATACAATGAGTTTGTACCACGATTTGGCATTCCTCAGAAACTATTACACGACCAAGGAAAAGAGTTTGAAAATTCTCTATTTGCAGAACTAAACAAGTTGTATGGCATTAAGAAATGTCGGACTACACCTTATCATCCACAGTCTAATGGCCAATGCGAGAGAATGAATGGGACAATTCTTGCTTTGCTACGAACATTGGAAGAAAATCAAAAGTCTCATTGGAAAGATCATTTAAATAAGCTGATTCATGCCTACAATTGTACGCAACATAGCATAACCAATTATTCACCTTATTTCTTGATGTTTGGAAGATCGCCGCGTCTACCAATCGATGAGATATTTTCAACTTACACGCCTAAGACGAAGTCGTATAAAGATTACGTAAAAACATGGGCGTCTGCCATGTCTGATGCATATCAAATAGCTGGACAGCGTACAGCGTCAAGAAAAAGCAAAGATAGAGATCGTCGCAACAGTGGTAGACTAGCTGCATCACTTGAGCCTGGAGATAGAATTTTGGTGAAAAATGTTACTCCACATTCAGGCCCTGGCAAATTGCGCTCATATTGGGAACCACATGTATATGAAGTAATCTCTGTCATTGGAGATTCTGGTCTTGTTTATAAAGTATGTCGTGAGGATCAAGTTGGGAGAGAAAGGGTACTGCATCGCAATCTACTGTATCCATGTGATCAATTACCTTCGGAATCCAAAGTTCTGGGTACAAAAGAGGCTGATGCGGAAAAACAGAATGTACCTCTAGACAACAGACATCAAAACAATATTTTTTATGACAATGAAGATAGGGAACAATTGGCTGATGTCGAAGATGAAGATGAAGATGAAGTACCAGATGAATTAATTGTTTATCAACAAGATGATGATGCGGCAACTCCAAATTGTACAGATACAATTGATTATGGAGTGTTGCAACCAGAAGATGTATTCGAAGATACCCATCCCAGAGAAATGGAAGAAGAAGAATTAGTAGAAGAAGAAGAAGAAGAAGAAGAAGAAGAAATAGCAGAGGAAAGAGAAGAAGACAATTCACCTCAGTCCACTAACCGCCCTAGACGTACATTAAGACCTAGACAAGTGTTTACATATAATGAGCTAGGTAATCCAACTATCTGCAATATTCATCCAACTCAATTACATAAGACGCCTCAAAGCATTTACGCACATCCAAATGTATTACATCATACGTATGCACCATATCCATCTTATTTACCCATGATGCCTTCAACAACGCCTTACCCTTGCTATATTACATCGTATTCATCGTATTATTACTTGGTTCCTAGATTTTCACAGCCAATCTTGGTTTAATAAAAGCTATTTATAATTCTGGTTTAGTACATCTTTACAAAGATTTTATCACTATCATGTTGAAAGATATTATTTATTTGGATCATTGGATTTATTACATATTTAAAAAAAATTATGATATTTTATATTTGATTGCCAAAGAATTTATATCTATTGTATATTATGGAGTTTACACAGTACTGCTTCATTGTTATGGTTAAGAGTGTATGGAATTTATAGATTTATGGTTAAAAGTTGATAGGGTTGTTTACCAGAGAAATACTACAATTGGTCATTATGATTATTTGTTATAAGCAAATAATATATGTTAAAAATTTAAATTGATTTATCAATTATCATCAAATAGTATTTTATGTGTGATCATTAATTAAGTTATTAAGAAATTATTAATCCACATCATATATTGCTAAATATATTTTGTTTAGAATCTATAACGTGGCTTGATAAGTTTCATATGTTAAATATTTTATAGTTTTATATAAAGCATACTTCTTTAAAGAAGGGACGAATGTCACTAGTACAATTAATGATAGTTAATAGTTAATGATAGTTAATAAGTTTGTTTACAATATTGATCATCTAGATCAATATTACAACGGATATCGTTATAAGTTATAAAACAGTTGAAATATTGTTTTGATTAGATTTTGTATAGCTGAGTAACAAACAGTCGTGTTTTAGATAAATGTTATATTAAATAAGTTCTTTAACTTCATAGTATATCATTTATTCGTTTACTTACTTTTATCTCACAACTACAACTATATATACATTGGTATAAGTCGCGTTGTGACAGTGGTGAGCCCTTAGCTTCTTGTTTTCCATGAGTTGATGATGCATGTGATGTTGGCCGAGATAATGAGACAGCCGTGTAGAAGCTATAAAGCTGAGTATCCATTGTTGACCACTTTTCGCGAAACGCCCTTTCATACTGAAGCCATTCTTGACCATTAAACTGGCGATACGTACATGCTATGAGTAATTTATATAGTAAAGATCACACCTATAAGAGCAGTATGGTGTCAAAACCAACACATTAATGATCAATGCTTACATTGGCCACTCCAAGCGAACTCATATGACTCATTGCTGGCGATGATTCAAATGTTAGTGGGTTCACTGAGATAGCCACACAGCTTGCGTAATTTCGTTAACCAGCGTTTGTCTTTCAGCTGAAGATAAAGTTGATAATACTGACGTTGAAGGGACAGAAGAGACAAATGAAGTGTCCAAACTGTTTCTTGTTTGACGAAACATCTTATATTGACAAAGAAATCGTTGCGATGAAAGATCAATCAAAGTAATAAAAACGCCAATAAAATGGATATCGATAAAACAAATAAACTTATAAAAATAGTAGTAAATTAATGTCTCTATCACACTCGAAGCTTTTGGAGCTCTTGTGTATAATAAAAAACGCAAATAAGTGCGACTGCGGATGCGTATGCTTTCAATCCCTTGAAGGAATGACTAGAACACAAAACTAGGTAGGCTACGCCCTTGCAGATGGCACCTTCCGCAAAGATAGATAGAAGCTAGGACCTTCACAGTATGATATTTACCTAACCAGGCAAGAATTACGCTGAGACATCGACAATGCTCACCTCACAACTCGCAGAATTGATAAGTTAAATTCCGTCTAAAATTATATAAAATCCCCTAGAAAGGGGAAGAATCATAACTCTCTGTCAAGCAACGCATTGGCTAGTTTTAATTCCTTCTAAATTAAGAAATGTAAGCTTTATCTAAATAAATAGCGTTGGGTTATATATTTGACTTGTTATTACGTGTGGTTATGTCTATATCTGTTAGATATTCAGATATCTAACTTATCTAACAATGTAACCGGCCATCAACTTCAAATGTGACATTGAAGGTCAGAATTACAGACATGGTATGTTGCTATGAAGGAATGGAAAAATTTGCGGAGAAAATATAGATGCATTTTTGCAGGCATTCAACACTTGATTAAGATATGCAGCTGGTTTATGTAGCTGGGCTACCAGATGTCATTGAGCAGCATTTATGGTTTTGGATACGCTTACTAACAAAGAGTCGGTGATCAGAACAAGAATATTGCTAGAATATGAAAGAGCAAATGATTTTGTGATTGTGGCCAAGACGGATTTTTTAGATATATAATTATTGTTTAAATTGCCAAGATTAATATTGATCTTTAGGGAATAATTGTTGCTGTGGGAATGAGACTTCCTTGGGGAATTGATATTCACACAGGAACAACTTATTTTATTGTTTTGTTTTGTAATTGAGTTTAAAAAGAACCTGTTTATTCTAATGAAATATGTTACAAATGAAGTTACGCTTTGTTTGACTATTGTGTTATTATTTCTGCAGCAACTTCAAAAGTCTCACGGTAGTTTGCAACTGAAGCTGAGAGAATTATCGCAATGTAATGATATTTTATCATCTGAAAAATCTATCAACGGCAGTGAGCTTCTGTCTGAGTTACAAGAAGCAAAAGAAACATTGAATGCACAAAACATTCACATTGAACAGCTACAAATCGCATTGAATGATGCCTCTGAATCACTTCAAGAAAAAGAAACTGAAGTTGAAAAATTGAAAGACGCAATAGCAAGTGATGATTCTGAAGAGAATCCAGACGAAGTAAGTAATGATTCATAATGATTTAGTTTTTCTTTCAAAAACTGATAAATTCTTCTTCTACTATTATCTTAGTGTATCATCAGTAAAATTGATATTCTAAGGAAACAGCAAAATCGTGCTGCCTTGTCAATAACAATGAATGGTGAATGAACACCTTGGACCTCTGAGGCATGTATTTCGGGGCATACAAATGTTTTCAGGAATGGAAGCCACGGAATACATCTCAAAATGAAAACTTTATATCCGTAATATAAAGATTCAGTGAATAGGGCATCACATATATTATTTTTGTTGTAGGCGCTTCTTCTTGATGAGCTCCGTCAAACATTGACATCGGTATCTAGTGAGCTTGAGGCTGCTAGATTAAAATTGAATCAACGCGATAAAAGAATTGCTACTTTAGAAGCTGATAAATTAGGTAAGATTGTATTTATTGTATATATATATATATATAATAAAAGATAATAAAAGAAGTCAAAGACTAGACATTCATAATTGTTACTAATAGTTTCATGCTTACGCAATCATCAGACAAATAAACTAAATCTAGTTAGGCACCAGTTTATCTAGTAATAAAATTTAGTTTATTTGTCTGATGATTGCGTAAGCATGAAACTATTAGTAACAATTATGAATGTCTAGTCTTTGACTCCTACTGTGGCCATTTTAGTAGTACTGTAGTAGCAGTAGTAGTAGCTTATACGTTATACGGTCTCATAAGAATATGCCGTTTTTCTTTCGCCTTTTGGCCATATTTAAGTGAATCAAATACGCAAGGTACATTGCGCTGGGCTTTCTTATAGAAAACCACTTTCAATAAATAGATCACTGGTGTAAATAACTATAAAAGAAAACATGTCAATCTATAATATCAAATAAAAGTTAATCACTATATCAATATTAAGCGAGATCTGGAGGCTGGTGCGATTTACCCCCTTCAATACAATACTGATAATTTACATGATCAATCAATTACATCACTTTATCTTATTATATTTATCAACATAAGCCATTATGAGAATTTATTATATAATTATCAGCGGTCTCCAGGGTTTGCCACCACCGAGAAAAGCCATATTCGAAAAAAGTTGTTAGTTCATCCATAAAAATATATTTGCACAGTGAAAATAGCACTCTTAAATCAATCAGTAACCCCCATGCGTTACCCTAGCAACAACTTTCTTTTGTTGTTCTAAAATTCGGAATGTTTCAGAGTTGCTAATTGCAAGTTTAAACTGAAGGAAAGGTTGGCCTCTCCTTAGAATTACATAGACTGAGGACGGGAATATGCAACCTTGGGAACAAAGATGGCTGAAGCAAAATACTTACTTTAATGCTCTTCTCATTGAGATTTTCAAATTATTTGATGTTTTCCATAAACTCTTTTGCAATCTAAACTCTAAACAACATGCTCTCGCTGTCATGGGAAGATATTTTAAATATAATTTCCCAGCCAGCGAAGCAAAATGTATTTGTAGAACCGCGATTATATTCAAACATTTATGAATACTTTTCAAGTGTTCAAATCAACATTATGCGAGCGGTTCTTTGTATAATTTCAAAATTGTTAGATGCATACATGTGCTGATAATTCTCTTTCTGCTACGTCTCTAGTTGTATCCGATTCCAACACAAATAAAGTAGAAATCATTTCACTGGAAAAAAATATTAATGATTTGAAACAAGCAAAATACAAAATAAATGAAGAAAGGCAAAAGGTTGAATTTGAAAAAGATGAAATGAGTATCAAGTTGGAAAAATATGAATCATTAGTCAAAGAGCACCGCTCTGTTTTAAATGATAATGAAACGTTTATCGAACAATTGAACAGAGATAATGCTGATCTAAAGAGACAAATTGAAGCCAAAACTGCTGATCAAGGTGGGTTTAAAAGACTTCATTTAGAATCTCATTTGAAACATTTTCCTGTGAAAACAGCTCATGAACGTTAAATGACTTAATATTCATGAACTGTTCAAAGATTCAATAATTTTTTAACGAAATATTAAAAATTATCCACGTCCAACATTATTTTTAAGGTAACAAGGTATCAATCATATAGCTTCAGCATTGTAGTCTGATGTAAAACTAATTAATTGATACTAATTATCTATATTTTACATCAGACTACAAGCATTTAGCTTCTTGAATCGAATATATTAAATTTGTCTTTGCTGTAATAGAAGGCGATATAAATCAAGTGTATATATTTTTACAATAAGTTTCTACTTATTAATTGTGTGATAAAAGTAAGCGATAAATTGACGTTGTTTGAGCTTTCGACATTGCTCATGTCATCTTCAGAAATATATTTAAAAAGAAAAAATTATTTAGAATGCATGAGTTTTAAAAGTTTTAAAGTTTTACAAAGTGCTAGAAACAGGATGCGTTAATAACAATAGATTATTTTACACAAAGGCAAGAACAATAGCTATTCAATATCCTGCTGGGAAAAACCGAGATTTGATTGAGTCAGACTGAGTGTTGAGGTATAATGGCTTGATTCGCCTGATTGTAAGCATTTTGTGAATGAAGCAGTCAAACTTGCCTTGCATTTTTTCAAAATTTTAACATTGTTTTCAGAAACAGATTTTCCTTGTTGTTGATTTACATGTGCGTAAACAGACCCTTTTCTCTTGTGCTCGTCAATACGTTGATGCAAGTGTCGGCAGGTATATATTTTTGCCTTTTTTATTGATTCAAAATAAAGTAAACAACGCCAATGTTTAACATACAGTATCTTTCATTTATAGCTTCTAAGTATTTCAAATTCAAGCAAGAGACTGGTTTATATCAACCTGGCGGGAGTTGATTATTTATCTGAAACTTTTTATAGGCTACAATACCTATCTAGATAAGACTAATTGAGAGGGTAACCAACATCCATCATTCAATCAAGTTAGATCACTTGCTAATATCTCTAGAGCAATATATGGTTGAGCAAGAGTAACTGTTTGATCTATGGACAGGGTTCGACAAAAGTGGGGATCCTTGAATCCTAGATCCCGGAAGGCTAGAGCAAATTCAGAAGAAATTAAGTAATTTTCTGATTTATAGGTCAAACCTCAACAAAGAATTCAGAACAAAATGCTGACAATTTTCTGAGATTCCAGAAGGCTTACACTTTTGTCGGACACTGTCTATGGATAATTTTCTGTCAAGTGTATATCGATAGCCTTATGTCACTATGCCATCTGTTAATGAGACTGCAAACATAATTGTGTCTTTCATGTTAAATTATTGAAATTAAATGACAGATTTGTCTTGATTGATTTTACCAGATCACCTCCAATCATCAAATGCTGCATCAAGTAAAGAAATTGAAATATTGAAAAAAGAGATTGAACTAATGAAGAAATCTAAAGGTTTGTTTCTAAAAGAGAATGAAAGTTTACATTTACAATTGACTCCAATGGTTGAGCACTCGACCAGTGCAAGAACCCCTTCCCGTGCAAAGGCTGCTACTCCCTCAAATCAAACACCAAATACAAAGAAATTAAACAGCCAGAGAAATAATACACCGAAGAGTTGTTCAACGCCATTAAGGCATACATCACAAACACCATTGTCAAATCACCCTAATATTCAAATGATAACGCAGCTTGAAAAATCCTTAGCAGATAGCAAGTTACTTGTTGAAGCAAGAGAAACTGACCTTCAAGCTAAGGTGAAGATTTTGCATTCTAAAGATGAAACTATCAAAGAATTTCAATCACGATGCAAGACATTGCAAGCTGAAATCACTAGTTTGACAAATAACAAAACAGACTTAGGATTAGAAGTTGGTTTTTATAAGGCAAAGGTAGAGACGGTGGAAAATAAGATGATGCATTCAATAGCTAGCCTTGAAACGCAGCTATCTGAAATCAAAAGCCAATTGATTGAGAAAAATGCAATTGTTGAAAAACTACACACTGATTTGAAGACATCTTCTGCGGAGCAGGCTGTTGCTCTGCAATGTGAAATATATGCAAAGGAAAAATTGACAGAAGACCTAGAGAGAAGAATGACTGACTATTCGGTAAGTCTTTCTGTGTTGATTTCATTCAAATTAGACACATAATGGAAGTCAAGCTATGCTATTGCTTAGCTACTTTATTAGCAGTAAATGTTCATGACCAGGGACCGCAAAAGTAGCAATCTTGAGATCCTAGATTGCCAAGCGGTAGAGCAAAATGAAATTGATATATTTCTGATTAAAAAATCCAGAAGAAAAAATTGAAATGGATAACAGAAGGTAAACCTTTGTTTATGTTTTCTCGCATTTTAATGTATACCGGATTAGAAGTTCTATCGCTTCAACTTACATCTTTTAATGCAAAAGGAGATTTTTAATTTTTACTTATTGGTCTTTAAATGATAATATTGCATTTTACAGTTAATCAATAACAGAGAATCACCACGTAAGCACAATAGCAAGTTTATTGGGGGACATTAACGAATTTACATATATGCCTACAAATGATTACTAACGATAAACATGTGTGCACCAACCAGCAAGGAATCAAACCCCAGCATCCCACACAGAGTACAGACACTCTGCCACTGAGATTGCGGTGCATATATTTGATGTAAACCCATAATTTGTTTGATACCTAAGCTGAGAAAAATGTTGAAAATTGTACATTGGATACTGTAAGATAAAGTAACTAATCGTAAACAACTGTTCTTCACAATTGACTTAATCTGACTCACTTCTGACAAAACTAAGCATCTCATTTATTAAACAATTCTTCTGACCTGCAGCACTGCAGCATGGAGCTAGTATTGCATCACAGGAGGGGACAACATGCAATATAAATATGCTCTCAAGATCACATATCATACACATAGACAATCAAATATTAAACAGCAGACTCTTTTTGTCAAAATGTAGTAGCTCCCCCGTTCAAAAAGGTTTATTGTAGAATAGGGTTGACTTATAAAGAATTAAAACACAGATTGTTTGCCCTAACTTGTTGTACTAAGTACTTTGATTACTTTGCCAAGTTTTTTTTCGATAAGCGAGAAATTATTCTTGAGAAGTATCCATTTGGAAAATTGACAATTTAAAATCTTGAAAAACTGAGATTCAGAGTTTGGTGACGTCTACTGTCTAATTTAATTTTTATGAGATCACTGTTTAGCTTAAAATTTTAGCTTGTTTTGCATATTTTCTTGTGCATACTCTACCATTTGCTTCTTGAAAAAGTTATTTAAACAAATAATATTTCAAGTATCCCTATTTTTCAGAACTTCTTTAAGAATTATGCAATTTCATAATTGTTTTTATTGCCCGTTTTGAAACCTTATTTTACCGAATAGTGTTCCGTTGTTCATTGTCAACCTTTCACGAGTGTGTGGGATTAAGAAGTTGATCTCAAATGTTTCATTGTTTGATAACATTTCTTCAAATAAATTCAGTACCATGACAATATGTCCTGTGAAAATTAATAACAACCATGATAAAAGGGCCATTTACACTGCAGCAAAACAGGCACGGTACTCGTCAATTAACACCCGAGGTGTTAACAAGAATGCGGCCCGTGCTGTTTTTTCAGGGTTTACACAGCTTATTAAAAACTGCTTTCAAGATCGCCCGTGCCTAATTTTAAGCGGGCCAAGATTAAAAACTTACAAACTGAATTATAGGTTTCTCATTATTTAATGATTTTATCGGTGAAATTCGATAAATTGATATTCAAGCAAGGTAAATAACTTGTCAGGATTCCGTTGAACTGAAAATCATTATGTTTTTCATCAATTATAATATTTATATTTTTGTAACATTCTTATCTCAATTAAGCAAATTTCATATACATTTGAGTTAGTCTTTCACTTCCTGAACATGCTACCACGCTAGAGCAGTATTTCTGTAACAAAATACACATCTAAATTTACGCTCCGCACTCGTAGTTACAATTTGCATAATTAAACCTTATACTACAGAAACTTCATTAATTTTCTACAGAAATACGAAACAAAATATGCTTAATATGCTTATCTAACTTACTAATCTTTAGTCTGTTACTGATTTTATTAGAAAACCTCAGAATTCCACTGTAAAGAGACGCAACTTCTGCGATGACGTCATAATTACTGCAAAAAGGCACGGTGCCCACTTTCTGAGCGGGCCGAGACTACCTTGAGAATGATCTTGGCACAATCAAAATAGTAGGCACGGTGCCGCTTTTCAATGTCTGAAAAAGCCGTTTAGACAGTGTTTTAGCTTGTCCCATGCCCAAAACCACTTGACACCTTCACACCTTTGATGTGTTAATTGACGAGTACTGTGCCTATTTTGCTGCAGTGTAAATGGCCCTAAAGAAGCATATGTGAAGCTGACGTTGCTACGTTATCATTTGTATTTTCGCATGAAATCTGCAAAATAATTATACTTGCAATATATTGAGTCTTATAAGGTCATCATGGAGGAGAAAGAAAATGCATCAGTAGCTTCACTTCGAAATTTTATTTGTTATCACCATGGAAATCAACTATCAAGAAGATAAAACAACACAAATGCACCGTCTATGCAACAGTAACTAACAACAATATACAACAAACATCACATGGCATGTAATCAGAACAATACAATCATAAGAACAGCATGTACAGCACGTAAATACTTAACTAAGACACATAACCGGACCAGGAAGACGTGATTTTATTATTCCAATAGGTTGAATAACCTATGTTCAACATTTCAGTTTGCTATACGTATGTGGAAATGGGCTCTCATGGCTCCTCTAGAATGGTACTAAAATTCAATGGGAAAAACACTTGAAAATTTCAAAAATTTATAATTAAATCTCAGTAAAGCATTTCTAATTTTCTTTCAGTGTCTATATAGGTATCGATCTCAGAAATTCTACTCTAGAATTCAAAAGTCTTTTGGATGAGTACGTATGCTGACAACATTTGCTTCAAAGTGATGCATTCATTTGAATTCATGGCTTTCACTGTGATTGTGACAGATTTTACAAGTGTGTGGTTTTCTGTTGTGTAAAGGTGTTGACAGATTTTAGTGTTAATTTGCTATAATAGATCAAAGAATTGTTTGACACTGTTTAAAATATATAAATTGTGGACAGTGGTTTCTTGTAAATTTTTGTTGGAAAATATAAGCATAAAAGTAAAATTTGTCAACACCTTTCTATTTCACACCTATTTTTAGTTTTATAGAAAACCAAAAATTACACACTTGTACATTCTCCCATAATCACAATGGAAGGCATACATTCAAAGGCATCACTTTGAAGCACAAATTTTCAGCATAGGCACTCATCCAATCGTCGATGTTTGAATGCCACATTAACATTTCATAGGATTCGAAAAATCCTTGACTGAGATTTAATTACATCCCCTACAAAAAACAGTTCAGGAGTTCATGAACAGTTAATGACTGTTAAATGGCCCCAAATTTTCATGAACTGTTCATAAACTGTCCGCAAGGGTTCACAAATTCCTCATGAAGCCTGAACTTGTTTTCACATGGGATGTTTTTGTTGAAGCATTTTTCCCATTGAATTTTATTACTAATCTAGAGGGTGTGTGAATGTCCATTTCCAGAAATTTTTAACTTAAGGTTTTCCAACCTATTTGCATAAAAAAAATGTATGATGCAAATCAAAAATGTATCTATCAGTCTATCAACCAGTCTATTATGCATCTTTACGATACAAATTAATGATAACTCAATGAAGTATTGACCCATTGTCAATATTAAACTGGAACATATCTTCTCACCTGTAGTCACTTGAGAGTAAATTTGGTGTTATGAGTGATGAAAAAGCCATTCTCCAGTCTGATTTACACAAAATCCAAGTTGATTTTAAAGAATGGCAAAGTAGGAAAAGTTTTGCAAAGCTCAAAGAGAGTGGCATCTCTGATGAATTGACTGATGCTTTACAACGAATTTGTGTGCTAGAATTGGCTCTTAAAGAAAAGAGTGAACAATTCACAGATTTTATTAAGGAGCATAGTGCAAATGAAAAGGCAAAGAATGAAATAGGATGCAAAGATGTAAGTATCTTATCTTTTATTTTATGCATGGTCATTTACTATGGTCATTCACCATAACCTTTTGATCATGTGTTATTTCATACATTTCAAACCATTTTGATCAATCTCCTTTGACTCACTTTTCTTTCTAGCCCTGATATCTGCTTGTTCAAACAAAACAAACCCACAACACTGTCAATTGACACTTCAACTGCAATAGACACAATATTTATATTTATATTCTATGACTTCCTCACAAATCAAACATTTGTTAGGGTTGTATTCACGTTTTGATTCAAGTTGTTGGGTAATCCTGCAGAAGACTTCTGACTTTTGTACTTTACGTTTACTCACATATGCAACACCATAGATTGAAGTTTCAATCCGGGGAAAATAACTACAATTATGCACAATTTTTCAATATTTTGGCTTTAAGCTTACTCTTTTTTTATCCAATAACTGCATCTACATACTAGTTGGTAAATCTGTTAGCAAAAACCTCCATTTTCAACCTTTGTACTTTCACGTCTGCATAATGCAAGTCCCTTTGGGCCATTCCATCCACCAAGATCAACTCAGGTGTATCCAAGTATCGATGAATACTATTCATTTTGATTGTGGACATTGTAAAATCTAGAAGGGATTGCATTAGAAAGATATGCTGAACATTGCCGTGCCTTTGTCATAAACACAGTTCAAGAACGTTCATGGACTTTGATGAACTACTTTATGAACTTTGATGAATTTTGATGAACTTTGATGAACTGGTTCATCAACGTTCACTTAACATTTGAAGAACTTTAATGAACTAGTTTATGAACTTTGATGAACTAGTTTATTAACTTTGTTGAACTAGTTCATTAACTTTGTTGCACTTTCATGAACTCCTTTCATGAACTGGAGTTCATGAATGTTCATGAACTCTGTGCCATTTAACGTTCATGAACTCTTTCGCAGGGTAGACAATCAAGAAGACCATCTCATTTTGAATCAAAATATTGACCTACAATGTTCAACGGTTACCAGCACTGATGATCATTTACAGTAATTCCACCCACCAAGAGAATTCAAGCATCACTCTACATAGAAATAAAAAGTAGCCTTGTACATTTCCCCTTCTTCTATGCCAACATTATGGTTATTTCATATCTGTTGTTACTCTAGGATAACATGGTTGAAGGACTTAAAAACGAAGTTAAGTCTTTAAATTCAAATCTCAAAATGATAACAGAAGAAAAAGTTAATGCTGAAACAAAATTGTCTGCAATGAAGAAGATCTCTTCTTTCAAAGAAATCGGTATGTTGCTATGTTTAATAACTATTTTCTGTAATTATCTGACAAGTTACCTAGATGAAGACAATCTTCTCGTTTCTATCAATAAATTCAGTCTTCTGGCTCCAGGCATTGTCGCTTCAATAGCTCTTTGATACAACAGATACAACTGTACAGTAAGATAGCAAAACGTAAAAAAGAATGTTAACATGGTACAATTTACACACATAGATTTTCAGGAACATTAGACAATTATGCAATGACGTAATTGACCTCCTCATCTGTTTATCTATTCTGTTTGAAATTCCCATCTAATCTAATTAATAGGTGTAACATGTTTGCATAAATGTTTCTTTTCTCTACATTTAAAATTCTCTCTTAAAATTTCAGTCTAATTGGAGAAACATTGCTAAATTGTTGTATCGGAGCTGTGAATTAAATAGTAACAAATTATCAATAGCCTACCGAGTTTATACACTAGGAATTTAGTGACTGCTTCTGGATTGCTTAACATCTGATGTTAAACCTGTAGTAATATCGGATGTTGAATGATTAGATAAAAATTCGATTTCTTATCCACGTGAGACCCATCATCTAAAGTATGGACACTTTCAAGTTTGTCGATTTGTATGTACTTATTATTAAGTGTTTTACATGATTAAATAAACATCTATCTACATGCCAGGAAAATTATTGAAACTTTGCCACGTCGTTGGTATTGCGTAGGTCTACATATGCAAAATGGTTGCAAATGGATAAGAATTCCAAAAATTGTACTTAAGGATTCATCTGATATTACAACATTGATCAGACGTTGAGCCACCAAGAAGGAGTTGCCGCTCTCTCAGCTTATCAGCTCAGGGGTTTCCAACCAGCGTGAATAATTGTAAATATTATACTTTTTCGTTTTCCAGATCAACACCATTACCAATCTAAAATTGAAGAACTTGAGAAACTTGTTTCCCATTACGAAGGGCTTTTGAATAAGCAAAATTACCAATCTTCCATTGAGGAACTGTCCATGCTACAGAAGAAAGAGCGTTCATTGGAAATCCAAGTAACCAAGATAACTGACCTACTGAAAAGTGCTAATGAAGATTGTGCAACGTATAAGGAAAATTTTGAAGGTGAATCTCCTCTTATCCATGCTTTTCATTATTGTGGTGGCAACAGTTCAGTTTCTTGTACGTTAATCCACTTGTGGTTTTCCCCTTGTTTGTTTGTTTGTTCGATTTAATTCACACATAATTTGAAAAGTTAAATATATACAAAAAATAGTTAAACTATGTGAATCAGGCAAGTATTGGCTATTACAGCACTTACATAAAGCCTCGTTTAGAAGCATTTACAGAATTTGGATAAATCGATTAATTTCAGTTCATTTTTGAATAATTTAAAGGAGTTAATAGATATAAGAGAATTTGGTAGGAAATTCCATGGTTCAATTACACGTAATGAGAAGGAGTGGCGACGATAATCTTTTGTGTTTCGGGTTGATACGTTTTTTAATTTTTTACAATGTCCTCTTGTGTTGTATGGTGATGTGTCTAACTGGAACATGGTGTTCTTTGAAATGTCGACATACCCATATATGATTTTGTAGCACATACATAGGTCATAAATAATACGACGATACTCTAAAGTTTGTAAATCTAATATCTTTAATCTATGATTATAATTGTTGTATGGAATTTTACATCGTTTGCAAATCAACCTTGTTAAAAAATGATTTTCTGTTCTGTCTGGAAAAAACATTCAAAATACCTAGACTGCTTACCTCTGACCCAGTAACATCCCTATCATTGAATGGCCAATTAAAATCTAGATAGTCCACCATGTTGCCCTTACATTTGCAAAACCATTCACATTGTTATGAATCCTGCAAATAAATCCAGTAGAAACAGTAGCTGCTATCATGATTGTTTGGAACCACTACTAAGGTAAATTAATGTTGACCTAGAAATCAACAACAGAAATGGACCAACAGTTATATTGCTCATGGGAAAGGCTTCTCTTGTAAGGTCACCATGGTGGATTTCTTATTTTCGGAAAAACACTGTGACATCAGCAGCAGTTTGCTGTCCAGATTTTCTAATAGATATATTGTTAACACCGCAGTAAGTCTCCTTGTCATTTTGAGTTTTGAAAAGAACGACTGATCAAGAATAGTTTAGTGTACTAAATATATCTGCTCATATGTGTCCAACTTATAAATCCTATTCACCATTCTTCCTCTTCTAACATCCACTACCCGAATATTTGTTAAGAATATTTGATGCCATGTACACTTCAAACTTTTATATTGTACCTCATTTTATGTCACTCTTTTTGCATAAGAATGGGGTCCCTACTGTATGAAAGTTCTACTGTATGTATCCTGTTAAAAAATGTTTCTGTTAATTTAAGAACATTCATGGATCGTTCATGAACACCTTATATTAACAGTTCATGAGCCACATGAATCTCCAAAAGTTTTGATAGGCTATGGGCAAGTAGTATCTTTCAGACATGATTTAACACGATTTATGAATTTTGAAATTCTCATGTCTGATCATGATGTTTTGTGTTCTGAATTGTCTTATTTACAAGTTTCTTTTTCAGCTATGTCTGACCATGATTTGTGTATCAAATTATTCAGGCATGAGAAATTCCTCCTTTTCTATCAGCTCAACAAAGAAAACACTAAACTTTATTCGCATACATGAAATGCGCTAGGTTAAATATTCCTATATTGTGATTGTCTATACTACTGCTATGCAACTGCTTTTGATTTGTTCGTGAACAGTCCATGAACGTTAAACGGCCTGTTTTCCATGGACTTTTTCATGCATTGTTTTTATAGGGGGTCTTGGCTCTGGATTCTCAACCGCTTACGTTGATCTCACTTACACCATATATTGTATTACTTCTATAGATAAATTGTGTGAATGTAAGAACTTGTCTGGTGAAATCAAAAGATTAAAAAAAGATTTATCGATATTGACGGACGAAAAAAATAGCATTCAAGCTGCTCTAGATCATTTAACTGAGAACCGCAAAGATCTGTGTGGGTGGATTGAAGATACTGGTGATGGTGAAGGAAAAAGCTCTTCATTGCAATCTAAAAAACCTTCTTCAGTTGATAAGGAAATCAAGCAGCTGACAAGGGCTAAAAATCAAGCATTAAAAGAAATGAACGAAAGTTATGAACTGCTGAGAGTGAAAACTGAGCAATACGAAAATCAAATCCGCCTCACTGAAGAGGCCCAAAATAATTATGCAACTTTGTTGAAAGACATTGAAGCAAATCAACGCATGTTTGCCACTCCTGCTAAGACAAGAAGACGCCAACCATCAAAAACTAAAGCACTAGAGAAATCATTCAATGGTCAAGATGACACAGAAAAGGTATACATGTCTTGATAAAATGGGGAAACGATTATGATATAATGCATGTAGCTCACCTTTGTTTCATTTTTAACTTTGGTGAATTTTGATTAACCAAACTCTTCTAGACTATTATCTCATCATTCTTATCTCCAGCCGACACATCTCATTACAAACATCATATGCCAGTACCTCAGACAAATCAGTTTATATCCGTGTTTACCTGATAATTTTTAGGTAGGAAATTACTGTTCTTTGAACTAGTTGATTTCATTCATATTTTGGTAAAGTTGAACTAACGTCTTTAATAAACATTAAAACCAAATCTTATAACAAAAAGTTATTTTCTGAATGTTGATTGGTAGGTAGGCCTACATTCATTACAATCATCCCTGGACAATGTTTGTTAGTGAGAATTCAACAAAACGAAGTAACATTCAGACATTTTCAGAAGTTTCATACTTGTTGCAGATTTCAAACTATTTCCGCCCTTGTGGATTCTGGTTATGGCCTTTTCCTATTAAAATCCATCACAAAGTAGTCTAGATATCCTTGATTTCAGAAATTTGAATTCTTTCTTATGTCTGACAATTAAAGGTGGGATGGTGACCCAGCTTATTTTAATTCTGAATAGTTATCCATATTTTTTTATATTTTAATATATTTATAATGGTATGAAGATTAACTCAAAGTGTGTTGTCTTCTTCTGATTATTAAAGTTTAAAATGTATAATGGGTTTTATCAAAGCATTTTTAGAATGAGAAACAAAGTCTAAAGATGAGCCTTTTCCCGTTTAGTTGGGATCTTCAGACAGTAATTCTAAAAAATTAAAAACGCACAATCACTCCTATCAATACATGCATGAACACTGCAATATATCGCTATTGTTTATTATAAATGGTTATTGTTGAAACTACATTGTCTACATTCTATCAGTCTACGATTTTATGGTTCGCAGATAGAGTTTTATGTTTTTCTGGATTTGAAATTTCTCAAATATCATTTATTCTCGTGGTGGCATTTTGATATAAGTTCTGAACTTTTGTTAAGTTGGTTAGTTAATCTTGATGTAATATTGCAGAATTTTTCAGTGCATTTATGTATGTATTTCAACCATATATCAATTTAGAAAATATGTACATGGTTGCAGTCATCCGTAAGCACAAGTGCTTGTTTATATTAAGTTTTTAATTTAGTAAACATTTGTTATCCAGTAATTATGTTGTAAATGTTCATGGTAATTACAATTGTAATATTGATAAATATTGATTATGACTAAGTAAAATATGAAAATGATGGTTTGTGAAAATGAAATATGAAATACAGGCTTGATGATTAAAATGGTTAATTTGAACAGGTATAGCAGTCAACCAACAAACATTTGGGATTGTAACTCTCAATGATAAGTAGCTTCAATGATTTAAGAATGATTTTCTTGAAACGTTAATGCTGAATGAATTCAAATATGAACAGCCATTCCAGAGAGAGGGAAACTTGTGTGTGTTTGATTTTATTTTACTTCGTTGATAAAATGAGCAATGCCTGCTCATTTACATTATTACGAAGGAGATAATATTAATACATTCAAGATAAATTTTAAAAATAATAATAGTAGCAGTAAGTGAAGTATATACTTGATTAATTAATCTACATAAGCTTGTTACAAAATTATGTGGTAGGTTATAATCATTGGGTTAAATTTGAAAATGAAATGTTTTTACTCTTTTTAAATCTATTAGTGTAGTTCATAGATTATTCTGCCAATTAATTCAATAACTAATATGGATCAGTGTTGAAGTATCCAAACAATTTTAAGGAAATAAAATGTTCTTCAGCAGCAGATTTAAATTTCTGTATAGATAATGATTTAATTTCTTCAGTAAGCATAGTCCATAGTCTTATTGACATAACTACAAAACTGAAACTCATCTTCTTGCAATTTATGGTTGGTGTCTTCAATCGGTGTTCCCCTCTTAGACAGTATTTTGATGATGGTGTTTTAAAAAGTTGTCTGATTAATAAAGGTCGTGATGTTGTGAGGGTGCCGTGCAAGATAGTCACTAATTTTACAGACCTTCTAATTGCTAGATCAGAGATGTTCTTGACGTATGAATCATTTACTCTGAGATGACGTAGTGCCTTTCTTTGAAAGCTGTCCAACTTTGAAAGTTCAGAAACAGGCAGGCATGTCAGAAGTGGACTTCCATACTGTATGTGTGGACGGATGTATGTTTTATATAAGTTTACTGATATACTGCTGGTTAGAGAATGGCGTAGTTGTCGAAGTTGATGGAGTGCAAAGTTGCCTTTCTTTAAACAGTTTTTTAATTGAATTTTCATGTTTAGCTTTTCGTCAATAATCACGCCAAGCAGTTTGATTGTATTTGAGAAAGGTATCTCTGATAATCCAACTTTGATTTTTGGTCTAGGTAGCAACACTTTTGAATTTACGATGTTGACAGTTTGGGTTTTTCCAGTGTTTAATATCATATAATTGTCTAAGAACCAATCGTGTACCTTACGTATGTCAGTATTGATGATCGATATTGCTTGCGTAGTGCACTTATGGTGGGCGTAGAGTGTTGTATCGTCGGCATAGCGAATTAAGGATGATGAAATTTTCAGCATAGAGAAGTCATTAACATATAAATTAAATAGCAGAGGTCCTAAAATTGAACCTTGTGGTACTCCACGTGGTGTTTCATATGGTGTCGACAGTGTGTTGTCCACACGGACAGATTGAGTGCGGCCAGTTAGATAGCTTTCTATTAGAGCACAGCTGTTTAAATCCAGGCCATAACTCTTCAATTTTTCTAGAAGCAGACCATGATGTATCATATCAAAGGCTTTAGATAGGTCCAATGTTGCTATTGTTGTACTCTGTCTACTGTTCAAGGCGTTTGTGCAATCTTGCGTTAGCTTTAAGAGTGCCAGTTCTGTGTTGTGTCTCGGAATAAAACCATACATGTCTTTTGAAAATTTCAAAAGAAAGTGAGATTGCAGCTGCTTCGTTAGTATTTTCTCCAGAATTTTTGATATATGAGTTAAAATTGCAATAGGTCTATAATTATCATGCTTTGTACGGTCACCTTTCTTGAATACAGGTGTAGTGATACCATGTTTCCAAGCAGAAGGAAATTCGCCAATTGAAATTAGATGATTAAACAAAGTTGCTATTGCTGGGGTAAGCCCTGATGAAATTGATTTTAAAAATACCACTGATATTGAGTCTGCTCCTGTTGCTTTGTTGTTTTTCATATTGGATATTATTTTATATATTTCAAAGTCAGATGTTGGTGAAAAACTAAATGTTCCATATTGTTGATTTTTAATTGTAGTTATACTACTATGCTGTTGTAGCTGCGAATCAGTGAGTGGTAGAGGGAAAGGTATACACGATGAAAAATGATCACGTAGTAGGTTTGCTTTGGATTCAGCTGAAGTATGTAGCTTGTTGTTGTGAAAAATTGTAGGTATCGAAGTAGATTTATCTTTTCCAATTCCAGTGATGGTTTGTAGACTGCGATGGAACTTGGCAGGGTCGCTATGTGATGATGCAATAAGGAAGCGTTGGGCGGATTTTCTTTAAAGGCTAGTAACTAGATTTCTCTGAGCTTTGAATTGGGCTAGTATGGCAGGAGTGCGAGGTAATTTCGAAAGTTTGTCTCTATGGCGAATCGCTTCTTCAATCTCACTGTTTATCCATATTGGTCTTCTAGCTTTAATTAATCGTGTTTTCAGAGGGGCGTATTCATTTATTAGCGTACTCACTTTGTCAAACCAAATTTTACAGACTTCGTCAGCATTTCGTGGGTTTCCATCCAAGTCTGAGTAAACATTTTCCAATTGCAGTGAGGCAAGTTCATAATTCAGTGCTTCAAAATCAGTCTTCTTTGTCTTTCTGGATGTGATTTTCTTTGCTGGTAGGCGTTGTAGTTTATTCTTCATCTGAGCCATGCACATACTGTGGTCAGACGCACCTGTAGAAATTACTTTTGACGAGTAGAAATAATTAGGGTGGCTTGTCATGATTGTGTCCAGAATAGTACCTGATGCTGGTCGTGTTACTTCATTTATCAAATTGGTGAATGCAAAGTCTGCTATATATACTGTTTCAGATTATTTTGTGCACTTGGGTTTGTATTTTTCGTGCTTAAATCACAATTTAGGTCTCCCATTATCACAATGTGAGAGTTTCTAGGAATTATGCTCTCTGAAATTGATCTCAGTTGATCAAAGTACAACTGCAATGGTGTATCCGGTGGCCTGTAAGTAGATCTGACCGTGAATTTTTTGTATCCAAAGTGTATATCAAGTACAATAGCTTCAATGTTTTCTCTTTCTAGTGAGTGTCTTCTTCTGCATTTAATATCATTACGGATGTATAACGCAAGGCCGCCACCGGCTATGCTAGAGGGGCGATCTCTACGTAGCAATTGGTAATCATCTATTCTTAATTGCTTGTCTTTCACAGAAGTATTGAGTTTCGTTTCTTGGAGAGAGATTATTGCTGGATGTTCTTTGTCAACCAGATGCGTAACTTCATCATTCTTTCCTCTTAGGCTATTACAATTCCATGATATAAAAGTAAACTTATCATTATCTGGCCCTGGATTGGGCTGAATGTCCCCACATTGCATAAGAAGAATCGCTAAATGTGCTATCATTATGATAGATAATGTGATACCAGGTAAAATTAAGAGTCTAGCTAAGATGGGTAATATCTTTGAACTGAATTTACAAGATGAACAATAATTATTCGAGTAAGCCATAGCAGCTGATTTGGAATAGAATATTCCTGATACTGTCCTATACTGCTCTGAGCTAATCGGCATGATGATATTTGAAAGAATTCAGATGCTGTAATTAAGGGATAGTGAAACTGATGTTGTCTGTTCCATAGTTAGTATTTTCTACAAGTCTCCCAATATGCAACTGGGTGATTGGGCAACATCCATCAAGGGTGTGGTGATTTCCAGCTTGATGTGAATGCAACTTTGATTTTGTGCAGAGAGCACATACTTGACTTTTTGATTTACATTTGGTGCCCCATTCAGATCGTTCGTGCTCTTCTCCACAATGAAAACAAGTTGGTTGGTCATCAAGGTATTTACAATTTCGTTTTGTGTGGCCATGACCACCACAATGTAGGCATCTGCTTGGGCGAATATCTGGGTAGGCAGTTAATAGAAGCATAGTGTCGACAGTAAGCGACATGTTGTTTGTTAATAAATTCGCAAAAGTTTGAGGTTTAATTCGGAGGGATGCCTTTTTATCATTATTTTCTCGTTTTTGAGGGAATATATACAAATTAACAATGTCGTTTTCATCCTCGAAAATTAGTGGATTGTCTAATAATAGAGAGTCTTTGAGTGATGTTTCGTCCATCCAAGAAGGAATATTTGAAATGCTGATGACAGGGTCCCTCTTTTTTATCTCTTTGAATTTTATTTCTGTTGTTAATAAGGATTGTTTGATTTTCTCTAAATTCTCAGTGGGAACAGCAATAGTCGTAGTCTTTCCATCAGATGTTATTTTAGTTCCAATATAATTATCTTTATTTTTCTTTAGTTTCTTGATAACGGTCTCAGATGACTCTTCAAATAATAGCTTTGTACAGTTTGTACTTTCGTTTACCTTGGGTGTTTGACAGGTGTTACTAGGAGGGGCGCCACTTGAAGCAACGACACTCTAGACCATGACGTCAGCGGTTTCCTTAGCAACGCATCTTTTTCAAGAAGTTGTGCAACCATGTCTGACAAATTTTTGATGTCTTCTTTCATTTCAGCTATCAACGGTCGTAAAGTTTCACATTCACAATGTTCTTTACTATCAGTACGTTGTTCATCACAAGCAGGTTTCTTTTTTGTTTTTGGAGGCATGTTATCATGCAGAATATTTAAATGTAAAACAGTAAATCTTCAAATGTCGGTTTATAAAATAAATAAATAAATAAATAAAATTGTATGCCGGCAGACGTCGTAAACAATGCGCTCTAGCAAAGGGCACACAAAACCCATTGTGCTGTCGAGGCACACTCTTCCCACTCAGTCTGAAAACACTCCTCAAGAGAACTGGACAAGTCTGATAAAGACTTGTGTGTAGAAAAGACACAACTCGTAATAAATAAAGATCCTTTAGCCTCAAAATTTTATAAGTTTTCATTAGTGGTTCGGTGTGTGCATTGAACTTGAATCCACAAATTAGCCGAATGTATCTTTTATGGAGCTTGTTGATAATATTTAAATGAGCGCTGTTTCCTCATATTGCCAAACCATAATCTAGATGAGGTTTTATTATGCCTGTATAAATCTGTATTTAGTGATTCATTGAAAGAGTATTTTACGCGAACTAGGGTGTATATATATTTTCCAATTTTGGAACAGACCATGTTGATGTGAGCTTTCCAGCTCAGTTTTGTCATCAATCAACAGGCCAAGACATTTGATGTTTTTATTGGTTTCGTTTTGGCCATTGAGTTTGATTTGAATTTTACTTGTCAGTTTGAATGGCTAAAATTATGATATTTATGTTTTATCTGGATGTAATGTTAGTTGGTTATTAGCAAACCATTGGTAAATAACGTGCAGCTCTTCATTGCCTTCATTGACATCATGCTCAAGAGTTTTGATTGAATTCGATGACCATTGAAGAGTTGTATCATCAGCAAATAAATTACATAGAAATGTTACTGACTTTGGCAAATCATTTATAAAAATTAGAAACAATAAAGGTCCTAATATACTTCCTTGTGGTACACCACAAGAGATTAGTTGGGGAGAAGATATTACACCATCAAAGGATACAACTTGACTTCTTGATGTCATATAGTTTGTCATCCAACATAGCTCTTTGTTATGGAATCCATAATGGTTCAGTTTTTTCAAAAGAATTTTATGTGAGACTGTATCAAATGCCTTTTTTAAATCCAAAAATAGTGCAATATGATATTTGTCATTTGAATTTTGAAATTTATTATTTAGGAAATTAGTGACACAATGTACAGTTTCAAAACGAGAACGAAATCCAGACTGAAAAGGACTGAAAAAAAATTGTTCAAAATAAGAGTAGATTTGATTATAAGCTGCTCTTTCTAGAACTTTTGAAAAAGAATTCAACAAAGAAATTTGCCTATAGTTGGTAAATTGATGGGCATCTGTTGATTTGAAAAGTGGAACTCCTTTAGCACATTTAAACGAGGAGGATATAAAACTTGTTTGTAAAGATAAATTAATTAAACATGACAAGGGGCCAATAATTTCAACTTGTATTGCCTTTAAACAAATGTGAGATATCCCATCTAACCCGTGATTTGATTTAGGCTTCAAACGGTCTATACTTTTGACGATAGAAGACTGAGAGACATGTTCGAATTTAAAGGAATGTTCTTGACTTGGTGGAAGATAGGTACACAAATCATCTGAAAAAGTAAACTTTTCTGCCAGTTGTGGTCCAGCGTTTGGAAAAAGAGTTGAATTCATCAGCAATTATCTTTTTATCATTCACTTCTTTGTTGTTGATCTTAAAAAAAGCTGGGTAGCGATTGTGTTTTTTGTTACGCCCCAAAAGAACATAATGCTTGTTTATTTGGATACATGTAGATTTATAAACTGATTAATGAAATATTTTATTTAGATAATTTGTAAAATTTTAAACAACATTTAAATAAGATTAATGTTTCAAATACATTTGGAAATAAGGAATAAAATAGATTTTAAAAGGTGTGAAATACATTTGAAAATATGTTTCAATTACAGTAGATAATAAACTCAGTTGGAAACCATTAAATGTTAAATTTAACATTTTTCTCTTCAAGGTTCCAGAGCATTATTATAATTACTTTCAATCATCACTCACCTCTTTCATTTCCTTTGGTGGATTTCTAGTAACATTGGATTGTTTTATTATTGCTGCTTTGATTCTCTGTCTGGATCTTGCATGGAGAATATGTTTATTTTTACCTTCTCAGGTATATCTAAATGTGCAGAATAACAGGGTTTAATAATGCAGATACTCGGGATAATAGGTTCAATGTGATTCATGTCCCTACTAATTGAAGGTGGGATGGTTAGCCAGCTTAATCTCGCTCAATCTCGCTCAATAATTGTTTACTGTTTATTTTAATCAACAGAAAGTTGCGGTGTGTGTTTTGCGTAGCTGGTGTTCGATTCCAGTCAAAAGCAATTGATATTTAGCTTTTTTTATCAGTAGCTAGTTTATATTTTTTTAATGTTTGTGAAAATTTACTAATTTACTAATTGCCTTGCGTCTAAAAGCAATGTAGTTTGAAAGCTTTTATTCAGGATTTTTATTCCAGGATGACTTTTACGAAACATGAATATGGTGGCATCATTTTAACTCTAAAATAACATTAATGCTTAGCCGTTTTTAAATCCTGAAACTTTGAAGAAAAACAATAGGGTCTGTAAAGTAGTTTGAATGCAGGTTTGAACATTGAAGCAGTTTTCAAGATTTTGAAAAAGTCGGTTAATCCTTATCTCTCTGTAACTATTTGATCTCTTAAATTAAATTTAGGATCTCAGAGCATTTTATCACTACGTATCATTCTTAGACATAAATTGAGTTTAATTCAGATACTGATTGAAAAATTATCAAGTCAATACTCATCAATGTTCATGTTCATCAAAGTTGACGGAGCGGGTATTTCGAGATTTTTTAAAAAGCCGTGTTTTGCATTCCTACAACTTGTAGGTCTCTCAAATTAAATTGAAGCACCCAGAGCACTAGATATCACTATATTCTTAGACATGTATGAAATTCAATTTCAAAAACAGTAGATGAAAAATTATCAAGTCTATATATAGCAACAGCAAGCAAAGTCGACAGTCATACGTGTATATTTTTCAATGTTGACTTCTAAGCTGATTTATCAAATGTCAAAAACAGTAATTCAGAAATAGTAGTCCACTCGTTGAAAAATCAGAACTCAATTTTATAAGGATAGGAGAACCCATTTAACATGAAATATCGGGCTTGAAAGGAGCTAGGAGGGTTTCTTTCAAAAAGGTTGTTATGCCATTGTACATGCCATTGTGCAATTATGTTTGTCGCCCAATGTGATAATAAAGCGTTAATTAGAATGGCTGCTATGTTGAAGTCTGGAGTCATTAGCTGCCTAAATCATCAATTATTTTAGGATCACTTATAAAATATCAAAAGTGATATGTATGATTTGGCTGGGCAGTTGAGAAATGAAGAAATACCGTTTCGTTTCAGGAGATTGACCAAAATAACCCAGAGTATCACATTATTTGTATATACCCTTCATGGTCATCATTCACAACAGACTATATAGCTATAATGTGTTGCACTGCTGTTGTAGGTAGCCAACACTTTGTTTTGTTACATCATCATCACCATTTATTCAGGACCTGATAAATTCACAGAACCATTTTTCACAGGACTGATTTGTTTGTTTGTTTGGTGCCTTAACCCTGAAAAACTTTCTAATTCAGTTTCCCATAGTGAGCTCCCTTGTCAATCTGACATGATTTCCGATTTGAAAGGGTTTCTGGAGCATAATGTACTTGCAGCATTTAATAGTTCATTTTTTAAAGGTTCGTGAGAGTCCATATTGAAATTAATTGTGCACCAAAGAGTATGTGCAATTCATTTTCTAATAAATCTATGCGAGTCAGATAGTTTCAGAAATTCTGCTTATCTGAATCTTATCTTATGTATTTTTTCTACATCAAATACTACGAAACGTGTTTCAAATTGGGACGGTTTGAAAATTTGATGTCCACTTTCACATATTACTTGTTCCCCACTAAACAACAAGCACTAACCAAATTAATATTATCAATTTTCCAATACTGAAGATCCTTATAAACCAAATATAAATGAGCATTATTTAAATTTGATTTAATTGATTAATTTTAAAAATTTTACAGCATAACTCATTTAATTGATAGCTGCTTTGTCTTTTTATGAAAGGATTATGATGACAACAGCATATTTGCCACGCCAACTGCCCGGATTTTGACAAGGTAAGTCCACTGACTTATTATATTACTCAGGCTATTAACAGAGGGGTCTTCTTGGATTTCAGAGAATATGGGCTCCAGATCAACTCAACCTTGACTTTAATCAGAACATCAAATGAATTCCATTAGCAGAGGGTATTGCCAGAGTTTGATAGAATTATTTATCTTCCTGGATTCTAATTTTGCTTCCATCTTTCTGAACTGGTGCTAGCAAATCTGGTACTCTTGGTCCTGCAACCCCCCATTATATCAAACCCATCACACTTTTAGCGGATTTCATGTTTGTCCTTGTAAAAGTATATTTATTACATTTTCCCATTAATATCCGTTGAAATTTATCTAGATATTGTAGATTTCAGACTATTTTCGAAATTTGAATTCTTATATCTGACCCACGGTAATGGATTATATGGAGCTGTTGCATATTGCTGCCATCCATCGCCATTCAATGCGTCTCTACCATAATGAATTCATTTGAAATTGAAATTGATCTGTAGTGTTACACGTGATACCATAAGCATTTCTTATCATTACTGTGATAAAAATGACATTTCTTAGGGATTGAAACAGCGATCCAGGTGTCTATAGTATGGCAATACCGTGAGCATACAATGCCAACATCACTTAATTATTCACTTTTAACTAGATAATTGATGGATCATCAATCATTAGTAATAGCTTATTTCTTCAATCCATCCTGATTACATTGTGCATATTTTGTAAGTGTAAGAGTCTGTTCAGAATTTCAGACTCAAACATAGCCAATTTATTTTCCCTTTTCAATATCCCAAGCTCACCTTTGGTCCAGCCAGCTGTCCAAATAGTCTATATTACACATTCTATAGATGGGCATTCATTTAAGGGCTCACATGTCACCTAATCTTTTTGGTTTCTGTCCGCTCCAGACCTCAAATTATTGTGAGCTAGATAGAGTTGATCTATCATTTCTGATCTATGTATACGTCTCCTGGCTGTCATGCCTCTAAGGCCCTGTTGGCAAGGAGGTCGAGTTTCCAGTTTATTTTTTACGTTTGTTCTGTTGAGAAGCAAAGCGAGACAGTTGTTTCGCCAAGGAAGACCGGGTTACCTTAGTAAGCATGATCAATTATTTGCCTTGTAAACACAAATAGGCAAGTGACTCGGGTAGATGGGTAAATTTTTTGATTATTTCAACATTTCAAAATTTATTTCTCTAAATCGTTCTATTTCAACACCCATGATTAAAAAGGAATTAAATTATTCAACTTGAGTAGGCAGGTTACTCGGTTGACCTTGTAGCAACCAAATACTATGTGATTCTGTTTTGCTTTTTTGAATGCAGGAGTGCTGCGAAATCAATTTCAAAGAAAGATATTGATGTTACTGTTGAAGTAGGTTGAAATTCAATTATATTTTATTACATTGTGGAAGGTTTCAGGCTGCCTCAGACCCAGATATCCATATTGAAAATTCAATTCTTCAGTTGAGACATTATCGGTTTAGACCAGTCCTTTTAACACAGCTTTAGCAGCTTCATTGCACAGATAACCGGAATCTCCGGAGGAATTTATCACTTTAATACTTGCCAATTGTCAACCTTGGGAGTGCTTCCTGGGTTCGCGGGCTGTGATGTCAATGCAAGCTATTGTGAAAATATGAATAACAGATACTTAAAATAAAACATCTTCAGAAATTTGATAAATTGTATAATTCATCAATGTAAAGTTTATTTATTAAGTGATAACTGTTTTCAAACTTCCAGAAAAAGTCAAACCGAAAAGGAACAAGATCATCCAAAGCTTTACAGGGTAAGAGCGTTTGTGTTTTATATACATTCATTAATATCATATCTGAGAAAGTTATTGTGAGTGTTTTCACACACCTTGAATTCATTTTTAATTGGAGGTCTTCTTATACCGGAAAAATTTCTTAACTAAGGATTAACATCTCTTATTCTAAGACAAGTGATCTACCCTATCACATACTTTTACATGATTGGTATGTATTAAGCCAAGCCTATCCTCAGAACCTTTCCGCCATTTCAAATTCACAACTCTGAAACATTCTGAATTTTAATAGAAACAACAAAAGAAAGTTATTGTCATGGCAACAAATGGAGTTCACTGATTGGTTAAAAAGTGTTATTTTTGGAATTTTGGGTTTAATTCATTCCCTTTTGCTCCTACAACTTAATGACACCCTTAAAGACATCATTTCTACCGTATACAGGTGATAGACAAGCTCTAAATAATTGATAAATAATGACGTTAATATTTGATATGGATATGTGTTGTTGTTGTACGTAGAAAATGAAGAAAATCAGGACGAAAATCCACCGAAGAAAAAGGGCCGCGTAAAACTCTACAAACCCAAAGTGATATTATCTCCAGTTGATTCACTCAGTCCATCATCAAAGGTATTAGTTGCAATGCATTACTTTGTGAGAAGCAATGGGTTTTGGTAGACAACTGTTCCTATTTTTTTCTTCTAGAAATTAGCGATCGAATATTCCCAACGCTGTTCTTTTAATTTTCCAATGAATTCAAGTCAAAACATTGTTTCAGTTCTAATCTATGACCATTTCGACTGTTGTTTTCAAATATCAAAATATACAAAATGTGACGAACCAAGCATGCATCCGAAAACAAAATTTAAGATTATAAAGTTCTGAAAAATATTTAAAAGCTGAATCTTGTTTTTGGCTTGTCTCCTTTTCAAGAGTCTAAACATGAACTGAAACATGAAAAAATGAGAGAAACTAAAGCAAATAAATAATTGTCGCATAAGAAGAAAATTTCTTCTGACTCAGATTTAATAGTCACTACCTTTATCTGCAGTCATCGTGACTTGCTTGTGTAATTCAATGTTCCATTTTTACTGCACCCACCGCCAAAATACGAAATTATCGAAACTGGGATAAAAACACACAAATCTAAAAGGGAAATCAGCTCTATGTATCATGCACTGATAAGTCTACTGTCCAAGTATTTCATGTAGGACGATATTAAGGAATTACTGAGTTAAGAGCAACAGTAAAGCATGAAATACATTTTCACAGTATTACAAATTATCAATATGAGTCACCTGTGTTTCTGGGTTAAAGTGGATACTTTAGTGCATTCTAGAAATTTGTCACCCTTTGCATATTTGATGTTTCAAACCGGCAAATCGAACAAGCCTTTTTAATCTGAAATCTGATTTTGCAGGATAAATCAGATTCGTTTTATTTCCATACGCGGTTTTGTCCTCTCTCTTAACATGGATTCTGATTCTGGATTTTCAATGCGGACTCCGAATCCGAAAATAATAAAAATAGAAACATTTTGATCCAAGTTTTTGGTTCCAAAAATTTGTTTTAAAACTGCAGACTCTATCTAAGTCGTCCTGAGTCCGGCACAAAATATTTTAAACAATTCCTGTCAAATAAAAATTAGAAAATTCAATCTACTGTTTGGTCTGTTTTCTTAAAATGTGCTTATTTTAACGCCTGTTTCTTATGCTTTATTTGATCTCCAGGGACATGTGTCTAAAGAGAATATCTTGTTGGATAAATCTTCGTTTGTGTTAGAGAATCGTAAAACCTCATCAAAGATCCGATGAGAAAATAGCACAACGCCCAATTGCAATTTTAAGTAACATACCTTCCCTATAAGTGTACATAGTAAACTATATCGTTTGATTTATGTAGAGGTAGATATTACAACAAAATAACGCATTTAGTTTTGTTTATTAACCATACTAAATAAGGTCCCATTTTTTAAAATATTAAAAATATTGATTAAATCTTTTCATTACGTTAATTTTATCTCTTCTTATGGCAGTAGAATAGTTGGCGCTTGTTTTAATGTGACCATATAGTTGATTTAATTTACCTCACGGTGGCTTGCCTGTCGGAGCTGTGACACATTTAATAACTTCTTTGTCCCTGCTTCGTCGTCTTTTTGATTCTTCACATCAAAATTCAAGAAGAGAAGACCCGATGTGAAGATGGTACATGAAAATTCGGAACCATTTTGAGCAAAACCGTTTGTAGAAAACATTTGGATTATAACATCACGTTTCTGTGATAACGTTTAAAATAGATTGTTCATAATATATAAAATATGAAGTCAAACATCAGACAATCATGTTTGCAACTCAAAGTTTCACACCAAGGCGACCATCATGCTAGCTATTTTCGGACTAAGATTTGGGTCTGCACGCAGGCTAGATCAAACATAATTTATCATATGTTATATTGTTTAAAATTTATTCTATCGTAGTTCCCGAGGGAATGCTCGCATAATTGCTGCTAGAGAGTTGAGGGTTTTTCCCGCGCTGTTTAATTTTAATCAGGCAAAATGACTGACGATCCCATGGAGACTATCAAAGAATAACAAAACCTAGAATTGAAAAAATAAGATTGTACAAAGCAGATGTGGTGAGGTAAGATTAATTAAATACAGTCATGTAATCTGTGCGCAAATGAAGTAAATGAAGTGACATTTAATGTTTATTGGAACATAGTGATAGCAGACGCTGGCTTTCTAATTTTTCACTCAAATTGAACAGACGGTCTGAAATCCAAAAACTGGATTGTTTGACATTAATACATTACATGGAATCCATTTATGAAAAATCTACCATTAGTACTGTAGCCAGCCAAACCGCTATTTATCTTGAGATTATTCGAACGAAGACTGGAATATCCATGTTTCGAAGAGATAGGAATGAGTCGAGTCGTAGCAGATTGATATTAATTGACAGTTTAATAAATTCACTATAAAAGGCAATGAAATATACAAATATAAGTTAAATGAATAAATACCAAATAAGGCTATAAAATACAACTCAACTAAAACTAAGGTTATAAAATAGTGATTATAGTGACAGCGTTAACTTACATCGGTAGCTTTACCACGGCTTTAGGCTTTTTCCAATTTCTAGGTTCTTCTATATAATGTAATTGCTGCTGCCGTGATACTAATTTTACACGGTTTTTATACTATTTTTAATGGCGTCAATATTAACTAATTACCTACCAGTCTACTAAATACATGGAAATAAATAACGGTAAACTAAATAACATCTATAACAATAAGCCGGTTACACCCGGTCTAGCCACGACCGCGACTGTTCCGTGTTCGTGACTATAGGCAGGATGTTATATACTAATTATACTATTAAAGACATTGTATCATGGAGACAGGAAAAATTTATATTTGGCAGGGCTATAAGATTAAATATGCTATAATAAGAAGTTCATTGATTACGTTAATTACGATATATGAATTAAGAGTCTGTATTCACAACACGCCCCACACCATGGAAGGATTATCTCGTATTCTTCTAGTCTGCGTTTACAGACCGCGGTTCATTCACAAAAGAATAGGTGAATGAATCGCGGTCTGTGACGCAGGCTAGTATTCTTCCATCACATCTTCAACAATCATCAGTAGGCAACAATAAACAAAGTCTATTTATTGGTCTTTCATAAAACCTGTCACAGTCTTGACCTTGACATTTCTTACTAGGTTGTTGATTCCCTGGAATGTTTCCATAACTCTACCCAGTTTTGCCATTTACCACGAGCCATGTTTGGATCGATTACCTAAACGATATCATTAACTGTGATTTCCCTCTTCTTTTCGGTCCACTTCTTACGTGCATACAATGTAGGAAGATAATTACGAATCCATTTGCGCCAGAACTGATTAACAATCGTTTGTAAAAATTGAAAGCGCTTTCTTGCAATATTTGTGTCCGCAAACGGTCCTGGAATTGCGGCTGATGATCTTCCTAACAACAAGTGATTAGGGGTAATGTATGCCCCATCATTAGGATCTGCTGACGATGGTCCCAGCGGTCTTGAATTAACTATATTTTCAACTTCGCATAAATATGTTTGCAATTCTTCTTGTGTTAGAACATGATCTTCATAGGCTGACTTTAACGCTTTCTTCACCGACTTAACCATAGCTTCAAATACGCCCCCTTGATGTGGGGCATTTGGTGTATTGAACTTCCAAATCATTTGTACGTTGGCAGCGAATTCTTCTAGTTTTGAATTGTCCCATCCTTCTACCATCTCCTTTGATTCCCGCTCCGCTCCAACGAAATTCGAATCATTGTCTGATACAATCATTTTTGGATGTCCTCGTCTTGCCATGAATCTTCGTAAGGCGTGAAGAAAAGCTGTCGTTGTTTGATCACTGGCGACTTCAACATGTATGGTGGCCCATCGTTGCCATAGCGTTTTTTTTTGAAAAAATTTTTATGCCATGGCCCATTGTTGCCATAGTAAAAAAAATTTTACCACGTGGCCCATCGTTGCCATAGTCTAATATTTTCAAATGATGGCCCATCGTTGCCATAGCAAAAAAAATTTTACCACGTGACCCATTGTTGCCATAGTATAATATTTTAAATGATGGCCCATCGTTGCCATAGTAAATTGTTTTACTTTTTCATAAAATTTTATTTTCCGAAATCTTATTTTATAGCCATTGGATATAGCAATATTTATATATATATAACAATGTAGCCAACAATAATATATTCTACAATGTTGCAAACAACTCGAAAAATGAGACAGAAACAGCATAAAGGCCCAGAATTCTAGCCCAGAATGAATCTTTACTTTATTATTGATTCATTAGCGATCGAGTTCGGACGTTTTTATTTTTCGTACAAGTTGCTACTTGACACACTGTTAAACAGTAGGGTATAGCTCCAACAACTGCTTGCCAATACATCAATATTTTCCACAAATAATAACTGTTTCAAGCAGTATGCATTATAGCATTAGCAAAAATTTACAAACTTTCATAACAAATTAAGTAATGAAATTAGCCTTATTGAAGATTAATCAAAGATATCAAACTAAGTACCGTCTCGTTACTCCAGAGTTAACCCCTCAAATTTGACATTTATATGGTATATGTTATCACATGTCATTCTAGGGCAATTATATAGCTGAAACCGGGGCAGAAACTGTAGGGTTCTTTGTAATTCTCCTGTAGGCTACAGGCTTTTGAATATTGATAGAAAAACAACAACAAAACTTGATGATGCAAATTACAATATCCAGAACAATCATTCAGAAATCACGCTTAAACACGATACAATCAGATCGTATTTCAAAGTTTTAATAGCATGTCTACAAGTAAACCACGTTGCCGTAATTTTCTAGTTATGCTATAGTTGTATAGGCAATGTCACAATGCATGCTGGTATATGGCGGTTCTCGGTCAGCGTGCTTTTGAACAAATAAATGAATCAAATAAATGAATGGAAAGTTTTTGCTATGCCAGCGCTCAACGTAGCTAGCTGCAACAATTTTTCTTTAACAACTTAACTTATTATCTTAAAATTGATATATTGACCACCTTTCGAGCCTGGAGTTCCACCCTACTGTTTTAACAGTCTGTCATAGCTAGACCTAGACCTGTTGAAAAGACATAAGTATATGTGAACTATTATTTCCCGTGAAACAATATAATTGATTAATTGTAACTAGACTATTGAAATATTTAGGTTGGACATATCCAAATCCAAACGTGAATTTGCGAATGTAAGATAATGATGATTGATGACGATGATTTCAGAACTATCCCGAGAATTATAATTACATATTATTCTTTGACTCCCGATAATTAGTGATCGTAAGTGTATTCATCATTTACATTGTATAGCCAAATAAACCATATCATAGTCATAGTCAAATGTAATTACTATACTTCTGTTTAACTTGTACTACACATTCCCATGTTTTTTAGTTATATTGTAACCATATTACATTACATTAAAGATATGAAATAGTGCTCAATCTCAATGTCAGCATTTGACAGAGCTAAATACAACAGAAGGAATCAAAGACAAAACATGCACAACATGGCACAGCGTTTTAAATACAAAAATAACTTAATAATAAACATTTAGTTTATGAAAAAGTAAAACAATTTACTATGGCAACGATGGGCCATCATTTAAAAATATTATACTATGGCAACAATGGGCCACGTGGTAAAATTTTTTTTGCTATGGCAACGATGGGCGGCGTCCAATCTTTATTGACAATGGTCCAAAGTAATCTAGGCCAACATAGAAAAATGGCGGAGTGAATGGTCTGAGACGGAATCCGGGCAAATTAGCAATCAATTGTTGTTGTGGCAATGATCTCAACTTTTGGCATTTGATGCATTTTCTTCCAATGGCTTTTGATAAATGCCTTCCACTCAGTATCCAAAATCCCCTTCTGCTTTCCGCCAATACCCTTTTAGAACCGGCATGGCCAACCATGAAATGACATCTTACCATGATAAGCTTGGACAGTGCATGTTTCTTTGGAAGAAGAATTGGGTGTTTTTGGTCCTATGGTAAGCATTTCGCAGCGTCTCTTCTACCACCAACTCTGATCACAACTTTGGAATCTTCGAATGGGTCAACTGTTTGAAATCTCCCTTTTCCAGCCTGGGGTGCAATTCCGTGTGGGCGTTGCGTATCCAGTGTAATTCCACTAATTCAAATTCACTTGGCAAACGTTGACCATGTAGCGGGTGGAATGAACGAAGTATTGATTAATACCACCACACATACATAAGCGTTGATAAGATATATATTTGTGTAATTGTAATAATAACTGTAGCTGGCCACCAACAGGGAGAGGATGAATGAGGGTTAATATGACCGTTGATAAACAGAGCCTCTATGAAGGTGGACCAGCTTTGCTAATATAGGTGTTGTCGCCACGAAGGGCAGACGAGAAGAGAGTTGATATATTACATACAGTGATTTACATTTACAAGGTATACGTGATTACAAACGGAAGCTTTACAATTGACAAAGGAAATACATTATGGATAAGACAATAGACATAAAACAATCCACTACAACCACTTCTCTTCTCACTGCTTCGTTTGATGTTGTTGATAAATCTGAGTACGTATGCTGTAACTCTGATTAGTTTGTTGTACTTTGAAAATCTTTCTACATCTACGACTACTTCTGGGTTGGACGACGCAACACACACCAATTTCACAGACTTTCTTTCTAGATTTGTTTTTCTGATTGGTAGAGTTTGTTGAGGCCAGTCTTTCTCGTCATCTAGAAATTTTGGTCTTTCCATCCATCTGTTGTGTAATTCTTCTATTGAAATTCCTCTTGACGCATCATCGGCTACGTTCAATACTCCTGGACAATGCCTCCATTGTTGTGGATTTGAATTACTCTGAATTTCGCCAATTCGTACAGCAACAAAGGTTTCGGATTGTTTTGCTTGACTTTTTAGCCAGGCCAATGTGACAGCACTATCGCTCCAAGCCTCCAATAGATAGTATCTTCTAGTTGAATTCGTAGTTCATTGGTGATGGTGTTTGCCAGTCTTGTAGCAAGAACTGCTGCTTGGAGTTCTAAGGGTGGTACCGTCAGTCTTTTCAATTTGTTAGCCTTGTCTTGGCCACTACAAACATCGTCTTGGCTTTGCCATTGTCTATCTTCCATTGTAAGTATGCACACGCTGCAAAAGCGTCTTCGCTGGCATCACAGAATACGTGTAATGTTGGATGACCTTTGGCATGTTCTGGCTTTAGGCATCTTGGGATGTTGAATTGTTGTAGCTGTTGTATTTCTTCAAAGAATTTGCACCACTCCTTTTGGCCTTCATCTTCTAATGATTCGTCCCACGTTAAACCTTGTGACCATAGTTTTTGGAGACCAATCTTTGCCTTGATCATTACAGCTGCTACAAAACCAATTGGATCGAATACTCCTGCTACTCGGCTGATGATGATTCTTTTGGTTAGTATTTCATTTGGCGTCTCTTTAATTTTAAATGATATCTCATCTGTTTGTGGCTTCCAAATTGTTCCCAAAACCTTCTCTTCTTTGTGATCTATGTCCCTTGGCTCGTTCATGTTCTTATCATCGCCTTGTATCACCGTCAGTTCTTTACAGTTTGATGTCCACTTTTTCAACTTGAACCCTCCACTTGCCAAGGTTCTGTTAGTTGACTTGTTAAGTTCTCTGCTTCCTCTTTGCTTGATACACTGTCGCATATGTCGTCCATGTAGGCGTTGGTGATGATCGATGATGCTGCTTGAGGGTGACTTTCGATGTTGGCTTCTGCTGTCATTCGTAACACCGTCTGTGCCATTGCTGGTGCTGGTTTATCCCCAAAGGTGACTTTTTGCATCATGTATACTTGTGGCTTGCTAGTTGTATCCATATTTCGCCATAGGAACCTGTGCACATGTTGATCTGCGACCGGCATCTTGATTTGTGGAAACATTTTACTTATGTCAGTGCATATCCCAACTTCATTCTCTCTGAACCTTGTGATGACGCCGTAGTCTTGTCACTTCTGATGACGGCATGATGTGCTATGTAGTATATGGGACCTTCATATTTGTTGATTTCATCATATGTTATCTTGCAAATCCTAAACGAAGATACTCCATTATTTGCTTGTTGTACTCTGCTGCAAATTGTTCAGTTTTGGATAATTTCCTCTCTGTTGATCCCAACCTTTTTAGGGCCAATGTGTAGTTATTTGGTAATGTTGCTGGGTCTTCTTTCAACATGATTTTCTCAGTAGATTGGCAGCCTTTTTATCTTCATCTGATATCGTTGATGGTAGGCATTCACATGTCTTTGGCCTGACTCCAAAACTTTCTGTTTCCCAGAAGGCTGCTAAATCAATTGGTTGCTTTTCTTTGATACCTTCAATATTGTTAACTGCAAGCACCCTGTTCTTTCTTTTTGACTCTGACTTTATAGGCCCAACCACGGACATGTTTAATGACGTCGTCTTTCCAGTCAATCCTAGCTCTTTGGCGAAGTCTTCTCTGATGAAGGAAATCTGTGCACCAGAATCTATGAGAACATTGGCCTTCTTTTCTTTACCATTTTTACCTTTTACTAATACTCTTGCTATTGGTAGCATTGTTTGATCACCCCTGGTTGACGTTGCACTTGCCATTGGTACATCTTGATGAAGTGTTGGATGGAGTTTCTTTTTGCAGCCTTCTGATGTGCATTCTTGGAGACTTCTGCATTCCCTTATACTATGTCCTTCTTTGAGACAACAGAAACAGCGTTTATTATCTTTGACTAATGTCCATCTATCGTCAATGTTTACGTCTAAGGACTTTGAGTAATCTTGTATGAAATGATTATCTTCACACAATGGGCATTGTCTATATCTCTTTTTGTCTCTTGTTTGGGCTGTGTTGGCTGAAGTCGATGAGTGTTGCTTTTGACGTCCACTGCCAGAGAATGGTTCTAACGAATATGCCTGGCTTTTGATGATGCTTTCCGATTCCAGCCGATTTGCTCTGTTGGATGTCTTCGAACATCGGCAGTGAGTCCAGGCCAATACCAGTCCAATCTAACACGTGCTAGTGTCTTATTGATGCCAAAATGTGATTGACAATGCTTTTCAGAAATTATTTCGTTTCTCAGTTCAGCTGGACAAACCGTTAGTTGTCTTCTTCTGTTTTTAAATGGAATTTTAGTTATCATTGTACCATCTTCAAGCAGGCATAATTGTTCTATCAAAATCTTTTCATCTTGACTTTCCATTTTGTAAGTTTCTTCAGTGATGGTTTTCTTTTGCTGAAGTGCTTGATAAACTTTCTTTAAATTCACATCTGCCTGTTGTTTTTTAGCTACTTCGGATAATACTTTTACGACCCTGATGCTAAGATCTGGATTCAACTCTGTGTCAGTGGCTTCTTTATCTTTGCTTACTTCTTCAGTTGTTCCAAAGTGTTTGTTGCATTGGACACATTCGATACACTGTTGTCGACTTAAACCATCAGCATTGTTATGTTTCAGAACATGGCGATCCTCAATTGTGCATGTGTAGTCAGACATTAATTGCAACCATCTTCCGACTTGCCCTTGAGAAATAGTAGATTTTAGTAGCCATACTAATGATGCATGGTCTGTTCTAATAAGGAATTTTTTGCCATGCAAATAATTATGAAAATGTTTCAATGCAAATAATTATGGCCAGCAACTCCTTCCTAGTGGTGCAGTAATTGGTTTCTTCCTTCTTTAAGACTCTGGAAAAGTATGCTATTACTTTTTCTTGACCGTTATCCCAAACTTGGGAAAGTACAGCACCCGTAACAATATCGCTAGCATCTGTATCTAGTATGAAAGGTTTTGTGAAGTCTGGATATGCCAACATTGGTGATGTTATTAATGCTTCACGTAGTTGGGAAAATGCTTGTTCATAGCTATGATCCCAATGAAACTTAGCATCTTTCAATGTGAATTTGTTGAGTGGTTTTGCTAGTTCTGAGTAGCCAGATATAAATCGACGATAATATCCCGTAGTTCCCAAGAATGCCCGTACGTCCTTGTTATGTTGAGGTATGGGCCATTCTTGAATGCTCTGCACTATTTTGGGGTCAGTCTTAACACCATCGGCACCAACAATGTGACCAAGGTATTCTACTTCTTTACAGAATAGCGAACATATTGACGGCTTCAATTTTAAATTTGCTTTCTTCAATCTACGAAACACTTCTTCCAGTCTTTCTAGGTGACTATCAATGTCCTTTGAAAATATTTTAATGTCATCTAGATATACCAACAAGGTCTTCCATTGAAAACCACGCATTACATTTTCCATTAGTCTTTCGAAACACGATGGTGCTGATGTCAATCCAAAGCTGAGGACATTCCAGTTGTATAATCCAGATCTTGTGCAACATCCTGACACTTCCTTTACTTGATCATCTAATTCAATCTGCCAGTATCCACTAACCATATCCAATGTACTGAAATACATATTTCCACTCAAAGTGTCAAGGCTATCGTCAATTCTTGGTAACGGATAGGCATCTGGTTTGGTAACGCTGTTGACTTTTCGATAGTCGATGCACATGCGCCATGTTCCATCTTTCTTCTTCACTAGAATGACAGGGGAACTCCACGCACCATAACCTTCTGTGATCAGCCCTTTATCTAATAACTCAGATACTTGACGCTCAATTTCTTCTTCATTTGTTGGTGAATGGCGATACGGTCGCTGCTTGATCGGAATTGCACCCTCCTTCAGGTTGATTGAATGTTTCACCAGGCTGGTTCGACCTACATCTGTTGGTCCAGTAGTGAAAATGTCAGCATATTGCAGCAATAGTTGTTTCAGTGCATGTTTTTCCTCCGATTGCAGATGTTTGCACCATTCTTTTGCAAGGACTTCCAGATGTGGTGGCAGCTGATAATGCAGGGATTCACTAATTTCCATTCTGCAGATTTTCTTCCTAGTCAATGGCTTGCACATCAGGTCAGCATTCTCTTCTTCTTCTATTGCTTCAACAGGTGTTTATCTGCCAATGACTTTTCCGGCAGTAACGTGAATCGTGTTAGGAGTAGTATTCATTAATCTGACAATAATTTCCATAGATGAAGCATTATGTAATGTCGAAGCAACCAGCATACCCTTTTGGCTCATTATTTGGTTCTAGCATTCCACATGCACTGGAAGGAATTTGGTTCAACCTGGCGATTATTACTCTTTCAGATAACCCTGGGATGGCTGTGGCACTTTTAATTTGGACAATGACAGCAAATGGTCTGCCATTTTGGTCACACACTGCTACTTCTTTCTCGCCAATTGATAAGCGAAATGTTGCAAAATCTATTGTGCACTTATGATGTTGGAAAAAGTCCATACCTAGAAGAGCTTGATTTCCAATATCTGCAACTTCAAAAGTTTGTTCAAGTTTGAGAGGACCAGTCCATATTTCAAGATTTATGCTTCCTATAATATTTACAATCCGTCCGTCAGCCAATTCTGCCAAATTTTGCTGCCGTTTCAATGTCTCTTTGACATGCTTAGGTAGAAAATTAAAGGTTGAGATAGGCAACACTGATTTTGTGCACCCTGAATCTAATAGGAATGGTTCGTGGACATTATATGTCTTTAATTTGATACAAAAACTGTTGGCTGCGGAATTAGAGCCCAAAGTATACAGTCTTTTCTTATTATCATGTTTAAAGATCTCTGTGATGTAATGAATGTAAGAGAACGACATTAATAACAACCAGAAATAACAAACTGTTCTTTTAATTCCAGAAACAAAGTTACAACATTTAAAAATCATTCTCTCTTTACATATACCCTGATGCAGTTTAAGATGTTTGTTTCCTTTGTTTGGTGTATGGTCTTCAATGTCAACTTTATCTAACTCATTAATACTACTGCAGATGTCTTTGTGTTTTTCACCAGTTGTAGTAGGCTTACTAAAATTATACTGTTCATTTTGATTGCCCTCGCTTTTACACAAAGGTCTGTAGGAACCTTCCTGAACCATCTAGAACATTCTAGAACATAGAAGAACCTACATGACTCCCCGCATGACTCACAATGACCGTGCATGATCTAGCAGCTTCTAGCATTTATCTAAACACTATAAATACAGTAAATGAAAACTATGAAAACTATGAGAACTGAATGTACAGTCTACTATCAACATGTCAACTTGGAATTAATATTATTATTCATAAGAAGAAATATACCATACAAATCAATTCAACCTACGTTGTTATTATTATTTCTTCAACATAATTCTACAGTTCTCATCAGGTCCTCGTTGCTCAGGGCTTGTGCAGCGGGATCTTATTCGTTTCCCGACTTTGATGCGGCTGCCTATTCATCACTTTTACGCTTTCGGCAATCTCTGATCATGTGACCGGGTACGTTGCAATAATAACAATTTCTAATGTTCCTTTCTTTTGATACTATACTATCCCTTGCTTTTCTTATTTCTTCAATGATATCTTTCTGTCCTAGGTGAAGTCCTGCTACATCATTCTTCACAGATTTCAATTCAATTTTCATGTTGCTCATATCTTGCTTTAAATTTTCAACTTCTTTCCTTATCATATTTGATTCTTTCTCCTGCACATCCTCGTCATTAAACTGTATTTTATTATAAGTTGATCTTTCTCCACGATCAGGACTATATTCATTAATACGTTTTAGTGCGTCTGCAAAGCTTTGGGGAGGGTTGTTTCTAAATTCCCTTCTTAGTACCCAATCACCAATAGCATCCACAATTTCTTTCACTACAATTTGTTCCCGTAAATTGTGACTTAGAGTTGGATTTGACAAATCTACAAGGCGTCTAATATGGGAACCAAACTCATAGATATTGTCTCCTTTTCTCAATCTTGCATTTTTCAACTCCCGTCTTGCCTCGTCTTGATAAAGTTCAAATCGCATGAGCAGAAATTCCTTTTATTTCTTCATAGGAATTACCTGGAATTGTTCTGCTACATTTCCACATAGTGTCATTTTTAACTTCAGACTTCTTTCTCTTGAATCCCATCTATTTATTTCTGCCACTTCCTCAAAGGTCTTCAAAAATGTTCTAACATCTTGACAGCCATCAAATGTTGGTGGCTTTTCCTTCCTCTGATCTGGTCGATGCAGCGTAGCTGCTAACTGCTGAAAGTCCATAATTGGTTGCTTTCTCTGCTGCTGTTGTTCTTCTAGCTGCGCCAGCCTTTGTCTAAGAGTATTGAGTTCTTTCTCTCTTCCCACAATGTCCATGTCATTCTCTTGTTGATGTTGCTGTGCCATATTCTCCAGTTCTAATTGATGCGAGACAGATCTTGTTAATCTTTTGAATTCTTCCAGGGTAAATAGCTCAGTAATATCCTAATATTTAGATCTTCAAAAATGATGAAAACACTATATAATTATTCAGATTAGGTAAGGTTTATTATGATAAATGATTACGATAGTTCGTCAAGTATTGCTCTTGAAAAATATCCCGCCGCTGCCACCAATGTAATAAACCATAAATTAATATAACGTCTACAAGGTATCTGTTTATTGAAAACCAGGATTAACCAAAAGCCAAGCTTATTTCTTTACTTAGTTGAATTATATTAAGATTAAGACTCAAAAACGACACAACCTTCAGCTCACATGTGAGGGGACTTCCCACCTTTTTGTTCTCGCCTCCTTTTAACTAATCTCTAACCTCTTTCAGTTTATCAACTAAAATAGAGGTTCACAACATCAAGTCTACATGTAGGCATAATATTAACTACATTATCAATTATAAATACAAGTCTTAACACTATCTTTTAATGTTAAAATCCTTCTTAATGCTCTACCCTGCAGCACCCTCCAGTCTCTTAATGTCACATTTTCTCAAATTCCACACATCCAGGTTAATATAATAGTCGGAATTACTGTTTATTCGTACATAATTAATTGCTCATTTGTGCTATACTTTCCAAGACTTCTTTCGTTTCCTATTCTTTTCAATTCTTTTATAATTCCATTTATACTGAATTCAATCTGTTCTATTTGCTTTTCTGTTGTTCCACTGCTAGTTAACCAATTACCAAGGTACTTGTACTCAAATTCTCGACTTACTGTTCCTCTTGTTAATTGCATATCTGTGTTTTCCTCTTTTTTCCCATTTTTACTATTATATACTTTGTCTTGTCAATATTGAAGGTGAATTTCTTTTTTTCCTCCACTAATCGCAAATTTACTCCAACATTTTCTATACAGTTGTGGACCATACATAGTGCCTTGTTTAACGATGTCCTGCACTTCTATGTTTGACGTTGGTCCGTGTGGTGTGCGGATGATGATATTTGCTTCCCGATTGAGATTCTTAATAGTAGTAGCCTCTCTTGCCCCCATACCATCACCATAACCATCAGCCACAGCCTATCAAAACACTTTTCTGCATCTGCAAATAATATATATGTATTCTTGTTCATTATTTTGTTGTTATTTAATATCATCATCAGAGCTAACCAATTATCTTTCATCGATCGATTTCTTCTTCCTCCGTTTTGATAACAGGTAAACTCAACGTCATCTAGTGTTTTTTCCATTATACTCTTTTCGTAAATCTTCCTTAGTATGCTTGTTAAAAACAAACCTCTTCTATTTTTCATTTCTGATTTGGACCCTTTGTTCTTATGTATTGATTTTATTTCCATAGCATCCCATTGGGACGGTATAGTGTTTTCCACTGATAATTTATTAAATAGTTTTGTAAGTGAGATTATCATTTCTGGTCCACCTTGCATAACCATTTCATTTCGCCAACCTTCACTATCTGAAGCTTTTTTACGTTTAAGTCTACTTACAGTACTTCTTACTTCTTCTATAGTATATATCAGTGGTGTTTGTTCTTCGCCTTTCGTTACTATCTCGACAGTTTTTCATTGACGCTATTTTCAGTGTCCAGCTCACTTCTCAATGTTGGTTGGTCTCTGCTAAACAGATTCTGGTAAAAACTTTGATATACTTGTAATATGCATAACGTGTCTTGTTGTTTGTTCGTTTAGTAGCCATTAGCAATCGTTGCTGTTTTGTACATACTTGCTTTTGTTTTTTTGCGGTTTCATATTTTTCTTTAATTTCCAGAACTTGTTTTGTCCATTCAGCAAACAGTACTGAGGTTTTTTCAGGTCTGTCAAAACTTGCTGATATTTTTCTTTTTGTAATATCATTTTGAACTTTTGATTACCTCTTATTGAGAATGTTTTTGGTACCATCTTTTCAGTTTGGTTGGTATCAAATTTTCCTTGAAGCTCTATCAGTATCGCTCTGTGGCCACTATATCTTGTTAGCATTTCTCCGTCAATCTTAAGAACTCTTTATGGGGTATATAATTTTTCTTTATCTATTAAAATTGATTTTAAATTTCCTATTTCTTGTTGGTCAATAAATACGTTATCTAACACAGAATGATATTCTCCTTCTACTCTTGTCCATACTCCCTAGTGATTATCTTCTTGGGGGTAAGGAATTTGTTTCATCGATCAATATCTATAGGGGGAATCTTCCCTGCTGATATGAGATACCAAGTAGATTTGAGATCAAAGAGACATTTTTAAATTAAAGAAGTGATGTATCAAACATGTACCTAATCCTAAATTTTAATACAAAAATATTTAACAGATTCATAATAAGTAATATATATATATATATAAATATAGCAGCAGACAAGTACATGTTTCTGGCCATTAGCCTTCATCAGTACTTCTCATAGCCTGGGCGCAGACCCAAATGTTTTTTCGATGATAAGTAAATGTCATAAAAAAGGTTTGAGTCTTTGCGCAGGCTATACTACAAAAAAACAAAGAAATACAAATACAAAAAAGAGTTATTAAAAAATTATTAAAAATAGTTAAAATCATTTGAAGTCTGAATCTTATACCAACAAACTTGAATACAAATGAATTACTATAAGAGATATCCCCAAAAGATACTAATTTTGGTAACCATTATGTCATAAAACAAATAACGAATAGGGAGCTAGGAATTACAGCCTGCTAATTGCATTAGGGCAGCGTAGGGAGGACACAAGAATAGTACGGTCATTATATGAAATAACCCACCACCAATTGCAACAGAAACTTTTTGATAGGATCTAGTGCCAAATTTTATGCTTAACAACATATCAAAACTCTAGAAAACTTGGAGCAGGTAAAATAGGCTTTTTCGACAAAATGGAATCCCCAAGAATGAAACCGAGGCTAGGTTGTTTAAAGAGTCAAGGACATGAATGGTCTGCAAGCGTAGGCTCACTAAAACAGAACATATACTCAAGTCTTGTGCGACAAAATTTACGTTGGTTAAAATTATAAATATATCTATAAGTTAATGTCCATTAACGATAGGTCCCTTAATAACATAATGTATAGTTAATAAATACCCTGAAACTAATTTCCAGACTAGTATATAAATCATGTAATAGTACTTATGACTTGCTGTGGACTCAACTCAACTTTGGTACGTGACCGTCGCTTGCCAGCAATCAAATTTTGGCCCATCAAAAAAGTAGGACTTAGGCCAGTCAAGGGTAGCTAGACATCGGCCTACAGAAAGTGCTTGTGTGACAGTCAAATGATGTCTAAAAGAGTGGTATTTTTTCAAGGCAATGATGTAAATATCCAGTACAAGTTGGGTTTATGAATTATATTTTTGTGGCAGTCAGTCTTGTGCGCAAATAGACCGACAACCAGACAATTTTAATCACGTGAAGAGCTTAAAAGCAATTGAACATTGAAATCGAATGGGAAATGCCATTGTATGTCCGAAAATAATGCTTGCTGGCAAATCGAATCTGTGCCAAAGTGCCAATTCGTGGATTTTTATGGGAGTTCAAAATCCATATCGAATCACGTATTACGTATATCTAATTACTTAGAGATGTTCAAGCAAAAATTGAACGTGGAAATGATGGTACTAGTAGTCTCATTCTGAATGCATATTTGCATCCTCCATCAGGAGAACGGAAAAGAATCATTGTCGATCCGTGATAGATCTGTATGTCTTGAGCAGACAGAATATCACATTGAAGAGGAATACCATCATTTCGAAATTCAATGGACGAAAGAAGACGTTTGTCCTTAACTCTTACACAGAGTAGACACATAGTAGCATTAACAGAAGTGAAAGACTTGGACGTTCAGGGTTAAGTAATAATAAAGAATCAATAAACCAGCTACGCCCAAAATTTAAATCAAATTACGAAGGACAATACAGGCTAGGAATCACTAGCCAAAACATTTAATAACATGTATTCCATTCAGTGGCAATGCCCCTCTAGGCCTGGTTCATAAGCCGCTCTATACATTTGTCGATCTTATCATGATCCAATCAAATATCAAAGATCGACTTCTGAAACAGGAAAGAGCGCCTTCAATAATTGGAACGTGTTCAGGGCTTCGAACGACTCCATTATAGTGGTGAATCATGCATGAAACTCGTAGAGCGATGTCTGAAACCAAATTAGTTATTTAGTCAATCAGAAGGCATTCTCAGCAGAAATAGGATCGGCACATGTACGGAACTGCGTATAAAGCTGACATCAAAACAGTCAAGCAAATTAATATTACGACTGACGTCATCAGTAGAATTCTTCGGCGTGTGTCTGAGTGACTCAAAGACAAGTAAAATAATTCGATAGAAGTACTGTTATTATTTGTGCAATCTGATGGGGCCTTATTATAGACTGAAAAAGTAGTCTAACAAGGTATATCGAGGAAGTTATAAGCGAGATTCTACTTTGGATGATACAAATCTTTCAAAAGGCCTCTTTCTCAACAGAGTATATTATTCTCGCGTTGTCAGGCATATCACTAGCTTTTGTTGTCAGTATTTTGATATATTAGCTCTGTTTCCAACAATAATGTTTTCTTTTTACATCAAACCCCAGCTTCTCAATACCTTCTAGATGTCCATTGACTCGTGTAGCTCCCATTGTTCTTTGAATGTTGTTTAATTGCATATGTTTGATGTGACATGTGTTTTAGCTATTCTATTAATAGAAATACATCTGCGTCATTTGACATTAAATTTGAGCTATTTTGGGAGTAATTGTACCAGTCCTTTTAGAGCTTCCTGTTTTTTTAGTTTTCAACAAATTGTCTGCATAGAGCTGTTACCCTGAGCAGCTTTGGGCAGGTTGATAATGTCTTTAGGTGAGCGATTGATGCAATATATTCTTCCTTTGCTTGTTGACTGTTGATGTTGATTTGCTGTAACTTTCTTTCACTACAGTCGGACAACGATTTATTGCGAATGTCTAGTGGCCAATGTCTCTCTTCTTCTTCCAATAGTTTTGGGCCATGATACCAGTTTGTGAGGTCTTGGTTAATTGTACGTCTACTTAGTACTTAGTACCGGTAGGGGGTGTAGAAAGATGGAGCACATATGAGCCAGTTCTTTTGCATAACAAATCCATGTAGCAGTGGCTCGATTGATGTATCAAATGATAGATGTTTGCTTCGGGACAACTCTATGTTTGATAATAAACCGATTGCTTCAGACAATCCTTTTCATGGATAGATTCTGCCTTTTGAGGTAGTCTCTGATCGGAGGTATAGCCCCCTGATCACAAGTTTTGCATGCTAATTTTATACTTGATGGAAGCAGATGGTAATATACCCATAGGAGCTCAGATTTTTGATATGCAACTAAGTATACCACACTTTGTAGTTAAGTTTATGTTAGTGACGATGGCATTTTAGATTGAATGTGTCATTTGCCTTATCTCACGAATGACCAAGCATATCACAACTTATTCATTGATTGCCTGTTTGAGCATGTTTATCATTTCAGTGCCATTTTTTAATTTTGAACTATCCTTCAATGAGTATTGTATTCAGTTCTATATGACTCTTTCACTTGCTGCTTCTGCAGTTTTTTCTGAATGGCTGATATATCGTCTACATAGGTTCGATTAAGCAACACCTCTGAACTTTTAAGAAAGAACACTTCATTTTCCATAGCAAGTAATTTGATGGCCCAGCCTGCCAAGTCTGCAGCTGGCTTTACGACCAAAGATTAATCTTTTCCATTGATATACATCATTTTCTCTTTCTGTATCTCCTTCCCTCCATAGAAAACAGTGGTACTTCTGATCGTCAGCGTGGATAGCAACTTGATTGAAAATCCTTGTTATATCCCCTGATATTGCTATTTTCTCTTCCCTCAATCCAACAAGCACTTGAAAGATTATTGAAATGAGTAACTTTCTCGAGCGCTTAGTTGAATGAGATACCTTTGTACGTAGCCGAAGAAGCAGACACAATGGATGCTTGAGTGAGTTCTAACATGTCATATATATGGGTTTTCATTGTTTTCCTTTTCTGTACAGACATATTCCTTGGATGGTTTAACGCCAATTGCTTCAACGTCAAAGAACCTGCCTAAATTAAATTCTATTTCGGTGCAGTCTACACAGTTAACTTGAACTATCTTTCTAGTATTTGAGGAATCAGTTTCGACTTTACCAATTTAAGACCATCCCAGTAATGTTCTCTTGGCTTTAGGGCGTAGGTCTCTGACTTCTATCTCGGTGTCAATGTCTTCAATGTCTAAAGTGGGCTCTTGGCAAGTCAGTCCTGATCAACATGTCAATGCATCCTCCATCACATTAAACTTCATTAATTATATCCTTTAAATTGGCAAAGTTTTGTAACAGCGGTTTCTTAATAATTGGGACTGGTGAACCTAGTGAAACTGTTTCAATTCAAAGATTTTGACTAATAAGAAGTTAATTGTGTCATTATAAGAAGTTATGTTGAGATTAATTGAGAGTGGTCTTTCTGTTACATTGAAACCACGTTAAATGAGATGCTATGCTTTTTTCCTCTTAACTTGAGGCGACTAGAAAATTTTTTCTGACGAGTGTTTGGGAACTACCCATGTCTAAAATTGCCGCAGCAGTAACATAACACTCCACAAATAGAGGACGATCTTGTAAATAGTGAACTTCCAAACAAGACACCGGTAATCTGTTGATCTTAATTACCAGAACGATTATGGAATATATCCCATTCTATTTTTTAATTCCTACAGATTAATATTTTCTCGTGAATCTTGGTTGTAATTCTTCTTCATCTTCTTGATTGTACATTTTCTCATCGTTCTGAAAACCTCTTTCACCATAATGGAATTTATCTCGCATTGCCGTTGAATTGTGCTTATTTTAAACATTCCGGGCGGGAGGGGAGGCTTGTGCTATCTCGGTTTGATTCTTGACTTGTGACTTTAAGACTTTCATGATACTTTTGAACATTTGTACCTTTTAATATGCTTTTGAACATGCTATCTTCTACCTACCAAAGGATTGATATAATTGTCATACTCTGCAGCCTCTATCCCTTCTGCTGTCTCCGCCAAATCACAAAGCACTTCCTTGCAGTCCCTTAGATTCATAAATGTTGTGGTATGATCTTTCACCAAACCTTCATGATTGTCTTTGTTGATCTGGAATTAAGAAACATCTGCATATCTTTGAAGCCTGTTTTGAACATTTTTACGAACGTTGGGTTCGTTCATTTGTGGCTGCTTCCATTTCTGTATAAATTCTTATACCTAAATTGACTTTGAGTTTGACTAGGTCTAGACGATCACCATAAGATCACCACACTTTTGCATAATTGAAAACGTTTTCTCCTTAAGGACAACAACAGTATCTACTCTCTACTTGTTTTACATTATCAAAATATAATTTTTGGGTTATCTCTTTCTTTGTACAGTCAAAATCATGGAAACAATATTATAACGTGTGGCAAACTTGATAATTATGTTAAATATGTAAATTATAAGGTGAGGTGACGCAATAAATGGCTTTGGAGCATTGCATATTGATGGTTTTCCTTTTGAAATGTTAGCTTTTAATCAAAGCAATAGACAGTGGGAAGATATTCTGGAATAGAGAGGATTGGGCAATCGTGAAGGACAAAGAATGTGAAGTCAAACTTTTGAAGGCACACACTTTGAAAAATGGTATGGAATCACTATTACCATTCTTACCGACTGCCGAATAAAGAACACTAATATCATTGGGTTGATAACAAAGTTTTCACACTGAAGTGTCTATCCTGTCCTGTCAAAACATTTGTGTTATTATTATTATTATTAAGAACGATCATATAAATCATAAAGAACGATGCTGTCAATTCAGCCGCAAATTTAAGCAGTCCCTCGCAGAAAGCACTACTGCTGGCAGATGGACTGCAGACATATGCAATCAATCAATCAATCAATCAATCAATCAATCAATCAATCAATCAATCAATCAATCAATCAATCAATCAATCAATCAATCAATCAATCAATCAATCAATCAATCAATCAATCAATCAATCATTTAATAAAGAAATACACTGCTCATATGGTGTTTACGTCTAAATGAAACTGAGGGAGAGAGTACAACAATTGACAGATTCCAGCAATACGCTGCCCCTTTCCCCTTATCGATTGCTTCAGAATAGTGCGTTATAAAAACTTCAAGCTACAGGTACCAATCAGATCATGAGGAGGAGCCGCATGATTTAGTAAAGAAGGGATGACGAGGTGTTGAAAATGCCAATACCAATGAGTAATCCAACTTCCTAACTATGCTGAGTTTCTAATAACAAAATTCTATTTGTTTCCTTCTTCAATTGGAGAGGGGCCCTTTGTCTCATAATCCAATATTGTCTGGGAACCTCCAACTGTTTCATAGGATAACACATTGCAGCTGTGCATTGAACAATGGTCGTATTGCCTTTGGAACATTTACTTCCAAATCAAAGCAATAAACAATGGAAAGTTTTTCTGCAATAGAGATGGTTGGGAAATTGTGAAGAAAAAGGAATTACAAGTCACAGTTTGTGAAGGCACACCCAAAGACAAAATGGTATGGGAGCATTATTACCGACTATTGAATAGAAACCCTAATGCCATTGAGCAAGAGAAAATACTAAATCTAGAAGACAACATTGGCAGTGGTGGAGTCAATTTATTTCCTCGGTTTGAGTGAATTTAGATTAATAAGATGTGAGAGCCAACAACGACACTATGGATTACGTAACTGTTCGGGAATTATAAGAAGAACTTGGGTATCCCTGTTGTTAAGATGTACATTTCATTGTTAGGCCAAATCTATTTGTGCAAAGGTTTTAAAACGACTGTGAACATATGTAGGGAGGAGTTCCTATATTGTGCCATTCGAGAGCGGCAGAACCAAACATCTAACCAACAAATTCATCAGAAGATCGTAAACATCAGGTTGGCATGGAGTTCAGGGTGATCACTAATGATGAAATGATCAAGAAGTCCAATAATATAATTTTTGAAAAATCATGTGCTATTAATCATAAATAAGTCATGCATAAGTTTCAGACATTTATCCTAAGATGTAAGATGGCTAGCAAGCTTCGAATTCCCTGTTGTTGTGATAAATGACATAATATCATTACTTACATTAATCTACATGTAGGCTTTGTTAATAGCTAGCATAATTAGCATATTTATACATTCTAGCTCATGAGGCAGGAATGGCAGTGACAACAGTTTCCTGCATAGCTTGCGTTGTCCATCATCCGTGCGGTATGCTGTAGAGAGACCAAGGTCTTGAATCTTTCGCCATATGCATTGTCCCCAATGAAATGAACAACCACGAACAGTGACAGAGGGAAGTACACTAGGTATAGCTGTCCATACAGCCATCTCAAAATCTACCACGATCTGCTCAACATTTTGAGTCTCGGTGAGCTGTTTTACCTTCTTAAAAACCTTCTTGTAACCTTTCTTTATTCTCGATGACATAAGAACGAATAACAGTGGGACCTGTTTCATTGAATCGCCACTACGGACAAAGGCATGAATGCTGAACAACTGCTTGAAAGGGTCTTTAACAACTTTGAATGTTCCGTCGACGTATCATGTCTTTGCCTTTGATAATAAGTTTATCATGTTTGATGTAGCAAAGTGTAAATGACGCTTACCACATATAGTAGTTTCTTTCTTCAGAAAACCGCCTGGTAGATGGTTTTCGTCTAGGTCAAAATCCGAAGTTGTTGGTTCTTGTGGGTGTGTCCTTTGTCTGTGCCTGTTAGCTGCTCTTGCCAAGTTTATTGGATTCGGGATAGCTTCTATTGGTTCAGATGTGGTGTGGACTCCATGTTCAAGCATGACGGTGTTGACAATTTCAGCTGCTGATGCGAATACTTCTGAGGCGGCGTTCTTTTTGACTTCAGCAGCAATTTTGGTGGCCATAGTTGTTCCGAGTTTTCCAGGTTGTATATGTGGGTTGAGGCCTTGAGAATAGTGACTTGTAAGATAATAATATACGATTCACCAAATTCAAGAATCAAAGAAACAATGCAATAACTTTCAAAGTATGTATGCTAATAATATACGTAACAAAATTTATATAGTAACTTTTAATGATCAATCCAAAATACTCATAACTATCAATACAACTTATTCTCATCAAAGCCAAAACAACACGAAAATATCTTTCCTAAACTTCACAACAGTATTCTTCACCCTAATCCTATTTAGCCAATCAGTGCATAACATAACGGAAATAACACTTTCAATTTCTAACTTTATAACTAAATAAGGTAATGTGATTACAACTACCGGCAATAAACGTCAGTCAATAAAATATCACACACCTTCCCCAGATGTGCAATCTCAAAAACTATATACATATCAAACGAATCTATTTATCAAAAAACCAATTCGCAATAAACAAAATGTTATTATTTAAGAAGGAACATAGTCATTCAACCATAATCGTGGACGTCTAACACGTTATACACTTATATTATCTTCTTCATCAGATTGAGAATCATTGGAATGTACTCAGTCAACTAATTTTATATCATTAACTAGATTGCCATTTATACTTGTAGATTTCTCTTGGCGATGCCGCAAATGTGCCACATGCCTTGGATTAACGATATCATTAACTTCAACATTAACTTTCTGAGGAGACAATTGTTCTACAACTTTTCCACTTTCCAATTAATAGAACAACGTACATGAATATCCGGTTTTACCCATACTAAATCACCAGCAATAAAACGTACTTCAAAATCATTGATTGTAGTTTCAGGCTTAACAGGTTGTAATCTACTTTTATAATTATAAATAGAGTTAGCAGGCGATAATTTTCCATTTGAACTAACATGATTGTACCAATATACGGAATCAATTACACCATTTCTAGTACGTGAAGCTCTTGTTTTGATCGTACGATGATTACGTTCTATTATTCCATTACCATTTGGACGATATGCCGCTCTCGGTGTTACAATTATATTCCATTTCTTAGAAAATTAATTAAATGCATGAGATTTAAATGTGCTAAAATTATCTAAAAGAATTTCATCAGGAGCACCTCTTTCTGAAAAGATTGAAGTCAATTGTGCTAAACTTGTACGTCACCTTCGTCTTGAATTTGTCTCCATATACAAAAACGAGATGGACCACAGTCAATCATAGTTAAATATTTTCTATTTTCATATTTAGCAACATCAATCGCAACACGCTTCCAGTTTTCAGGAACAGACAGTTCTCCTTTATCCCATTGGACGGAACCAGGATCAATTGAATTACATGCGTCACATGCTGACATTACTGTAGTTAATAATTTATTTGACACATGTACATCAAACAGCTCAGCTAGCCATTTGGTTTGTTGACAACCTCCATGAAATAGTTCATGAACCTCTCGTAATTTCTCTATTTGATCATCCAAAACAGTTACACACGATGTCACAGTCTTAGTATTCATACTCCACTGATGTGGCACACGAGTCAAAATATTCGCTAAATTTTCTACAGATGGTATTAATTCTAACTTGATATCAAGACCATATTCCAATACAATATTTCTAATTAATTCCAAACGACGACGAATTAGCATTTCACTTGCTGCTTTAGTTTTTAATCTTTCTTTCCCTGATAAACAATTTTGAATCCAACCATGTGTAATAGCAGAGTCAGCTTTAATAACAATTGACTTTCTTTTCCATACAATACATAAATTTAGACCCTTTATTACTACATCAAGCTCTGCCATATTTATATGTGCATTGTCTTTCCTTAGCCAGGAGGCATCCTCCACGGTATCTCCATTAATTTGTAATACAACTCCAATGGCTAATGTGCTTGCGTCACACCAAAAAATAGTATCACCTAATAAATCAACATTCCATCAAGGGATCGTTCTTTTTAACACGATTTACTAAATCCATAAATAAACTATGAACTATAGATGGTACTTTATCATCCCAATTAACATTATTCAATAGCCTCTTCAAATAGCTACATGAAACTCTTAACCAATTACAAACCGGATATATCCCCACAATTTTACCACAAAGAGAATACAACTCTCTTTTGGTTAAATCAATAAAATCTTTATCAAATAAAAATTCTAAAGTAGTTGATCTTTCCCAATATAAATCATTCGAATCAGAACGTTTCACATTTAATCCTAATACTCGTGTAGGTGCATCTTTAGAAAATGTTTCAATCGGTTTAGCATATAATCCGTAACTTTGCAAATGCTCATACACAAACTTAGATGAAACGATTGAATTATCAACAAAAATATCATCAATATACGAATCCGCTCCACGAGCTACGCTGTCATTCAAGGATAAAACATGATGTAAAATCTTGGACATAATTAAAGGAGCAACATTCAACCCAAATCCAAGTCGCGTTAAACAATACAATTTTCCATTATGTTCAATAGTTTGATATCGCCATAATTCTTTATCAACACGTAATTGTAGATATGCGTCTTTTAAAATCAATAATAGAGCTATTAGTACTTTTCTGCCGCCAGCTTCGTAATTTATCGCAACAAACATCCCTGGCGCCAGAAAAAATATTCACGAAGTTATTCAATTGACGAAAATCAAATACTAGACGAACTTTACCTTTATTTTCTTGTAACACAGCAAACATTGGTATTAAGGCTTAAGGTTCACCCATTGTTTCAAAATCATACGAAATAAAATAATCTTTACTTATCATATCTTCCAACTTGTCATCAAACGCCTTTTTTCGATAATCATCCATTTGATACACATTACAGTGTTAGTAATACATTCGGGAGGCTTATTATCAACCCATTTCCATTTAATACTCCAAAATTCACCATTAAAAATAGCTTTGAAATTACCATCGTCAATTTCAATAGGAGTAAAACTCGCCACAGGCGTTGATAAACAAACAGTCGGCAAAATATTTAAATTATTCAAGTGTAGAGTGCCATTTTTTAATATCGTTAATCCTCCACATTGTTTTATAAAATCCATTCCACAGATAACATCAAAATCAGATAATAATTCGTTCACTATCAAACATTACAACTGGATCATTTTAAAATATAAAAAAAATTCAACAACAGCTTCACCAACAACGGAGACTCTTGAGCCATTCATCATAGTTATATGACTCAGTGAATTAATAATGCAATTTTGCGAAATTAAACTTTGTCGAACCACAGTTTGTGAACAACCAGTATACATGAGTGATGTAACATTAAAACCATTAACAGTTAGTTTAATTACAGGTAGACGAGCAACTTACCATCATAAATGCCGTTTTGTCAGGGGAACAACAAGTACCGGGTCAGTGGCGAAGACCTACTGTCATCACCGTCAACAATACCTCGTCTAGAGACCTAGACCAAAAGATGGGTATCACTTAAAGGAGCAAAAATGACCGGCAGGCGCTACGCACTTAGGATCACGTGCATGTTTACTGTTTATAGCACAATGTTTATTGTTGGCATGAATTTATTACAAATTAGGCTTGCGTATAACAATAGTTTCAAAGCGAGACGGTTGAATTACGCTAAGCATAAATTCAAATTGATCTCGCAGCGGTCGCCGGTCAATTTTGCCCCTTTAAGGTATCACTTTAAGTTGTACTGCAGGGAAAGCTAATTATAAGATTCTACATAAAAGGCTGGCGTCAGTAATTGATCTATATTCAAGATACAATCAAAATGGTGACAGGAATAGCCGGTCAACCTTAGGCTAAATTCTATCAGCCCCGGCTATCAGCTAGGATATTGTTAGAAGGCTGTAGGACACATCAAAAAGACATTGTTGCAATTTTTATTGACTTCAAAAAATGTACCTATTGTTCTTATCGATGCTATTATGTCCTTTTATTCTTCTACTTCGGCTTTTGTTAGAACTCACTATGGTGATACTGATGATTTCCTGACAGCTTGTGGCGTACTACAGGGTGACACATTGTTCCCTTTTTATTTTATTTACTCTATTTATTGATTATGTATTTCTTATTTCATGCCCTGACTCTTCCGGTTTTACCCTTGATCGTCGTAGGTTTTCACGTCATCCAGAGCGCAGCGTATCGGACCTCTCATTCGTTGACGATATTGCTATCTTAACAAATAGCATATCTGATGCACAGTAACTTCTTGATGAAGTTGAACGGGTTGGTAAAACTGGAGGCTTGATAATAAACACGACTAAGACGAAATTTATTGCTTTAGGCATAAAACAGGCACACATTGCTACATCAAATGGTGACATAGAACTTGTAGATTCGTTCAAGTACCCAGGTTCTGTACTTTCATCTTCTTCAGACGATTTAATCCAACGTAGAGGCCAGGCTTGGGCAGCCATTAGAGGTCTAAATAAATTCTGGGCGTCCGATGTCAACACTGACGTTAAATTAAGACTGTTCAGACACACGATAGAACCTGTTCTACTATATGCATCTGAAACATGGGTTCTATCAACCCCCGGGTATCAACCTCACTATTGACACGACTTGACTCACTTATGACATTTATGACGCCATGCTTCGGCATGCTTTAGGAATACATTGGCTCAACTTACTGTCTACTGCTAAACTTAAAAAACTTTCCCCTTCTGCCTCTGTTATTGCTCACCAACGTTAGATGTCTTTTTTAGGTCACATCGAAAGATCAAAGACACGTGCCCCTCAACCGCTGCATGACACCTTCACTGGCAACCGAAGGAGATGTTTCGAAGGGGCGATGGGAGAGTACTGTAGTATCTTTTCAAGTTTCTTTGTCAGCTATGTCTGACCGTGATTTGTGGCGTTCTTCGTGTAGCAAATACGTAAGGCGTAAGAGGGACGCCACATTCCTATAATATGACTGTCTATAACTATAAGCATGCTATAAGCTACTACTAAGGTTAATTGTTGTAGTATATCAACGGTAAAACATGAGTCAAGTGAATAAAAACAATAACGCATATAATTAAACACTTTGGTATGTCAACGACAGGGACCAAAACCAGACTGACTCCTTTCTCATGGTGTCGCAAAATTCTAACTCTCGACATGACGTCAATGACATCTGTCAATCAAATATCATTACACTGCCTCCTTCAATTTAAAGGCTTTATGCTAAGTTGTTCAAATTTAACAAGTCATTAGTCTATAAAGTTTTAACAAACTCTGTAAAGTCTTTATTGCTACAACTATCATTAGCAAATTGTATTACAAGTTTTGGAACATCAATAAATAGATTTTCGAATGGTTCCCATGAATCCTCTAAATGTTCGAATCCCGACCAGCGAACCAATAACTCCCAATTTCCATCAGTAGAAAGACGGACTTCAAGTAAGTCGTCAACCACATAGCCAGAATCATTATGAGCTATATTTGTTCAATTAAGTCTTCAGTAACTTTTAAAGAATTTATTTTTCAATTATACATGGTAAATTTTTGGTAAATATACAAAGGTACCTAATGCAAAAAGAATTTTGAAAATCGGCTGAAAACCAAATTTAATACAAATAAAAGAATCCATAAAAAATCATAAAATGTCCTCGAGTTACCCCTGATCTAGCCACGACCAGAAACGAGCTCTTGAGAAAAATGATCCCCGCAGTTGGTTGTTGTAGTTCGCGCGGATTTGTTGTACAGAATTCAGAGCGAGGCCACATCTAAACAGTTTAAATAAAACAATTTGACTATTTGGCATTTGGACCATGATTTGGACTTACTTCGTTGGACGATAAAGTAACAAAATACAAATTTCTATCGAGTTTATTGTTTGATTTTATAGGTAGTAACTATTCAGGAATATTTGTTATTTTGTTTTGAATACCTTCGAATAATTTCAATGGCTGATAGCAATGACGGAAGGAGCGATTCCGATAACGAAAAGGCATTTTCTGATGGAGGTTAGTTATGGTATAATATTCTACTTGTAGATTAAGTTAAGTCATAATTCTTTTCATAGACTATGGTCAAATTTTGCTTTATTATACAAGTTTAAACAATCGATATCATTATTTTCTTACGGATTCGCATAGATTTCACTCCTTTAATTCTACATCATAAGCACAGTAGATGTTAGGCCTAGGCGCAGTCTACATTCGGGAAATTTTCCGTAAATATTTTATAACCCTGATTTTCCCGCCAGAATTATACGAAAACAGTAGAAAATGCACCAAAATATGATACAAAAATCCACCGCCAAAGCGCTGGGAGGAAATTCCACGCCAATTTGGCGTTGGCACTGAAGGACAAGCGGCTTGCGCCGCCGGAGATCTCCAGCGGGAAGCCTGTGGAATGCAGACTGGACCTAGGCCTTGTGTAAAGACGACGTCATTCGAGTACAAGAGACGAGAAATAGATGACACAATTGGTGTATAACGTATTCTATATATTTCTTACGGCGATAATGTAACGACTTGAGACTACGGCTCACGATAACGACGTACAACGACTCCCCTCACTATATACAAACTACGAGCGGACTACAAATGATCTAACAATAACGAGCACGAACCAGAGCCAACTAAGGGCCATTTACACTGCAGCAAAATAGGCATGGTACTCGTCAACTAATACGTCAAAGGTGTGAAGTACTCAAGTGGTTTTGAGCACAGGTCAAGCAAAAACACTGTCTAAACGCTATTTTCAGACACTGAAAAGCGGCACCATGCCTGTAGTAGTATTATAATTGTGTTGTAATCATTGTCGTAACTTCCTGTAACTTCATATATTACTAATTATCGTCCATTCATTGTAACTCATTTAAATACCGTCTCTCGACACTTGTAAACTCATTCCTTGCTTGGTACTCTCACAAATAACATCTCAACTCAATCTGTTGTGTCATATATCTTAATCCTGCTCACACAGTATTCTCATACTATTACAGTGCCTACTATTTTGATCGGGCCGAGATTATTTCTCGAGGTAGTCTCGGCACGCTCAAAAAGTAAGCACCGTGCCGTTTTGCAGTAATTATGACGTCATCGTATAAGTTGCGTCTCTTTACAGTGGAAATCTGAGGTTTTCTGATAAAATCAGTAACAGATTGAAGCTTAGCAATTTAGATAAGCATAATCAGCATATGTTGTTTCGTATTTCTGTAGAAAATTAATGAATTTTCTTTGGTATAAGGTTTAAATATGCAAATTGTAACTACGAATGCAGAGCGTATATTTAGATGTGTATTTTGTTACAGAAATACTATTCTAACGCGGTAGCATGTCCAGGAGGTGAAAGACTAACCCAAATGTATTTGAATTTTGCTTAATTGAGATGAGAATGTTACAACAATATAAATATTATAATTGATAAAAACATAGTGATTTTCAGTTCAACGGAATCGCGGAATCCTAACAAGTTATTTAACTTATTTGAATTTCAATTTATCGAATTTCACCGATAAAACCAATAAATAATGATAAACCTATGATTCAGTTTTCAATCTCGGCCCGCGTAAAATAGGCACGGGCGATCTTGAGAACAGTTTTAATAAGCTCTGTAAACCCTGAAAAAAAAGCCCGGGCCGCATTCTTCTTAACACCTCAGGTGTTAATTCACGAGTACCGTGCCTGTTTTGCTGCAGTGTAAATGGCCCTCTATTTACATCCTCTATTTACAAATAGATGTACATAGATAGCTCTGGCACGAACGGCTCTCAATGTAACACAACAACAACATCAATTTACCTCAATCTCACACTAGGGTAGTTTACTTCTCAGCTATTTCAAACATTTATCAGTTGAGCAAAGTTTATACAAAACAGCTAGTAGTCTGATTCAGGGGTAGATGCAGCCAAAAATCTGAGGGGTGCAAGAATTGTGGGGTAGAGGGGCAAATCCCCGTCCATCTAGGGGGTCCGGGGCATTCCCCCAAGAAGATTTTGAAATTTTATTCTATCTCATAGTTATTCCAAATTTACAGCGACAAAAAATGTTGTAACCAAGAAAAACAAGTATATATTGACGTTAAATATATCAGCATTTGCAAGAAAATAGTAAATACAAATTTAAACAATGTACCCTGGAGAGAGAAGAACATTTGTCTTATTTAGTATTTCCGGAGTTTGGACAAGGATGCCTCGTGAATCATGATACCAAGATAAGTTTCCACCAAATTTGAGATGACCTTATAAATAAGTTTATGAGTTTGCTCTCTGACGATGCAAACTCAACTCTGAAAATTCACAAACTTCTACCGGCATCGTTCAGATGAAATGACACCTTGAGCTCATGCGAAATAATCTCGTTGGAGTATATGTTTTCAAACTGAATTAACTTTTTAACTTCCAACAATGATTATGAATTTAATCCTTCGCTAAGCGCCATTTGTGATTAAGTTAACAAAAGGAGGCTAGGTGACGATGACTGATTCCAGGGTTTAAAAGTAACAAAAAGAGTAAAGAAAGTACAAGCAGGACAGTAAGCAAGACACGCTTTGTTATTCAAGTGTGCCGAGGGGGGCAAACTATGCCAGGAATGTGAAATAGAGCATTATCATTGGTTCGTAGCTAAATTCTTTAAAGGCTACGTCATCTGAGGGGAGCGAAATCAAAGCAATCTGTTCGATGCTCTACTTCCGTAGTAGCAAAATCAGTGTCGTTGATTGGTAGAATTAAGCTGACTTCCTTCCAGTCTAGTGTTCAATCATACGATCATTATAACAATCGTACTGCTACTTCCATTCTGCTACAAAAAATATGACGTACTCAGGATGAAATTTCATTTACAAGTCTTTTTATCAGTTATTGTTTTCGTAAAGAATGAAAGCAAAACAACAGCCGCGGCGCCATCAAACATTTTAAAAATCTGACGGGTGCGCTTGCCCCTGTTGCGCCCCCTGGATCGGCCCCTGGTCTGAATAGCTACATTACAAGTCTATTTATTTACATTTATTTAATTGCATTTACAAATGTTCAATATGAATATGATCATGCTTGATGGCACCCCTTGGCCTTGAGCTAGACTGCAGAGTTTGTAATTTGTGCGGCTAAGTTGTAATTCAAATCATATATCAGTGCGGTTGGACGCACAGTTTTTGCTATTTTGCTCCTGTTTTGCAGCTGGATTTGATTGAAAATGTATTGAAAATTGTAAAACCAGACAAATTGTGCGGCCAGAAAAGGTCCAGATTAGTATTGAAATTGTGAACTATGGATAAGATTTTAGCCGCAAACAGCAAACTCTGTAGTCTGGGCATAATTTAAATGGTAAGCCTATGATGTTGCTGAGCGTAGCCTACAATGCTATATCATCAAGTTTTGAAAATTCACCCTGTCATCCTGTTGTTTTATATTACATATTTAAGAGTGGGGAGTCGATATGAGTCGTAATGTCAGGGGCCAGTCTACAAAATATGGCAGAGCAGCCCCAAATATAACATCTCAAGTATATCTGAAAGCCACCTGCAAAAAATTGTAAGCTTGAGATGATCACTTTTTAAGGATCCTTTAATTTTATATGGTCATTTCTAGTATTAAATCAAGACAATGTCTGAAAATATGGTATTTCATATGTGTGCTTAACATCAATTGCAGAACGTCTGTGGATGTCAAATGTATTTTCAGTTGAAAAGCGTAGTTCTCAATAAGCACACAGATTAGATTTCATTGGTATTTTCTTTTAATCTATACAACTGCTACTATTCTATCAAATTTTTCTGATTTTAATTTGATTGGTTTTTTCCATTTCATGTGATTAGAGAAGGAAGTTGAAAGAATCATCTCGTTAGATCCTGATGCTACAGTAAGTGTCCGCCACATATATACCTAGAATATTTAAGTAATTGAGACAGTATCGCCCTACCGAAGGTGCCCGTACCACTCTTCTATTTCTAGAGGAGTGGTTCTTTTAGCAAAGAGCAGTGATTGTAAATACTCTTTTTTGATCTCAGCCGCGACACTGCAGATCAATTTCAACAGATTTCATGGCAGATTGCCTGAGATGGGCCTCGAATGTCAATGCGCAACGATGCGCCGCAGCTACAAACATTGCAATTCCCTCTGGACCATTTCATACGCCATCAGAAGATGGTACTCATTTGATGTTTTAGATAAAGTCAAGGCTGAGTTGACCTTTGAGGGATTTGAACCACAGTCGATCAGATCCGATCCAATCTGAAGTTTAGTTGTTTTAACCCCCCTAGAATCTAGAATCCTTAGAATGATCATAAGAGAAGTTGGAGGCTACACTGCAGTGTACAAGCTGAAAGTTAGATAGGATAATAGAATATAATAGAATAGTAGAATCATGATGTAATTGTATGCATTCAGTATTGTAACCAGGGCCGCTGATAGGACTTTCAAGATTTTTCTTATACATTTTGTTTGGAAATTTGAGTTTGGTTATTGATATATTTTTTAATAACGTTTCACAGTGGAACATTTTTCAGGTTATACTTGGAAAGTCTGCAGGACCGTGAAATTTTGGCAGCTTGTTTATAATATTGGTCAGCCGTTTTATTGCTAGTGCAGTACTGTATTAAGGAAAATTGTAATACAGTTTGAGCTGAAGACTGCTTGAACATTAAATTGGACTCTTTTCATTTCTTAGCTAGATGTTATAAATCCTCTAAACATACGTAAGATCATACCAGCAGTCTAAGAAGAATTTCAATGTTGACCTTGTCCTTTTCTGGCAGTACCTTTAGTTTTTTTTATAAAAAATCTTATACATTTTAATTAAACCCAGGTAAAGAATATAAATAATGTAACAAAAACGGTTTGTCCAGCCGCACTAATATAGAATTTGAAATAAAGCTTTGCCACACAAGTTACAAATCCTGCATTCTGGGCTGCTGGAAAAAGCTTATATTAACTCATTGTTCTGAATAAATTATGACAATGATGATGACTGCATTTGGTCATTTATGTGAACTGATTCCCCATCTCTCACCTATCACCTTCAATGTGTTACTGGTTTTGATGTGTGATGTTAATGAAATATAGATGCTAGGCCTGAATATACGGCAGTGCCTTACTGCTATATTCACATATCACCAGGGTCCGACAAAAGGTGCAGCCTTCTGGCTCCTAAAGGCATTTCAACGTTTGCTTTTGAATATTTTTGTTCAGGTTTGACCAATAAATCAAAAAATTATCAACTTTTTTCTGAATTTGCTCTAACCTTCCGGAATCTAGGACTGCAGGATTCCTACTATGTCGGACCCTGCATACCGCTAATACCGGTAATGTAATTGTGTTCTTACTTTTAAGGAAGCTGATCTCACCCATGCTCGTCTTGATAAAATAGAACATCTGGAAACATTGAGTAAGCTTGAGGTAATTATTGCTCATCTCTTTTGATTCAGCTAATAAACCCTTAGTGCAAGCCTACTAAGAACTACTGTTCTTGTTTCAAAGTAACTAAAAGGGAGGTCACATATAGTTCACATTCTTTATCTACTAATTAGATATTATTTATTATATAACCATCAGTGTTTTAGTGGGTTGATATTTCACTCGTAAAATATGATATTTTCACATGTGAAATAACACTTTTCAACCAATCATAGAGCGTGTTGCATTTGCGTTGCCAAGGAAACTCCCGCTTTTGAAAGTTTGAAACTAAAATTAGCCATGCTTACAAGGGTTTAATTATCATGATGATGATTCATCTGGGGTTTTGAAAAGAATTGACAATTCAGATGATGATGACCTTTGCAGTGACCCTATTGTCAGGAGATTAGATATCGAGATTTTGATATAAATTATTTCAAAGTAATTAGCAAAGTTGAATTGACCAAAAAAGTGGGTCACAGCAAGAAGTTAACTGTGAAGGTGTTGTTTGATGAAATTGAAATATATTGTGTTTGTTTTATCATAGATATTATGTTACCGAAGAAATCGCATTAAAGTTATAGAAAATTTATCAACCCTGAAAAACCTCAATGAACTTGATCTGTATGATAATCTACTAACAAAAGTTGAGAACCTTGATGAGCTAACGGAATTAAGGTATGTTATTATCACAATTCTTTCTCTTTTTCTGTAGTACTTGTTTACAATTCATTGGGAGATAAAACTGCGACATGCATATCCTCAGAGCAGCTTCCAACACTCAAGGTCAATTGATGAATCAAAGTGGGGTCACGTTTAATGTGGATAATGAGTATACAACAAGGCTATAGACGTAGGCATGTGTGATTGATTTTTTTTATTGCAATATTCTGTAATTATATCTGCTTCTTATATATTGTCTTTGCAGGATACTTGATTTATCTTTTAACAAAATTAAAATTATTGAGAAAATTGAGATGCTAACTAACATCACACGGTTATTCTTTGTTAATAATCGCATTACAGAAATCAAAAACATACGAACACTTACAAATCTGGTAATGTTAGAGCTTGGAGCAAACAAGATAAGGGTAAGTAATGCGACTTTATAGACTTGATCATCTTATTCCGCATGTAGATATGATCATTTGTACACAACTGTTAACAGAAGGAGCTATTATGAAGCAACATTGGATAGTTACATTATCTGAGTTCAAAAGGGATATATCTTTAGATCATAGACACCCTTGGAATATCATATTGTTAAATGTTGTGAAAATAGTTTCAGACTTTAGTTTCAGAGTTATTAAATTGACGTTTTTGGTGTTACGAGAATCTTTGGAATTCTTAAATCAAAACATACAGCAAATGCTGTTGTTATTAAAAGGGGTTGTGAGGAATTAATAAGTAAGAAACAAATTGTATAAACATCATTGAAGAACGGTTGTTTGCCTTTTTAATACTTCTCTGTATGACATGGCCCATAGAACAATAGGATGTCTCTATATATCTTCATTCTGGAACCCTAATTAATCCATCAATGTGGTATTCTGTGTTTTTTTAATTTATTTTCTAAATCATATTCAATTTTTCACAGAAAATCGAAGGACTTGACACGCTGACAAAGCTCGAACAACTTTATCTTGGACGAAATAAGATACGAAAACTTGAAAACCTCAATTGCTTGTGTAGTTTGAAAGTATTAAGCATTCAAGTAAGTGATGAACCGCTTTTTTATGATAAATAGCTCTCATTGGTTAAAAGTGATCTATTGACTGTTATTTGATGTGCTATTGATTGCCCACTCGTAAAAATAAATTGAATTGCAAACCCAATCACCAATATTTATTTTATTCTACAGAGTAACCGCATTACAAAACTTGAAGGCCTTGAACAATTGTCAAATCTTGAAGAACTTTACATCAGTCACAATGGTTTAGAGATTTTAGAAGGACTTGAACTAAACGTAAGATTGCTTTGTATAGGGAAATTGTACATTGACACTGGACATACCTTGAGAACATACATTAGCAATGATGAACTCATTTATAATAGACGTTTTATACAAATCAGGCTGAAGAGCTAAGTTTTGTGTTGAATCAATTATTTCCGTTGCTACTAGAGTTATTCTACCCCTTGTGTGTGTTGCACACAGTGTATTTCTTTTGTATAGTTTTCAAATTGTTTGTAAATAAAACAAATAATGGCAGACTGTATCCCCCACCAGGACTAAATACATAAGGACCTTCAGTCGCAGACTCAATTGAGAACAACAGAACTACTGCGGGCTTTGCACAAACTTTGTATTTGGAATTATTATTGCAGATTTTTCTGAATTGGTAACTGGTATAAATTCTAATCATGTTACAATCAATGTTACTCTCACTAAAATAATGCCCTTTCATAAATCAGTAACCTAAACAAGCTACAGGCACTTTGAAAGAGGAAAATTTGGCTGCAGGCATAATTATCTGTAGGCAGCAGACTCATACCACTGTTCCATTTCTAGTAGAGGTCATTCAGAGCAATGACGATGAACACCCATTATTGATCTCAGGTCTTACACTTTTTCAGGTCAATTTCAACAGATTCAAATGTCATACAAAATCTCAGTTATCTAAGCTGACCCCATATTATTTATAGATAGTATGGCTGTAAACTGAACTGTGTTTCATAACAGTGTGTTGTCATTTCTGTATTAAATTTGATTACTTTATGTTTGATATTTAAAAATTATACCTGTTTAGACTAAACTTACAACTTTGGATGTTGCTGGAAACAGAATAAATAAAATTGAACGATTGTCAACTTTAACATCGTTAGAAGAGTTTTGGGTAAGACAAATATTGCTACCTCCCATTCCCTGGATATACGGTATATTTGTAACAGTATATCTTGAAGTTGATTGATATTTTAGATGATACACTTCAGCCTATAAATAATTATAAACTTAGTGTCAATGATACGTGGCTATCAGTCAGAGGCAGAATAACACCCCACTAGCTAATCTTCACACACAAAATCAATTAAGACTTAGCCTGTGCCGTACTGTGCTTTAACAACAACAACAACAACAACAACAACAATTCCACCAGAACACACTGGTATTCGACAGCGAATGCCTACATTTTAGAGTTAAATCATCCACATTCCACATTCATTCAAACTATCTTGTGCTCGGAATTGGATAGGCCTACCCTAAACCTGGGATGAAATTATTACTAGTAATGGTGCCAGGTTTAAGTGTTTCCTCAAGAATCAAATGCATACCAGTAACACATTTGATAAAAAATATTACTTTTGTATTATTCTCACGGTAAATAACTCCTTTTATTCTATTCTGTAACTTATTATTATATTGCTCTATCACAAACAGTCCAGTTGAAAACCTTGATGCTTATAGGTTTCTGAATAAATGGTGATGATGATTGTTCTCATATATATGATAAGTGTTCATGAGATGATGAACTCTCTGGGTGCGCATTATACAATGATGATGGTAACTCTCATTGCTTTTAATTGTTTACATGTGTTTATTTCATGTTAGTGTAATGACAACAAAATCGAATCCTTCACAGACATTGAAGAGCTTGGCGACCTCAAAATGTTAGAGACAGTGTATTTAGAACGCAATCCAATCTATAAAGATCCATCTTACCATCGAAAGATCACTCTCCTTCTGCCAACCTTAAAGCAATTAGATGCTACAATGACTAAACAATAATGGCCAAACTAGTAGAAAAACAACACTTAAAAAGACAACTTTTAACTGTTGTTAAATTTCTTTTTGTCAATCAATGTTAACAATTATTCTAAGGATTGGCAATTATTTATACTGTTAAAAAGTGATTAGTGCTCAATTCAGCTGCACAATGTAATTAATTATATATATTTCATCTTTATTCTATCATAAGTGTATGTTTGTTCAAATGAGATTATAGGCCAGCCTTTCTAAATCTATGTTATTGTGACGATTTGTTATAAAATTATAAAAGTGTGCCATACAAATGTCTATTGCACAAAAAACAATCAATGCTTTGGCTTCTTTGAAAGAATTTCACACAGTTGACATGCCATAACGTCCCAAGAGCTACCAAATTGTAATCTATTCAGCAAAAGTGGGAATCTTTTCTCCGTTTTCACGACATATTTTAATGCGTTTCCATATCCGTTTTGAAGGTATGGTATGGCAAATGTACAAACATCATTAGTTGAGTTAGACACCGATAGGCTTTGTTTTATTTGATAACCACTTGACCATACTTTTGGAGATTTCTCAATGATACATTTAAGAATGATACATAAAAATACAGTAAAGAGGAAAGTTTCTAATTCTTCTTCAAATTTTGATCCTACAAATTAACAAACATATTTTCATTTAGTTTATCATTTAGTATTATCAATTATCAGTATTATTTAAATTAAAGCAATCCACCATCCGTTTTGTGAAATAAGTGACGCATATAGTGTAACTCCTAAACGTGACAAAGGGGCATTTATTGGTCGATACTATCTATTGTACCTTTCCGTAGTCTACACAGGGTTGTTGAATTGGTTCTAAGGCAGATACGCAGGGAGAAACTTAGGGCAGAGGGGCAAGCTACACTTGAAGGGCATCTACCCAATAAAGACTGTACTCAGAAAATCAACAAGGGTTCCACAGCAAATACGGAGACAATAGTATCCTATATATTTTATTACAGAACAATAAGATCATAACAATTAAATTTAACATAATAAATTAATTAAGAACGGATTACTGTAATCCACCTCTTGCACGGCTAGGCTGTGAAACACATCCACTGTACCCTGAAAATAGTGATGTTGCTTTATTGGCAGCACTTGAACTGAATAGCGTTGAACCAGTAGGAAGTGGATCACTTTCTCGATCGTCGATGTATTACCAATTATAGCGGTATATAACTATTTTGTTCAGGAAGGCACCTGTTGCCTGGCTCGCCCCTAACTCAAAGGAAGAAGAGGCAATCACCCCTGCTGCTCCCCTGTTCAGGCGTCTGTTCCTGTTCTCAGGTGTCAGGGCGAAAGGATTAATCTTTGTGTAACTTGTGTAAAAATCTGCTTAGAAGATACGCAACTTTGTGATGAGTTACCAATGGAGACTTGTGATTGGAATCAACCTTCAAATTATGATTTTGAACTATCCTCGTACTTATTGCTTACTCTTAGGTTAGAGGTAATGCTGGTGGGAAATTGACTATTTTAGTTAAATTTAAATGTATTCCTTTACTGTTTATAAATTAAATTTCAACAGTATAGTATGTTGTACAATAATTGCGTTGTAGAAACCTATTTCATGTTACCTAATGAAGGAAGTCCAGCTTCCTGGAAAAAACAAGATGCCTTTGACATTCCAGGAAAGTCTTTCAAATTCCAACTTCCATCCTGACAAAAGAAAAAGCTTTATTTTAGCAGGCAATCAAGGCGAAACTCAGAGTAGCGAGGATGATTGTCTGATTTTCTAACTACTTATATATCATTTAAGGCTCTGCTTTATAGCATGAGCCCAATGTTTAATCAGTAAGCATTTTTAGAATGTAGTCTGAAGTACTAAGAAAGAAATATATTTGCTGAGAATTCAGCGTTATCAATACCTTTTTCTGAAGTCTCACAGTACCCTCCAAAAGCTTGATAGTTTCAGGAAATGTCTCAAAGGAAGGGTTTTCAATGTCAGAAAAAACTTTGTTGGCAACGTCAGAGTCTTTGAGATATTCCACAACACCTTTAATATAAAATGAAACTGACATTGTATAATTTACCAGCAATAGGATTTCACATACGAAGAAAAACCTATATTTAATCACCTTTATTGTTATATGATGTGGAATTTCAAAAAGGCACACCACAATACATTTACACATAAACACAATACATGCGTAACGTTTAGTAGTTCAATCACAAAACGCTGCAAATCAGACTTCAATAAAAATTTATAAACAACTCATAGGGAAATTTGTCAAATTTACCTACATTGAGTTATTCAAAAGTCCACAGACTATTATGAACTGTGCATAAACTGAGAGATATTCAGGTGAGATATTCACAAGCTGATAAACTTTTTAGACAATGTAGCCTGGCTAGACAGACTTAATTACCCCCATAATCATAAAGTCATTCATCATAATTTAAGTCCTCATCCCAAAAAACCTATGTGATTACATAGATTTAGTCAATTCTATAAATTGTATTTAGCCAGCTGAAATGTTATCACTGTCATATAAAACATATTCTAGCCAATCAGCCAATACACTTTTCTTCATTTGGCTGATATATTTAATGAGAAAATACATAGAAAATATCTTGAAAAACAATTTTCCCCAAGTAAAGAAGATAACACTTACAAGGAAATTGAATAAAATAATCAAAAGCTCGCATTTTGTGGTAACAAAGTCAATAAATGCTGCCGTTTTGAAGTTAACATCTTCATTAATTTCAAGCCAATCTGATGTGCTTGAAGCCTGCATACCAGCCCCAACGTTTTTCTGAAACCATGGGGTATGTGAAACAACACATGATTTCTGCCTGGCAAAAATAAAACCCTAAATAAATTTGGCAAATTATTCATGCCCAGCTTTACACACTGTCACAAAATACCAATTGTCATAAAGTGTTCCTAGTAGTCACTTCCGTCAAGCACGTCATAGCTACCAGCCTCCACAATGATCTTAATGATAATTAGATGTAATCCATACATTATATGCATAACTCAGTGGAACCTGTTGAGCATGTTGGTTTAAAAAAAAACCATGGGGCTGGTACTCATGGAAACTAAGGGCTGGTACTCAGGCTAACATGCTTGGAGCTCTTACAATGGACATAGATTGCAGGATCCTACTTGAAAATTGTTATCTGTACAAAAATGATGTCTACTAGTAACCAGATCGAGTTTTTAACTTGAATAGGAGGGCAACCCAATCTCAGGTGTCAAATTTTATTGGTTTTGAAAGACACATTTGCAAAATCATTTTTTGTCTTTTCTTTGAATCGTTCAATTTCAAATGTATACTTAGACTGACTTGAAATCACTCAATTTGGGTAGAGCTATAGGTTACTCGAGTAGGCATTGTGAAGACACCACAAATCACAATAAGTTTTGCAAACAACTCACTTAATTGGTTCACTCTCCTTTCTCGTAAGCAGTGCCTCTGAAACATGAGCTGTACCAATTATAGAGTTAACTTGAAATGCAATGTCATAAGATGATATACATTCAATTGATTTATGTTCACAACCCATAAAACTCAGAAAAACCAAGGCATTTGTATTAATTACCTCGGAACAATTGCTGCCAAATCATATCATCGCATTTTTTCTCTTCATTTTGTATTATATTCTCTTTTGACTTTCCTTTTAGTTTTGACAATGATTTCAATGGTGACTTTTTGGCAATGCGTCTCGATTTCATCTTCTTGTGTCCCTTACCTTCCTCTTCAAGTGAATATTCATCTAGCTGTATATTCATTTCCTTCTCTAATGAAGACAACTGACTACGCTCTGTAGCAATTGATTCCAAAGTATCTGTCACTATGGTTTTTAAGTTGTTAATTGTTTTTGCCATTGGTTTAACATGTGCTTCCATCTTCTTGTCACTTGATATAAAAGATGTAACTTTTCCACTATCAATAATATTTTGAGATTCACCTGAGTGTGCCTGGATTTCCTTTTTCTTACTGTAAGATGGACCATCACTGACTACTACATTACTGAATGCACCAAAGCCGCTGGCTAGTCGCTGTTGAGATGCACCAAAGCCACTGACTGGCCGCTGTTGAGATGCACCAATGCTAAATTCCCTACCCAGCCGACCAGAGGAACCACCAAATGAAAATCCACCTCTTGCACGGCTAGGCTGTGAAACACATCCACTGTACCCTAAAAATAGTGATGTTGCTTTATTGGCAGCACTTGAACTGAATAGCGTTGAACCAGTAGGAAGTGGATCACTTTCTCGATCGTCGCATCTTCTCGTACTAGATGAGGAGATAGGAGAATAATACGGTGAGCTAGATGGAGTTGATGCAGCAGATATTCTTGATTGGCTGCTAGCTATCCTGTTTTGCTTGGAACGCCTTCCATCAGATACAACTGCTTTCAAATGCTGGTTCTTTGTAATTTGTCGCAAAGAGGGTGATGATTCAGAAGAGGTTGAAAAGACAACACCTCCACCTGGTGTAGCTAATGTCTTAGGTGATTGAGGAAGAGGACAAGCAGATTGCGGAGGACAAGGAGGAGGAGGAGGATGAGCACCTGGGAAAGATCTGGTTGAATCGTGTGCTGCATCAGCAACAACTGACAAGCCTGGGAAGGGGGGAATTACAGCAGAACGGTATCGTATGTCAGATTTCTGAGGAGGAATGGGAGCTGCAGGCAGAGGGGGAGGGACAGACGATAAATTACTAACATTCTGTTTTGCTTTAGTCATATTACTTTTTGTCTTGATATTGACAGGAATTTCAAGCACACCTACAATAAAACAAACATGAATTATTCAAAATCTTGATAATATATACATCAGACAATAACAATGATAAGATTAATTTGGGATAAAGGTTTTGCATTTTAGATTGAAAACGCATCCCAGATCTACATCCAATGGTTGATATTATTAACTTCGATGATCTAATGGAAAATATTGTTATGTTATCAAAATTGATCTTGATCATCTATACCTGCTGATCACTTTATACTTTTTATCTCGAAAAGAAAACCTTTTATTGGTGAGCAAAATAGATGCTATTAGAATTGGAGATACAAAGTAGAATTCAATAGGGAATTTTTCAAAGGGAGCAAACAATCAACAGTGCATAACTGTATTGCTTCTCCATTGCATGATCCCAATCAAATTGTTAGAAAATATAAATAAATGGTTATAATTGTAAAAACTGCTTTAAAAAAAATATAAACTGCTTTATCTAGATGAATTCTAGCTACTTGAACAACAAATAATGAACAAATCATTAATTTGGATGTCAGTTGATTGACATAATCTGTGGAAGACGCTAGTTCGCTCACAAATATCATCACCAGAGCACTGACAAGCTTCAGAGACTGATGGAAGAAATTAGTGTACCATCAAGCCTGTAGATACACCGTAGTAGGGGTTGAGATGAATATGACTATGGTAAAAAGCCTATTAAAAATTTAGTTTGTTATTTACATGATTTACTGCTCTACCAAATGCTGACATTGACCTGCAATTAGATTGTCCCTTCAGACATGGATGTTGTCCAAAAAACACAAACTCAAGCATCTATGCATTCTGAGTGTGATTCCAAAGCAGTCACAGTAACATTCAACTACAGTAGTTAATCTCTTATTGATTATTAAATTATATATGAAACAATGTTTAACTCACTAGCATCTGAGGTTATCATAAAATTCTTAAGGGGAGCAAATTCTTCTTGTTCAGCCTCAATCATCTCAGTTGCAAAGAAAGATTTTCCTAGTATTAAACACATCATAATAAATTAATGGAAACATAAAATGTCAATACATTCCTTGCAAGTTGCAATGATAGCATTTCGTGAATTTTAGATATGTAGTTAAAATGTTTGAGTGAAGTTAAAATCAGCCGCTAGACAGAAGGCCTAAACAGGGGGATATGCTGATGCCCCTGTGAATGGAAGTGATAGTTACAGTGGATCAGGTATTAAGTAGATTACCACATGATTATCATGCATGGAAAGGGAATATCCTTGCCAAGCATTTTACACCTACTACATATATACCGCAGTATACCATGGCTCACCCAACAAGGCCAAATACAAGACCAACTCACAGAGGCAATGATTTTCAAGTTAATTTGATTGGTTTCCGAGATTTTTATTCAGATGGTTTTGCTGATGAAGATGTTCAGGTGTAGTTAATACAACTGAATAACGTACCTTCCTCTGTTTGTGCGTCATCATTGTCCATTTCAAATGCATATTCATACGATAATGACTCTGTAGCTTCTTCTTTGCTACCTTGAACTGAATTGAAAAAGATCAAATCAGCAAAAGTATATAAATTCTGATCAATTAGCTGAAGTAGTTTGGAAATATCTTTCTTTCAAGAACATCTCTTACACAACAGTTCACAAGTTCATTATTGTGAATTGCATGACTTTTAATTTTAGCATCATATTTCTTATTTTAAATTATTTTCTCTTTCGCTTTTATAATTCTGATTGATTTCTTCTTTTTATACAGTAAGCACAGTCTTGTAATTCCGGCTGTCATCCCGAGTTTTGCAAAAGTAAGTCAAGTAAGAGAACATAGTGTAGTTCAACATCAAATATTAACAAACCTTCTGTTAAAGGTAGACCACCGTCTGTCAAAGTGCTACGGAGACTATGAATCTGATCCACCTGGATGGATTGCTGTTCCTCTCTTCTGTTGCCTCTCTCATTATTGCGTCGTTTTTCAACTACATAGTATGAAAATGAAGAGCATCTGTTATTGAAACTTCATGAAAACAGCTGGACAGCAATGTCCTTACTATCATCTAGCTAGGGGCATTCTATACCATCGATACAGATCCAATTACAGCGATCAGAAGGGTACAGAGGTATCCACAAGCAATTCACATTGAAAAAGCAATAGCGTAAAATCAAACAAAGGTCTTTCAATAGCAGTACTTTAAATTAGTTCCATTTGCTATTTTATTCAACTGGTATGTAGTAGGTGAAACTGATACAATATTCGCTCTTTTTATGTTGCACACCAGTTTATATGTTGCTTTTTACAAGCATTGCTCTTATGTCTTTAAACTTTACAGCAGAAAATAGGAGGTTGTTTGGAATATCGAAAATGTAGACAGTTTTTTGAAGAATTCCAAAGGAAACTCATAGTACAGTACGCACACAAAGCCAAATACCTTATGAAGTATTTTGTTACTTTCGCTGATCAGGAATACACACAAATTTGATGTTGCAAGCAATAAATCCTTGTCAGTATGATCCGTTAAGTAGAACAACCTGAAAATTGCATTGCACTATTTGTAATTCTTAATGCACCGAGCTGATGTTCTGGATACTTGCAAAATTTAGATGTTTGATCAAGTTTGCAAGAAACTATCTGTAAAATAATTTATAGATGAGATGAACATATTCAAAACCCTGATGGATTTATCTTCCCATTCAAACAATTTTTTGGTCTTGGTGCTTGGGTGAAGGCAGTTTTGTTTGTTATATCAGGCTCTGAATAAAGGGTTACCACACACTTGCAATGTTTGTATTAATATTTACTAAGCAACGGAAAGTTGGGAGATAGGAGTGAAGAGCTAAAACATCATGAGCTCTGAGCTCCGACCTCGAGCAAGTGATTTTTTAGCACATGAGTGTTTCACTTTGAAACTTTTGAAATCTACCTGGAAAAGATGCAGTTAAATGAGTAAAGTATAGTTGCAAGATGTCAGTGGTAAGCTTTCAAAGTGCAACAGAGACTTTGAAACCTCGATAAGTTGTTGTTTTCTCTCTCACTATGTGCGTCTTTCAAATACATACTACGAAAATGGAGAGCATATCTTATCATAGACTATTTCTTGGATTTACTTTCCTAGATTACATGTCACACCTCCCTTGAAATTCAACACCTTTCATAAATTTTGAGTTTACCTTGAAACAGTGTAGCCTATAATTGTATTTTATTCTGTGTGTGTTTTTATTTTGCATGCTGCACAACCAAGAAGTCATCTACCACACTTTTCAATAGATAGAAAGATCTTGAGCTAAATCTTGTTTTGTAAATCGTTGCCATAATTGAGGTATTCATTGGATTGTTATCGGAAAATTATAATTTATGTATTTTATCACAGATCAAACTTTTGAAGCTAGCGGTTTTCCCAGTATTCGGAGCCATGTTTTACCCTAGGATTCCATGCAAGCTCTTTAGACCAATCAGATCGCAGAAAATCTTTGTGATATTTGAGAAACTAAATTGATACCGTTTGTATAGTTTTAATATGATTAACAAACCTTCTGCTAAAGGTGGACCACCACCTGTCAAAGTGCTACGGAGACTTTGAAACCGATCCACCTGCATGGATTGATGTTCCTCTCTTCTTCTGTTGTCTCTCTCATTATTGCGTCTTTTTTCAACTACTGTACATAATATGAAAATGAAGAGCATATCTAAGCCTCACATCATGAAAACAGCTTTACTATCACGCTATGTATGATAATGTATCAATCATTTCTTGGAAATACTTTCTCTGTTTACACATCACACCTCCCCTGAAATTCAACACCTTTCATATTGACATCTATGAATCAATTTAAATGAATTCTCCTTCTCAAAGTTATCCTTGTTAAAATAATTTACAAGAGCCATATTCACCTTGTCAAAAATCAAAACTTTTCCTGTTCCCATTCAATCACAACGAAGCAAGAAGGGATGTGTTGGTAAGATACGAATGTAAGCCACAGGGAGTGTGGACTGAGGTGTTGTCATATTTGCGTAGACTTTACATTTCTTGGAGAATTAAGTCTACACGCAGGCTACCTGCATATTATACTCTCTCATTTCCAGACATGCAATCTATTAGCAGAAGGGCCTAGCCTTTAAACTCAGTTAAATATCCATTAACACTAATCAACATTTAAATGCATCACATCACACTGGCAAAGCTGTGTGGCAGAATGATTACCTGGGTTTTAAATTAAAAATTAACTAGAAAATTAATTTGCCACAGTAATGCTGGAAATTGGCGAAACAGTCAATCGGCAGAATGAAAATGGTCCAGCTAGTTCAGTGATTGGGTTAAATGATTAACTTTACTGGCAACAGAGGGTTTGGTGCATCACTTTCTGAAATTGCACAAATTATGAGCCCTTGAACTATTCAGATATACAGTAAAGATCACATGATTTGATATCTACAACTACTGATCAAATAAATGATTATAAACATATTATATTGATGAAATGTTACCTGGCTCTGCCACACTCCTTTCAAAAGGACTGCGCAAGGAAAGAATACCACGTTTACTCTGTGCCTCATGACCAATGTAAGCATCTTTCTGGCCCATACCAACCATGACACCCTGAAAGATGAAGTTTAGAGATTAATTCATAAATCATTTAACTAATAAACCTGTAGCATTATTTGGCTCAGATGGAAGAAGCTGGTGATTCAAATAATAATTCTACTTCGCCAATGATATCAAGTCTTGACTTATATTATACTATCATCATCTTCCGGATTAAAATCAAGTTGAATCATAATACAACACAACTGATTTCTTAGCCATGCTAACCTGGTGTCTTGGTCTCCCAACTAGCGAAGGAAAAACAGACCTAGGTGCTTCATCACCAGCAAAACCAGCCTATGGAAGATAAGGAGATAGTATAATTCTGCATGTAGGCTTTTTGGCAGCTGGCAGTAAAACAATCCTTCGACAACTCCTATATTTACATAATATATTATACCCCGTCTTGCATTTGAAAAAACTAGATCCCACATCCCAAGTGCCGATGTAATTATTGTAGTTATGCTAGTAATCTGCTGAAAAAACTTACAGCTTTCACACCTTAAACATTGCGATACTTTGAATTACGTTTTTAAGAGGCGATATGGTTGACACATTCATTTTTTTATATTAACGACATAAAGCAATTCAATATAATAAAAAAGCGACATTGTATTATATGGTATAAGTAATTCAAATGTAGATCAAAATACGTATTTATATTGTACTGTGACAAACAATTGTAATTTAAATTGTAATTGATAGCAAAAGTAAAAGTAATTGAACTAAATCCTACCTTGACTGAAGCCATGCCAGTGTCAATAACAATTGGCATATGCCTTCTTTCAAGCTAAAGGAAATGGAAGCACAAATGTCAATGTGTATATTCAAAGGCAACCAATAAAAAGGACATAGCCTTGTGAAGCTTTAATATTATACGAACAAGTCATTCTAAAGCAAGAAAGAATACTATAAAAAGTATGGGAAATAAAATTTGTAGAATATTACAAATTATTTACATTTCTTTTAATTTGAAACATACTTGAGACTAAAGTAGTAGATTTCAAGTGAATAAATGCACTTCATAACTTTTATCTGTTTTGTCAGTTATTATATTGACTGATTCGATTGCCTAAATCTTTTACTTGACCTCGTGTTTTATACGATAAACCGTAAACGGCATTCAAAACATTTTTTCAAAACAACGCAAGGCAAGAATGAATAATTATGGATATTTCAAAAATTAAAATGATTTCACATTGATTCACAATGTAGTTTCCTAGGCCTGCTATAGACTTCACTTGTAGTCTGCCAACAATTTCGAGTCATTATAATGTGCTTCTTCTGCATGGCTGTTAAATTATCAAGTCAAGTTAGTCATTTTCTTTGATCAGTTTTGTCTAATGCAAGTTCAATCGTTATCTAATCGTATTAGGCAACAACAATAAACAACATCATTGGTGTTGTCCACAGATACCGTTGAATCACATGTTCAATTTTAGCCAATGGGTGACTCGAATTTTGTCCATTGAACGGAGTTTGAGTATTAAATATATATATTAGTTTAAATAGCAGATCAAAGATCACAAGTCTACTCCATTACTCTGAGTTTTGCGTAAATACGCTCTTCAGAGTAACCCTGAGTAAACTCACAGTAACGGAGTAAACTCGTGATCTTTGACCTACTATTTATATTGCTCTGCTTTTAGCATTGTGCACTCAAATTGATGTTTTGCCCATACGATTACTTTATATATATTAGTTTATAATAGGTATCGGTTTATCTAATAGCAGACAAAATAGTGCTCAATGTCAACATTTGGCAGAGCGGTAAATAATAATAATGGTGATAGATCAAAGAAAATACATTCTTTACTGTAACTCCAAGTTTCACGCTACTGCGATCATCAGACAGTTTTTTATTCTATGAAAAATGTATACATACATGATGGTTTTAACTCCTATTTCAGACTATATGTGAATGCCGCGCTATTGTTAATTATAATGTTATTGTTTAAATACAATGGTGTAATTTTTTCTTTTGAAAATAGATGATAAAATAAATAAAATTGTTTCCTATTACATCAGTTGGTTGGTTATTATTATGTTTTTGTTTCTTTAAAATTAGCTAAATAGAATTTGTTTTCGTGACGACATTTAGAAATTAGTTCGGATTTTCGATTTAATAGTTTTTCTTTTGAGCATATAATGTGATATTTTTCCAACAAACATAAATGACACTTTTTTGAAATGTTGCTATATGGCTTAGCATTGGCGATGGGTGACCATTTGACTGTATACTCGCTGTTGTTGTCCTTCAGCTCCCAAATATATTTTGATAGCTGTGTGCTAGTGCTATATTTTCTGTGTTTAAACGTTGACTTGTGTTGTGTATAGCGCACTTTAAATGTATCCTCTGTTAAGCCGATGTAGCACTTTCCCTCTTCGTCTTCTGGAGTGGTGACTTTTGCCTGGTAAATGATTCCCTTCATTTGGCATCGATTATCAAATGGACAGGATCTTTTGTTTCTGCAATTGCAAGGTGTGGCATCGGTTGTGTTGTTATTTTCGCTATTTATTATTTTGTTATTGTGACTTTTCAGAATTATGTCCATATTATTAGTGCAGCTATAGCTGACTTTGATTGTGTTACTATTAAATATTTTGCTAAGATTATTTGATTTAGGAAAATGCTTTTTAATTAGGTTAAAAAATGATCGGCCAATGTTTGTTTTTACGCTCTTATTGTAAGGCGGGTTGAACCATATCATCTTTCTGTTTCTGTTTCTTTTGCTGTTTTGTGGCGTAGGGCGTGGGAAATAGGAGTTAAAACCATCATGTATGTATACATTTTTCATAGAATAAAAAACTGTCTGATGATCGCAGTAGCGTGAAACTTGGAGTTACAGTAAAGAATGTGACTTCTTTGATCTATCACCATTATTATTATATATTAGTTTAAAATTATTCATAACGTTAGTTTCCCTCAGGTAGCTCTTTTGGTGAAATTTAAACACATTTGTTTTTTCTTCTTTATAATCTTTAATGGCGCTATAAATATTGTAGCCAAGATTAAACACGGACGATGCGAATGGTTGCCGTTTAGGGGACCTAATATTACCTTCTGGAAATCTGAGTGTATTGGGCTTTCCCTTTGGAAAAATTATACATGGTGTGGTAGCTTAAATCGATGTTCTTTACATGACAAATTGCCAGGAAGTGCCTTAACACAAAGGAGAGGATGCAGGAGTCAGGTGATTAACACCATGTTATTCACATGATACTGTAAATGAAAGGTTTAGGGCGTACTTCAATTAGCACTGTTCAAGCTAGCTTGCAAGACAGTAGCATTGTCATTTGTCCGACAGTTTTTTTTAATCAATTTAGATTCAATTTGCTAGTGATTGTTCATTTGTCCGACGATTTTTGTTATCAATTTAAATTCGGTTTGCTAGTGATTGTTCAAAATTCGAAAGTTGCTAGTGATTGTTCACTATTCGGAATTTGCTAGTGATTTCTCACTATTCAGAAATTGCTAGTGATTGTTCACTATTCGAAGCTAGATTAGGACGTCCAGAATGACTAGTTAAGTCCCCACCTACCTCCTTCATTAATAAATAACAGGTTTGTATTTAATCGTACGATCATTCAAGCTTGTATGTGCATGTGCAGATTTCAGGTATCATATGGTCAGGGGGTGTTTCCTGATCATTCGCATTGTCACCTCTGCAAGCTAAGCAAGTGCAAACTATCATCCGCAATTTGCAAATATTCAGTCAATATGCCTCGCAACTCGAGAAACTCACAAGATGCAAGGATGGTGGGATCAGAAAATTTAAAATCCCACCCACCCTCGTCTTGATAACACTATATAAGGTATTATCTATTTCCACTGTTAATCAGTGTGACTGGTACTTGGTTGGGGCAGGATAGGGTTCTCAAAGTGAGTGCGCACACCACCAAGCAAATGACTCCCACCAACCAAGCACCTAACAAGTAAGTATAACTCATCTACTGGTGATGGTTTAAACATACTTTAAATGAAGTTGGGTGGAATTCTGTAAGCGAACATTTTCAACATGTAAACATTTGAAGGAATAAAATTGACCATCGCACCTTGCATGCTTTAAGTTGAAAAGTGAATGCCATTTTTCAAGCAACAACTAGTGCAGTGAATTAGTGCACCACACAACCTATTTGAAGGACAAGCTCAAAGGCCACAGGTCAATTTTATGCCTTTAAGCAGGTTTGAGTTGTGATCATTATTAACGACTGACAATATTTACCTCTATAGTTTCATCTGTAACCATTGGTGATATTGCATATGCTGTTTCCATACCCCCCAAATAGTCATCATCATCCTCTTCATCACTGTCACCAGATGTATCATGTGAACTTGAATATGAAATTGCCGTGCGTCTCATTTTAATCATTTTTTCATAGCTTTCATCAGAATCAACTTCATCAACATCCATAGAAACACTACGTGTGAAAATATTAGGCTGATTAATAACATCAAACCCACTTCAGAGTAAATATGACTATATCAATAGTGCATTTTACTAACAGTTCAGTTTGGATAATACAAAACATATTACAAAACATAAACAGGACATCAGTTGGTAAAAAATGCTTAGTAGCTTGATAATGCAAGTGGCCCTTAAAGTTATAAAGAATAACAAATTATAAGCTATTAGCATCATCTAAATTTTCATTGCCCCTGTGAAAACAATTAATGAGTTTACATGTTTTTTTAAACATAAAACATTTGTTCTAAAGTTGAAGAACTATTTCCAAGAAAAAGTTTATGTAATGTAATTTATTAATTAATTTAAGTTCTATTTAATTTGCCCTCTTTTAGTGTTAAATGCTATATTTCCTACTTCTGTTGACCGTAATTCTTACATAAGTTAATATTTATTTAAACTATGATTTTTGATATATTTTCAATGTTATTCCAGCAGCTTCATTTTTAGCGCATGCTAACCATTATAAAAGTTAGCAACAGAGCAGAAGCAGAACATTTGCAACATAAAAATAAAGAATAAACACATCATATGAAGGTGAAATGTCTTAGACTAAAAATGACTACCTCCCACTATTTTATATGACCTAGATATTCACAATGAAGATGAGTGAATCTGACCAGAATGCAAACTCACATCAGATCACATTCAATTTAAATGTTTCACTGAGAACTTCTTGTTTACATTATTATATTTCAAGGCTTTGCGAAGATATGTTGCACAAGCATCAACTGCATGACTGAGGTGGTACTTTAGAAATTGATGCACCTTACCCACATTCAACCATTTCTCTATCATCTGACATATCATCCATACCACTGCCATCACCAGAAGATGTTGCAGATGAAGACAAATCTGATTGGATAGCAATCACAGTAATGCATTTAATTAAGAATGATATGTGCTGAGATTGTTTACTCAATTCCCATACTCAGCGACTTGTAGGCGAATTATAATCTCACTTTATCGTAAGTGAATTAAATACAGCATTAACTTGCTGAGTTGGTATAAAGACTATGACGTGACAAACCCTTTTAATTTGCTTACATTGCAAGTTATTTCCACATATAGGCTTAAAGACCAATAGTTCTTATTTACCACAATAGTGGATGATTGTAGCATAAAACCCATATATAATTTTTACATACATCAAAAGTCCCAAATAACTATCTAGAAAATAATTTACTTTGATGTCTCACAAGCAGCATGCTAAGTAATGCCAATAGAATACCAGTACAGCATTCACAGAATCACAGAATGAATAATCATTGTGTAAATTGTATACCTCAGAACATGCACTCTTAAACCTTCTCTGCAGAGCTACATCCAAACATACATCAAACGTACCTGAATCTTCAGATGAGTCTGATAGATACATTAACTCTTCAGATCCACCATCATTATCCTGAAAGTTTAAAATTGAGCAACATCAAGATACTCAATACTACCTTCATGTGAGAAGCTTTAAATTAGACAAATGTCATCTTCACATACAGTATTGATATTTAGATGACCCATGACTCACAAGGATCATATCATATTAACATAGCCTTGGGAAAACTGGAAGTAGCCCCAGCAAAAGTTGATCCTCAACAGGAACGACAATGACAAGATAGTACACAATATCAATTGAGTTATACTATATGTACAGTCAGTAGATAGCACAGTAGTTAGTTCTGAACAGATTATTACAATGCCACTGATCATGTTCAATTTTTTCAACCTCAAATATCCTGCTATTTATAATTCTATTTTAACCATGTTTGTGAGATAAAACCTGCAATTGTGTGCCATCAATATATGTAATGTATAAGTTCATGTGTAGTCTCTGGTCTGTGCAATGCATAATATGTAGATTTTACTAGTTGCCACCTCCATGAATGCATTCCCGGGCATCAGTCATATGATATTGGAATACATCCACTCAAAGAACACATCCACAAATACTTTTTACTAGAACAAAAGTATAGCATTTTGGCTTTTTTGAATAGTATAATTGTTTGCTTGTAATCTTGAACTCTTGCGAGTCGTGGCTACGTTGCTATTGCCAATAACTAAAATGAGGTAGAATTCAATAGTGTCAACAAATCAATGAGCAAAATACATGCAAATTGCAGACTACATTATGTGTTGATATTTAATATGAGCAATCCCAAAAACTAGAACTAAATGCTTGTGACTACCTTGTATTCTGTTACTTCACGCTCTAAAGATTCTAGAGCCATGTAAGGTAAGAAGTCGACTGTTTCCCTGGCAACCAAGTTGTCGAAAGAAGGATGTGACCCATCAAACGTCTCTCCCTGTGAAAAAAACAAAGTATGTCAGGACACATACACAATTAACACACAACAACTACATATATCTATTAGTTGTTGTAAAGATATGCCAGTGAATAGCATGAATAGCAAACACTTGATTTGTGATGATTATAATAAATTGTGAAGGAAACAGGGATTGAGACTAATTTCAGGTATCTCTGTGATCAACTTTTTTCAAACTTGTTTAATTTTTCAAACTTCAAAATAGTTTTACAATATAAAGAGTAAACCCGCTTCAAGTGCAAATCCTAATGGAAATTGTTTAGCAAAGACTAAAGAATTATTACTAAAGAACAATATGGTTTACTTGCTCGGAGGTCAACCTGCACCCAATTATTAGAAACCCTGCAGCAATGGGGTATAGCCATTAATAATTGTTTAAAATTTGATTCTGCTTATATCGACTTCAGTAAAAAATTTGACACAGTTTGTCACCAGAAATTATTAATCAAGCTGAAGGCTTATGGTATAGATTTTGAACTATTGGCATGGATTTCTTCTTTTTCAACTGGCAGAACTCAATCTATATCAGTTGGAAATTGTTTATCATCAGCATCGAATGTTGTCAGCGGCGTTCCTTAGGGTTCTGTTCTAGGGCCATTATTATTTATCTTATTTGTCAATGACATTGTACATTGTATCGAAGGCGATTGTAAAGTTAGCTTGTTTGCAGACAATGCCAAATTTTATTGTTCCCGTGGCAATACAATTTCAACCGATTTGACAATGACATTAGTAAATCTCTACGAATGGTCTCAAACGTGGTAGCCTGCGTACCAGCCCCAAGGTTTTTTCTGAAACCACAGGGTCTGTGAACTAATGTGTGATTTTCAGCCCAGCAAGTTCTCAAGAAATTGAAATATAATTTATGCGTTTCTTATTAATCATTCATTTCATCATGGCGGCTGCTCAACTGACTACGGCGTGTTTTGATGAAGATTTGTTTTCAAAGAGTTGTGATTATGTCTGTTCTCTATTTTTTATCGAAGAAATGTGTTTGGAACAAAGGCAGGCGATCAAAGCCTTTATTAAAGGAAAGGATATATTCTTTAGTGCCAACACAGGTTATGGGAAGTCATTTGTTTTTCAATCCCTGCCGTATATCGTAGACGCGAATAATTAACCATAGGTGTGATCTTCATTGGACAGAAAACGGTGTTTTAGTTCACAGACCCTATGGTTTCAGAAAAAACCTTGGGGCTGGTACGCAGGCTACAAACATGGCAGCTACGGATAGATTTTGAAAAATGTTCAGTTTTAACTACTAATAAGCATAATGTAGACGGTGTTGAATATGTTTTGGGTGGTTACACTCTGCCAATTGTCAGCAGAATTCGAGATCTTGGGATAATTATAACGTGGGACTCAAAACCCTCATCTCATTGCTCGATGATAGCAGCAAAGCATATTTAAGATCCTGTCTCATTATGGAAAGCTTTATTTCAAGGGATGCAGTTCTACTAATAAACGCATTCAAAACTTATGTTAGACCAATGTTAGAAACATCATCATGTTCTTGGAGCCCTTGTCTATTAAAGGACATTCAAATTATCGAAAGGGTAGAGAAAATTCACCAGATTTGTATGTAATACCACAAACTTGGCTTTCAAAGATTACAATGACAGATTAAAGCTTCTGAACCTCGAATCGCTAGAATTAAGACGGCTAAAGATAGATTTAGTTATGATATATAGAATAATGCATAATTTACTTGATTTATCTCTTTCCTCTCTAAATTGTAAATTAATTGCAAATAAATATTCAATGCGCGGTCACTCACAATGACTTTATTCGATGCAAACGTGCCGGTTAAGCAGCACAATTAATTAATTTAGTCAGAGAGTGATACCTTGGTGGAATACTTTACCTGAGTCTGTGGTGAACTCAAAATCACTTCAAAGTTTTAAAAAATCCCTCGCGGAGATGGACCTGTCGGAGCATTGTAAAATGTTTCCCTAACTATTATATAACCATCAACTTTCCTTTGATATCATTTATTTTTATGTTAATCTTACTTTTGTTATTGTGTAAGGCTGTATGCAAGTGGAATTATTTGTGAATTTAATCCCCTGTATTTGCCTGTTATATTTTTTATGACAAATAAATCAAATCCAATATCAAATCAAAGACTTGACAACAAAGTAGTTAACGAAGAATCGAGACCAGGTTGCAGATAATCAAGAATTTCATTTATCCAAATTACACTTAAGTGGATTACAATGTAGGCTATTTATCTATACGCTATATTATATGTAGAGAATATTACACGCTGTTTCTGAATTAGAAGCATGAGTTAAACAGAATCATTTAATTTTTCTAGTTTTTCTTCATATTGTACTTGAAAATTTTTACATTGTTATACAAACTCTTCTCTTTAAATTGATACTGGTACGTGATGATAGAAACTGGATAAGGGATGTTATACATCATGATAAATAATGTCATAATGTTTAGCATTAAGTAAAAGTTTACCTTTTCTCTATGTTCAATTGCAACAAAGCTTGTGAATTGTGTGACAATCGAATGTTTGACACTGAGGGAGATGATTTTATCTTTCATTGTTCTTTTCTTTGCCTACAAATACAAATACAATTAACAACTTCTCTAACAAATAACTATTCAATAACTTAACTTCATTTCTTTACATGATATTCACAGAAAAAGTAAGATTGACCCTCTTCTAAGGAAATGAGTAATTTGATTTATTATGTACTTGTCATACTATTGCAGTACGACCATGCTTATTGCTCGGTGCCAGATATCGACCGAGCTGTATATAATGAAGATGGAGTCAGAGATTACCGATACAAACTTTTAAACTGTAACTTCAAAGTTTCATTAAATATGAAATTTGTTCAACTGTTCGATGACTGCGTGCAGCTTCAAGTTATCAAAACATGTAGTATTCTCAAATTTTATTAAGCAAAAGAAACTATATTTGATTATTGGTTATTGTAACTAGGCCGTCAATTTTAACAATGATATTTAAAGAAAATAAACAAACAAGAAATAAGAAAGCAAATGTTTGGAATTTTAGTAGAAACTTGATTCTGATTCATCACAATTTTGTACATTCAAAACTACTATTAGAGAGGGTCTGGTACTTATTTTAAACGAAGTGGATAATGTTCCGGCAGCCGGAATCCTGAGTGCTAGAGATAATGTTCCGTGCGTCTTCTGCGCATGCTTAATGTGCTGTTTGCGTTTCTCTCACATTCATTCAAGATGCAATGGCGATGGACGGTCCCTCGACCACGTTAATAACAATTTTGTTCATAACAAGTTTTATAATAGAATATAAAATAATTCAAAGTGCTAGAGGTTGAAAACACTTTATATGTGGGATTCACAACGCTGGATGCCACCGTTCTTCCAAACTTATAGAAAAAGCGAACGAACACGGCTTTGGTTTTGAGTTTCGGGGTTTTGACTTTTGGTGTACGACAAAATCAGAATTGGTTTGGTGTACGCATGTAGCATCAGTTACAGGAAAAGGAAATGACTAATAAGTAATTATCCCATATTATTACAAATTACCATAGTAAAAATGTTTTGAAATATTGTTAGGCAGCATAAATATTCGCTAAAACCCTTTAAGCGTGCCAAATAAATGTCACGACACTCAAACATTAAAAACGCTGCGCTGGGTTGCATGGCTGAAAAGCTTCGATAAATCAAACACAGAATAAAATGATTAATGCATAGATATGCTGAATATCATTTTTCTTAATATTTATTCCAAACAGTCGATCCAACTTACGGTGTGGGTGAATTTTTTTACAAACTTTTTACGGTATAATTTTGGATCGATCGACACAGCCATGTTTACTATCTACACACGCATGCGCAAAGGACTCACGGAACATTATCTTTTGAAGACAGCTTTCCGGCTGCCGGAACAATATCCACTGCGTATTTTAAAACTGTTCATGAGCATGTCTGAACATTTTTATCCCCCTGAAGAGTCCTTCATGCATCTATTGTCCACTTTTAAAGTCAAACAATATCCTCACAAGATAACAGCAAGTATCCAACTGGGGATTTGAAATTAAAAATCCAAATCTGGAGATCTGTAATCTAAGCTAATTCTAAAAATCATGCAGATGACTACCATCAATGCAAGCAAAAATATCAGTTGTGTACCTCATGATTCATTTTGTCTGCATCAAGGCTGCCCTCCTCCCAGTCACGGATCACTGCTTTAGCAGCAAGACGGTGTAGAATCTAGAGAAAACACTATAATGTATCTATAAAATATTACATTATAAATATATTTAAAAAGTCTGGTTTGGGAAATGTCTGAAAAACGTTTTGGTGTTTAAAAATGGTGCTTAACATTGTTTGTACCATACATGGAATCTGTCTAGCACATGTTCAACTAGATACTTGAATGGTTACTAATAATAAAATCTTCAATTCACCATTAAAATGAGTGACAAAATTAGAAAACAACTTCTGACTTCCACAAAATAACATATCTTCCATTGAAAATTAATAAATGGGGAGAGGATCCAAGCAATAAATCTGCTATTGCAATTTATGCAATCCACAATATCAACAGAGAATTGATCAAACACTTGCAATATATAACAATAATGAAATGCTAACTGACCAACCTTTCCCTGTGTCTTGTTCAAATCTGATGTTGCCACAATAGTCGAAAATTCAAGCCTTCCAATCTTTGCTTTCAATTCAGCCTGCAGTAAGAAGAAGATTGATGGTTGTACTGTATTCGAATTCCACGTTTTGCAATTGGCTTTGTTATAAATATATTCCATTATTTTTTAAGACGAGGATAAAGCTTCGGGTGCCGTGGCATTAGCAGTTTGGTAAAGCTACGGAAGTTTACCTAGCATGCGCGGCACTCAATTGAAATTGAACCTTTATCAAATTAATTCTATTACTATTATTGTCTTTTTAATAATAATTGATCCTGTTACTTATCCCAAATTTGTATTATTTAATCCAGACATTGAATAACATTCCTAATTTCCAATCAAATTTATCTGGTGAAAGAAAATATGATTTTTGATTGTAATTTCAAATTGCTTTGGTGTGCCCGTTCATTCGGCGGCCTTGGGAAGCAGATTGATTTACTGGAAATACATAAACTAAAACAGTCAAATTGTTCTGAAATATTCCATTAAAAAAATATACTACTGCGCTATGCGCTATATCTTCAATTTAGTTTGGATATATTGTCATTGAGGTGCGGTTTGATTTTGAGAGCAAAGGCTAAAATCGTTTTTTGTAGTGAACTTTCAAAACAAAGGAACAAAGAACTTCCTGCTGTAAATTTATCCAATTCGTATTTTTCATCTATTTAGATAAAAATAGATAAATAGATAACCTGTTTATTTTGACACTGTAAAGCTCAAAATAATATCAGCTATTTTGTTAATTTTATTTGATATTTCCATTATATAGACATATGACATATGTGAGACATTTGAAAATGTGGTCAATTTCATGCTTTGGAAGTGTTCAAGAACTCCTTAATGTTTTTCCAATGAGATGAAATCCCTCGTAATGGTATCATCTACATAGTACATATACTTTCCTTTCAGATGCTTGGTTAGTGAGGGGGTGGCAAGATCTAGGTGCGAGCACCCATTGACAGAAAGCAGACTGACACCACATTCAGTATTCAACATTACTTGCATCATCAACCATGTACAGTCCCACTGCTAAGCCATTGGAATTCCTAATTATACCCATCAGTAAGTATGAGACCATTTTATGCTGACATTGCAGCACATGATTGACAAACCAGAGACCCCAGGCATTATCAACAACCCCTGCTAAACCTTTGCTTATCCCCATTCCAACATAGACCATGGAAGTCGTATATACTTCGCTCCGCTTTCCTTTTTCAGATATTACCCCAGAACGAATTTTCCTTTATTTCTATTGTGAATAAAACTAATATTTAAAATTTAACAAAATAAAAAAAGTGATATAATAATGATGAATGGATACGAGGTTATGTTGATACATTTACTTTATGTTCCACACAATCATGGCATTCAGATTGATGAAATTATTCACAATGATTTGGGATATTACTTACCATATTACAATGAGGAATAAACCCATAGACAACCTGACGATTACCATCAAACAAAGATGGGATGAAAGTTGGTGCCTTGTAAAAATTGAAAAATAATATTGGAATAATTGATGGAATCTAATTGATGCAGATTTGAATTGTGATAAGGAATTGATATAGAACGATTAAAATTATGATTAAAGAATGACTTTAACTCAAATTAAATAGCTTTCTAGTTTTCAAGTTTGATTCAGACACGCTGCCCTGATATAGAGAAACTGGCCAAATACCCAACAATTAATTTAATATAGATTAGGGCTGGGCTAAAAAATAGGTTTAAAATGCCTATCAGATTAGTTTACGATTACATAATGAATGTAGCTTAATCACCTGCAAATGCTTCTTCTCCTCATGATCATATGTTACCCATTTAACATCAATTGACTGCAATGCTGATTGTGATGCATTGCGTAGTTGTATTTTAACCTTTAAACAGAGTGTACAATCCATACAAAACTATTGAAATGCTGCATTGTACTAGCTACTGAATAAGTATGGAAAAATGGAAATTATCAATTGAACCTGTAACATAACTGAATAATAACGCAATTTAAAGGTCTCTACTTCTCAATATCAATATTTGCTCGCTCGCTCACACAACTCTATGTTAGAGTCCTCATGTTGAATATACTTTATGTCCCCATTTTGATCATATAAATTAAGTTTACAAAGACAAAATGAATTATTATACAGTATTTAAAGCGGTAAAATGAACTCTTTTCAAGCAGAAAAGGTGTCCCAAAGGTGTGGGCATAGCTGATTTGAATGTTAGAAACTTTTGATATTGCGCAAAAGATACGCTTTTTAAAGTTTTGAATTGTCCTTTCTCTATAGTAAGCCCTCTTGTCATTCTGACTATTGGTTCTCAGAGTTTGGAAAAAATGACTGATCGAAAACAGGGTAATCATTTTCACCATTCGTCATTATTGAGCTTCTGATAACTACCCGGATTTGTGTTAAAATTTTCCGTGCCTTCATGCGCACTTCGAAGGATCTACAGTAAAATTAATAGATAAAAAACACCATACCCATTCACATATAAGTACGTATAATGTGAATTTATTACAACACAGCAATGGAATAGATCACAATAACACTGTTTTACAACCCTTCATCATTACATTGTGAAACACAGTTCATGAATCTTTTAATGAAATCTCTTGTTGAACTGTGTCTTATGGGTGAATTTACAATCTTCAGAAATTGTGACTACCTTAGCTTCCCATTTTGATTTAGCTTTTGAATCAAAATATGAAAATGTTCCTTTTCCAATTTGAGCCATATTGCGTAAGAAATGTTTGTTCACACAAGAACTGCAAACCAAAGAAAACATGAGAATTGCAAAACTGTTTAATGTATAAATTGACATAAGGAACTAATGATACAGTTCACTGGTATGATAAAAACTCATTGTGGTGTGACTTCCTGAAGTGGAACCTCACCCAATTCCTTGACTGAATATTCTGAGTGATGATGGTAGCCTTTTTATCAAACCCAATGTCAGTGATTCATCACCAGCATAACCATCAGATATCAAAAAGAGGTTTTTGTGACTGATTCCATCATCCTTTGTTAGCAGATTGATATGATGAATAACACGCCACAGATCAGTGCTACCATACTGAGCATGTTTACCCTATAGCAAAATTATAAATTTTCTGTAAATATTGTACAAAATATGAACTGATTAAAAATCAAAAATACAGCTTTATATATTTTTAGCTTCAATTTTCTGCTTCTGTTTGTGTTCTGTGTGTTGCTGCGTCTCTATTGGAGAAGAAATCATACTAACAACAAGTGGAATTGGCTATACAATATCTAAATTAATTATATATGATAAAACCTGAAACCCGTTTGACATCAATAAACAAACCTCCGTACCTAAATAAAATCTAGACAAGGGTAAGAGGGACAGAGCAGACCAGACAACTCTGACTAACAAACATTGCATTTCAATAATTAACAATTATCGAACAAGATTGAGCACGAGCTACGACCTACGGCTTCGGCGGATAGCACACACTTCGGCCTGAAAAGTGTCGTGCAAAATCGAGTTTGATAATTGTTTTATTATTAATCGCATTTTAATTAATCCTTTGAAATATTCAAGAACAACTGCGCTTTGAGAAATATTACGAATTCACCACAACAAGTTTGTTTAAATATGTCTTCATAAAATTTAGGGACTTTAACATTATCAATTTGATTAGATTAAGACTAATTGCATTTCGTTGTCCTCTTTGTGATTATTCGCATCTTTTTTTATCTAACAAACTTGATAGCTTCACTTTTGTCTGTCCTGTTAATGTAGTAAATCTTTATTTTAAAAAGTGAAAAATTTGTAAAACAGAGTTTTTCTATCACGCCAGTCTTGAAACCTTGGAGATGCTATTGTGTCGACATATTGTTGCGAATTAGCTCTACCCTATTGTCTCAGATAGTTACGTCACATTCAAAGACATCAGGAATTGTCAGTGTTTGATTAACCAATAGGAAGCAAGAAAACATTCGAAAAAGCTTGCCATTAAATAAATAAACTTGCTCAATCTTGCATCTAAAATATTTGCCATCTGCTCAAGAATGACTAATTTTGGTGAAACATAAGAATGGCACAAAGTTTGTATGCATCTCAGAACCTTATTATAACAAGAAAGACCACCAACTTTTGGCTTGCAATAAGTAGCCTACTGCAATACAATTCACACTACAACATCATTTCTCAATTTTTCACAATAAACTTTTGCTTACAATTATAAACTACTTTTCCCCTGAGGAAAAGGGAAAACTTGTTCCAAATGCAATGCAATTGCTGCGTTTAGCTAGCTCCAATATTCATATGAGCAGCATTTAATAATTATGTGATTAATTATAAATACTGTCAAATTGACAATGGTATTGTGAGATAGCAAATAAATACATAATCTTTAGAAAAAAGAAAGCTTACAGCAATAAACTCATCTGCTTTTGAAACATTTGTGTCTGTTAATCTTTGACAAGAAGGAAATACTGCTTCAAACCCTGTATAGAAAAGAAACAAGTTAACATCTGATCTGAATGGTATAATAACATAGATAAATGTTAAGGCAAATCATACACATTATTAGTTGTAACTCAAGCTTCGGAGATAAATTGAACAAAGCATATCATTTAACATAAAATCATAGAATGTGATCTTGATCTGCTGATTGGTTGTTGTTGATGTTTGTGTCAGGCAACGCAAAATTATGAAGTTACGGTCATTATTTTGAGCTTTTCAGTGTCAAAATAAACAGGTTATCTATTTTATGAAACAAATAGAAGACCGTTGTCTGTGTTAAGTACTCTGATAAGAACACTTAGGGTGCTATGAGACCATTGTTGTAAATACTCGTTACTAAAGTAACGCGTTACTCGTTACTCGTTACTTTTGGAGTAATTTTAGGAGTAATTAGTTACTTTTTTGAGAAAAGTAATAAGTAATCTAATTGATTACTTTTTGAAGTAACGAGTATTATTTGAGAAAAAGTAATTGACGTTACTTTTCAAATTACTTTTATGATTACAAAATATTTGCTTTGTTGTCTTGTGATAATTTTCAAAGGCGTTGCTGTCACTAAGTTCCGCTTTTTATTGTTCATTCTGCGATGCAATCTCACATTATTTGCAACTTTCACGAGAGCTATTCAAACCAGGTGAATTGTGTGATATATGACCAATAAACCCTATCCCATAACCTATTCTTCTCTGATCTGACATTGTTCTGTTGATCAATAGATTCAAAATAGTTTTTCACTTTTTATTTGAGTGAGTTTCGAATATTGAAAAGATGATGTAAAATTTATGGCTATATTAATAGATTGATCCGACAAGAATAAACCATTTTAATAAATCAAATGAAACCATTTATTTGGCAACCTTATTAAAAAGTTTTCAACGTCAATTTATCTTCTGCTGCAGTCACCAGTATTAAATTAATATTATTGAATCGATCGTTCCTCTTCGTAAAAAACAAGATGGCCGCCATAATTGTCAAAACGAGACATGTCATTATCGAGAGGGAGGCAATATCTTTTGTTTCACAAGTTAAAGTAATCATGAAGTAATTAGTAATTAATTACTTTTTTTGGGAAAGTAATTAGTAATTGTAATCAATTACTTTTTAGGCTGAAGTAATTAGTCATGTAATTAGTTACTTTTGAGGAAAAGTAATTTGTAATGTAATTTATTACTTTTCAAAAGTAATTCTCACATCACTGTATGAGACATTGAATAGGCCAACATTACTCGCCTGGCAGCTTGTAACTTTCAAGCCTCTTTATCTATATGTTAAGCACAGATATGATGATGATCTCTGATTCTAAGAATTACAGAGTTAATAATATGATTTATACAAACCATTTACGTAAAATTTACTCTGTCATTATCAGCACATTATTACATATTTTACCTGTTCCAAATACAAAAACATTGAATTTGTAATTCTTTGGCAGGCGAGTTATAGATAACATTAAAAGCTTCTTTGCATCTGGTACAACATCCTACAAAAAAATAATCATTGCAAATGAAGTTCATTCAAAATCAAGAGTGATTTAATTAATTTGATCATAGTTTGAGTAATGTTTGGTAATTTTTACATCAACCTGTCTTATTGTTTTAAGCATTTTTAACAAATACCTATGACAAAGCTTATATAGTTGATTTGTTGATGTCACCGATTAACAAGTAGGAATTTTTCCAAAGGGGAAACAAGTACGCTAGCTTTTGTCATATACAAGTCTATACAATTTACAAAAAGCAGCATAAAATAACTTGGTTTTGTAATGTTTTGCATGATATCATTGCAGCATGGCTAACAACAACTGCATTATCAGACTAATTCATGTTTTCCAAAAGATTTATAAGTAGAAATTCAGGTTTAAACAAAGGAATTATGTCTGCTGGACCTTGCCCTTATAAGTGATTGTATAACTATAATGAGCAGCACTGTATATTAAATGTTAGTTGTAAGATTTTTATCGTAACTTGTTGCATTAAGCACTTTGCAAAGTTTATTTCGTAAACGGATCAGTACTTTTTGAGAAATAAGCATTTGAGAACTTCAAATCTTGAAAAACCGAGAATGAAAGCTAAATGACGTCATATTGTAAAAATTTTGATCACGACAAATGAGCGCAATAAGATCACCACAACTATCGAGCATTCGTTTGTAAGAACGAAATATTCGAAAATTGTGTTGCTGTTATGGACGAATGCTCGACGTTTCTCAAAAAGTTATTCATTTATCAGAAAAACTTGACAAAGTAACCGAGCCACTTAGTACAAAAAGTCAAGGTAAAAAGTTCATTTTCCAATTTTTTTTCATGAGTAGATAGACCCTATTGCTGGAAATTTACCTTCATAGAATTGGATAAATCCAACAAAAATATGATTTCAGTATTGAGATTTTGTTTTGCTTCAAATTCAGGAAAGAACGTCAACATACATGCCTAGAAAAGAGCATACAGAATAATCATGAATGCAGAAGAGGATGTCAGTGTGTGTTTATTACACGTTGTTTTGTCAAGGACATTTAAAAGTAGTATTGTAAGGTGATGTTTTATGTTCTGAATTATCTTATTAGCCCATGTCAGCCGTGCTAAGCTACCTACTACTCACGTGACTGTCCTTGTCATTGGGATGTTCTTCCACCCACATTCGTGGAACATGGATTTCAGCTAAACCAATTAATAAGTGAAAAGAGTCTGTCAATTCATCACCATCATTCAATTGCACAACTGCTTTGGTGTCTGTTTTCTAAAATGATAGAAACAGCTATTATAGTAGACACAATCTCTGTTGGAAACATTTCCGAATTAATTCAATCATTCAGTTACATAGAAAAGAGCCTTCCATGCTATGTACTACCTGTGCTGCCAGGTTAATTTGAATACCATAAGTAAAAAATAATAAATGTCTAGTAAAGGCCATAAAATGTTTACAGTTGAGAATTCTAATGATATACAACTCAAATATCTTGCTTGATTCAAAAGCGGAAGAAAACTGGATACACATCCAGAGTAGGTATAGCTTTATTTGTAAACAAATACTACAACATATATAATTTCGACTTCATTATACTACTACTAGCAATTAGTGTAGGTCCAGTACTGGACCTTGTGTGATAAAACTTTCAGATTACTAAGTAGCAAAAATGATTACACAATTGACGTGAATATATTACGTTTAATCTACTAAAATGTCTATCACTGTATAATGCGGAGAGTGAACTTTGGAGGACAGCATGAGACACAATACACATTGAAGCAATGTACAATTAATCAAGACATGATAATGAGCCAACTTCATATATACGGTCTAATCGCATAGTATGAGGTCTACTTTATTCATACAAAGATTATATCCTCCATATATGAGGTCTAGCTTCATATATATGGTCTACTTCATAAATGTAAAGTCTATATAAGGTCTATTCGGAGGTCTATTCTATTCACTAATTGAAGTAGACCTTATCTATGAGGTTAGACCTTATATATCCGAATAGATGTTATATAGGAAGTTTCAGACCTTGTCTATGAAGTTAGACCTTATGTATATGAATAGAGCTTAGATATGAATGGAATAGACCTTAATATATTTTTTGACTTGACCTTACATATGAAGTTACACATTATTGTCCAGTATGGCGGGCATACATTAGACACATTAGCTGCATTAAATTACTGAATGCATAATATATTACTGATTACATAGAGGATCGCAAGTCACAGCATAATCATGTACACATAATAGTCATCGTTTTTAAACCAGTGGAACTACCAATAACAAGGCTATTGCATATTGTAAATGTATTATGTATGTATGTCTTGTCAATAATGCCTATATATGTAAAAAGCAATATAACATGATATAACAGACTATGATATGAAATTCAATTGTAAAATGTAATTATAATCCGACACTGACAGTTTATATTTCGATATAGTGAGACACTAAATCATGATGAAGCAAGTTTGTTCCATAACAAAAGAGAGGTTACAATGTTCGGGGGGCTGGGGAATAAACGACTGAGTAAAACATACTTGGTGTGACGTAACAATAGATTGCCGAGCAGAACGGATTACCATGTTGATCTACACACGTCTGTGCAGAACAACTGCTGTGATGTAACAACAGATCGCCGAGCAGAATGAATTGCCATGTTGAGCTGCATGCGTCTGTGCAGAACAACATGATAACTCATCTGAGAATAATGCATGTGCTGTGAATAATGAATTGCCGTGTAGAATAAGCGGATGTTTAGTAACAATACGTGATAATACATAACACAGTGCATCGACGCATTTTTGACCCCTTTGCCGCTTCATAGCGCAGGGCTCAAAAATTTAGGAGCTTTAAAGAAAATTTTAAAATGACGTCGGCATTCGAAAAAAAATCAAGATTTGATGAGACTATCGAAGAGTAAACAGAGAATTTGAAGTTATTAATCCGGGTTAATCAAAACATTGTACAAAAGTGTATATATAATTTATAATTGAATGTAAATATGTGAACAGTTTGGTTTACGAGAGGGCAGGTTTTGATTTTCAGATTCTATTTCCATAATTAACGAAAGAGTTTTTAAACGTTATTATAATCCAGATTTCATTATGTTGTTCAGCAATAAGAACAATACGCAGTATTTTGCTACAGTTTAGAAATATAAAATAGTGTGTCTTGTTCTAATTATTCCTCAGTAACATTTAATGAAGTTTAATAAAATGATATATAATTCAACAAATTTTAAATTGAATTGAAAGTAAAGCGTATGATTTGTGATCAATAATAATTACAATATTTGTAGCGTTCAAAAATAGCTTTCAACTTTAAAAACACAAAAACATAACTACAGTCAAACTCGTCATAGCGACCACTCCTATTAAGCGGGCACTCTTTGTAAGGGACCACGCTTCGGGCCGCCGTCGAATAAAACAATCGAAAAGTGTTGTTTTAAGCGACCGCCCAAACATTGCTTTCAGAATTGTTTACATTTTTGTCGTTTCTACGAATAATTAACATCGTTGTTTATCCGTTTGACGCCACTGTGTAAATACCGCAACACATTTCTATTCAGCATAACTTGTTTTGTCTGCTCAAGTGTTTGATCGATTATTAAAAGGGTTAATAATTTGTAATTCATTGCAGTTCTGTAAACTTGTTCTCCTGCTCAGCATTCCTGTTTACATATGCTAAATCCTGATCAATATGAATCGTAAATGTTTAACACTCGAAGAACATGGGAAGGGAACAGCGAAGGGAAACATCGCTAGATCAATAGCAGATTTCATGAAATGTGGAAAGACACAAATTCAAAACATCTTGAAGAAAAAAGACGTCATTCAGAAAGATTTGGAAAACAACAAGCCGCTTAGCTTGAAGAGAAAGCGTGCTATTACAGGCAATGAAGAAATCAACGATATTTGCCACAAATGGTTTACGGACGCCATTCGCCGACGTTTGCCAGTGTCTGGGCCTATGTTGCAACAGAAAGCACTCTCTATCGCTGAGGAGACCGGTCGGCATGAGTTCAAAGCTAGCAATGGCTGGTTAAGATCATTTCTGAATGGTAGCAATATTGTATTTAAAAAAATGTCAGGAGAACGTGGCGATGTAGACATAAAAACTGTTGATGAATGGAAGGCCCGTCTTCCCGTCTTACTTGAAGGTTATTCAGCCAATGACATTTTTAACATGGATGAACCTGGTTTACAGTTTAAAGATACCAGCACTAACACATTTATAACTAAAGGAGAAGATTGTGCTGGTGGAAAAAAAATGTAAAGCTAGAGTTACGGTAGCTCTATGCTGTAGTTTAACGGGAGAGAAGTTGAAGCCACTGTTAACTGGCAAATCTAAAAAGCAGCGTTGTTTTAAAAACGTAAAAATTGATCAATTGCCTGTGACATACGCAAATAATAAAAAATCCTGGATGAACGGAGATCTCTTCCGAAGTTGGCTAAATACTGTTAACAATTAGATGAAATCCAAAAAGAGAAAGATATTGCTTGTTTTGGATAATGCGCCATGTCACGGACACATTTTTACAAAGAAATTGTCAAATGTTAAAGTTGCCGCTACCTCAGAATACAACATGTTACACTCAGCCACTTGATCAAGGGATTATCCAAGCAATGAAACTGAAGTTTAGGAAGCTGCAGCTGAGCCATGTAATCAGGAAAATGGACACAAACAATGAATTGCCAGCTTCAAAAATATTAGGTTCGATTGATATGTTGAATGTTGTTACATGGGTTGCAGAATCGTGGAACCAAGTTAATGAATCAACCATCCGTAAGTGTTTCATTAAATCTGGCTTTCCAGGAGAAACTGTTGAGTTATCCGATTCAAATCAACAGGAGACAACTGATAATACCTACCAAAGCCTTGCTCAATGTTTATTTGGATGTACCTTCGACGAACTGGTTGAGATTGATAGCAGCCTTGCAACAAACGACGATGCAGAAATTGATTTGGATTTACCGGTTAGTGACGTTATACTCGCAACAAATGAAAACTATGAAGACTCAAGCGATGATGATGAAGCAGAAGATGTACAACATGTCCCTTCAATCGACCAAGCATTACAAGGTTTAGACATTTAAAACAATATTTAATAGCTACAGGTGACAATGATTTAATCAACTCAGTATTAAAACTTGAACTCGCGATGGACAAATATAATAATTATTTTTAAAAAACCAACAAGGGAAAATAACTGACTATTTTAATTAATATCGATATAATTAATAATGCAACTTGTTGATGTTTTGATAATTCAATATCTACACAGTACTGTATTTTTATTGTCATTAATTGTAAAATGTTGTTTTTTGATAGCTCAATATATTGTTCTTTTTGATTTTTAATAATTTGCGTGGTTCTAGCGTTGTGTGAATTTTCTATTGTTTCCGGCTCTTGTTCTATTTTTCTACTGTTCTTATTCAGCGACCACTCCTTGTAAGCGACCATATTCGGGAGGTCCCTTGAGTGGTCGCTTACGAGGAGTTTGACTGTAATTCAATAGTTAATGCAATTTGGATATGAGTGTAACAAACCTTGTGTTACAAAAATAGAAAGTGAAAAAGGTTGCATATATTAATCGATCATAGCGAACAATATTTATTAAAATATAGCTTACCATTTTCTAAATAAGATCCAAATAATAATTACGAGTGGTATAATCTCCAACAACATCTATATACATTCAACTATATTGCAACCATACTTCATCGAAGGAGAATATAAACCGGATAAGAATAAAATGTAAATTGTCTTTTATTCGAAATCATTCAGACGAAGATAGATTTCATGTCGCGATCAAATGCATGGTAAAGTAGATTCATTTTCTATATAAGTAAATCCTTTCCATCATACATCAAAACATGAGCATTTAAATATTACCATCGGCTATGGTATTTATATATCTTTGAAGTTGCACTAAACAAATCTACTCTATAAATTATCGCGTCTGTTTGAAGAAATTCTGAATAAATATGCATATCACACATCCGGCAAAATGAGTTGCTTTCGTTTTGTTATCAAAACAACTAATTTACTCATAATCGTATTTTCTTTCATTCTAAATCTGTAAGGTTTTATAAATAGCACCACGAAATATTGACAGCAAGATGCAACATAATATCAATATCGAATTATATTATTATAGCGATTTATTATAGAATTTTATTTCATTTTAAAAGAATGTCGATGCTCCCATTCTTGAAAATTTGATAACAAGAAGCACTATGAGGCTCATTTTTCACATCTTTTTTTACTTATAAAATTCTGTTTTCAACGAACTCTTGGTATTTTGATAGACTGCCATGAGAATCACAGGCCTACTTGCTGAGATTGTTAAGATCAAAAATATGTAGGCACATATATACTATCATATGATAATATTATCAGATATTATGTAAATATTGCAATGAAGATTTGTGAATCCGAACCGAACGCGATCCGATCGTATCGGATTTGAAGTGCTTTTTTATGGGTAATTTCAGATTTCAAAATTTGACAGAGTACTTGTAATTTCTAATCAACAATGTGTTCTTGCTTCCTTTCAGCACATATAATAAAGTTTTTCTATGTGGATATAGCTACGTTAAATGCATAAAATTGACCGGCGGCCTCTATACATTTCAATCAACTCAATTGATGTGAAATGAATTAACTTTTTATGAAGTAAATGATTAAGATGTCTTAAGTAATTGTAAATCGTTTCAATGCGTATTGTGTCTCATGTCCTCCTCCAAAGTTCACTCTCCGAAATACAGTGATACTCAGCTTGGTCAATTGATTATTTATTTTTGCTATTTAGTTATCTGAAAGTTTTATCCCACAATGTCCAGTTACTGGACCTAAACTACTTGCTTGTATTGGTATAATGCTGCATCTTGTTGTCAATTTTTCTAGGTGTACTATTAATACAACTTTACAGATGTAGAATGAAAGACAAAACCATTATGAATAAATTAGTTGTTTTGATAGAAAACCAAATCAACTCATTCTGCTGTCAGATTCGTGATATGCATACTTATTCAGAATTTCTTGAAGGGGACGCGATGCTTTATAGAATGGAAAATGTTTCAAATAATGCAGCTTCAAAGATATATATATATAAATACCATAACTGATGGTAATATTTAAATACTCAGGTTGTGGTGTATGATGAAAAGGATTTACTTATATAGAATATGAATCTACTTTACTATGAATCCGATCGCGATATGAAATCTATTTTAGTCGGGATTATTTCGAATAAAAGACAATTTATATTTTATACTGATAGGGTTTATACTCTCCTTCGATGAAATATGGCTGTTAACTTGTTATTCAGATTGGTGTATTAGCTCAGAGAACCTGTGATTACTTATATAAATGTTTTTAGGAGATTATTCTGTCCGTAATTATTATTTGGATCTCATTTGGAAAATGGTAAGTTATATTTTAATAAATAACAGATGTCTACAATATGATTGACTATCATTATATGCAAACTTTTTTGCTGTTTATCATTGTAACTCAAGGTTTGTTATACTTCTCTAAATGTTTTTTGAATTCATCTTATTTTTTCATAATTGAATGAAGTTGAAAGATATTTTTGAACGCTAGAAATATTACAATTATTATTTATCACAAATTATACAGTCAATTCAATTTAATTTTGTTGAATTAGATATACTTGAATTTAACTTCATTAAATGTTGATCAACGATAAGAACAAGAAACAATATGTTTTGGTTTGAAACTGAAGCAAACATTGTGTCTTGTTCTTTATAGCAAATTAACATAACGAAATTTTAATTTTAATAATGTTTATATTAATCCTGAACTCCCTAATTCTAAATTCTTTGTAGACGCTTTGATAATCTCTTCGCCCTTTGAATTTTTTCAGAATTAGTGCAACGCAGACGTCATTTTAAAATTTTCTTGCCAGTCCATTTATTTTTATGCCTCGCGATATATTGTCGATTGCAACACCAAACGATGCTTTGATTTAGAAACAGAATGTTTTATCAATGTTCCCACAAATTATGTAATGAAGTAACCCTTTTAAAAGAAGTGAAATGCTTGTATTTAAATTTTAAGAAAAGTAATGAACAGCATTTTGTTTCATTAATAAATGAAGGATCTAAAGTCTGTTTAATTTTCATAGCGTTTGTGCCCCTCTCTAGATTGCTCAGATATCACCACCACTTGAAATAGGTCTATGTTCCATTGATTTCAAAACACATTTTGTTTGGCCTAGTTATACTAGTAATTCAATGCAATTCAGTATCTTACGGATTTTATTATCAAGTCAGACTCGAGATAATAATAATGCCAAGTTGTAATATTATAATCATATCTGAAGACTGTTTTGATATTTGTTTTTATATATACCGTTAGAAACTCTATTTAGACATGAATCAGAGACATCAACCACACAGTGAGATAGATTTAACGCAATCAATTAATACAACTATACTCGTTCAACTACAAACATGGACTAATAATTGACATGTGGCTTAATCTAATTTGCATAATTCATGCACCAATTATTTTGCATCCATAATATAAACACTAATTATTCCCACTGACGAGTTATTTTGTCCGTCAACTTGTGATATAATTGAAGTGTTCAGCATTCAAGTACTGATCAATCAGTAATGCACATTGATTGTTGTGCTTTCGTCAATGAAATTGCGCCATTGTTGTCCTCGTATATGACTGTAGCCTCTTCTTGCTTTAAGTTTAGATACTGTAGCAATGCTCTAAACCGCGTCAATTCTCGTGTTACCTCACTGAACGCCACATATTCCGCTTCAGTGGTTGATAGTGTCACTGTCGCCTGCTTTTTGCTGAGCCAACACACAGGTCCTCCGCATAACATTGGAATGAATCCAGTGCAGGATTTCCTGTTTGACTCGTCTCCTGCCCAATCTGCGTCAACATATGCGCTCAGATTTAGACTCCTGTCTTCGGCCTTGAACTTGATGCCGTAGTCAATTGTCCCTTTGATGTACTTCAGCAGTCGCTTCAGTGCACTCCAGTGCTGAGTACCAGGGTTCGAACAATATTGACTTAGCTGACTGAGCGTGCTTTCCAAATCTGGTATTGTTCGGCATACACATAGTTGATACTTCCAACGATGGCTTGGTCCTTTTTGCTATTCCTTTGATTATTCTTCATCGTTCTCCGTTAGTTTCTCCTTGAGCTCTTGCGGACCTCCAATTGGGTAGCATTCACTCATTCCACAATTTTCAATGAGCTCTTTCAGGTATTTCTTCTGATTCAGAAATAGCAATCTTTGACTTCAATCTCTCTCTATTTGCAGTCCCAATACGTAGCTTGCCTCTGCAAGGTCTTTCATCTCAAATTTCCTTTTCAGCCTTTCTTTCTCTGCTTTAATGATGTCAATGTCTTTTGAAACGAGCAAGATGTCATCAACAGATAGGACAATGATGAGAAATGAACTTCCCACTCTTTTGGTGCAAATGCAGTTATCTGCTTTGCATTGCTTGTAGCCTGCATCTTTGAAGAATGTGTCGATAGTTGAAAACCAACATCGTGAAGCTTGTTTTAAGCCATACAGGCTCCGTTTCAGTTTGCATACTAGTTGCTCTTTCTCTGGCTCTGCATAGCCCTCTGGTTGTTCCAGTAAATCTTTACTGACACTTCTCCGTTTAGAAATACTGTTTGCACATCCATTTGATGTATTTCCAAACCAAGCTGGTTGGCAACGGCCAGATTGATCTGATTGAATTGAATTTCGCTACGGGAGTGAACGTTTCTTCAAAATCGACCCCTTCAGCTTGACCATACCCTTTTGCCACTAGTCGTGCCTTTTATCTTTCCACCTCGCATGCAGCATTTCTTTTTGTCTTAAATATCCACTTGGAACCAATCACCCGTACCTTTTTTTTAGGAGGTAGCTCAGACAATTCCCACGTCTCATTTTTCAGAAGCGATTCAAATTCGGTGTCCAAGGCATTTTTCCATTCCTTCTTCTTGTCTGAATTCATGGCTTCTTTGATCGATTCGGGCTCTGAATGGTCAACCATGCTCGTGCTGAGTGCATGATTGTTTTTCCACCATTCACCAGTAATGGTTGGCCCATAACGGTCCGGCGCAACTATTGATCTTCTCAACTGTCCTTGGCTGTCTTGATCAGCTGTTTGATCATCGGCTTCTTGGATGTTTTCTGCTGGCTGGATATCTGCTTCTTCATCATGGTCGGCAGCATCTTCACTTGACTCATTTTCGTCTGGGGTATTCGGTAAATCAATTTCTTCACCCCTACTCTCTTGCAAATGATGTTATTTTGCGTCAACATCGGCCAAATTTTTCCTCGTCAACATCTCTCGACACATAAAGCCTATTGCTCTTTGGCTCCCACAAACGATAACACTTTTGCATGCTGTAGCCAATGAATATACACTTGATAGACTATTCTGAAGAATAGCTGCAGTCACAACAGTTTCTCCCCAAAATGAGTATGGGAGTTTCGCAGCATGAATTGCAACCCTTGCAGACTCAACTATAGACCTGTTTGCCCTCACCGCAACCCCATTCTGCTCTGGTGTGTAATCGTTGCTTCGTTGCCTTTGAATACCATTCGTCTTTCGTCACAACGCTTCAAACTCTTTGGCCGTATATTCCTTGCCATTTTCAGTGCTAACTGTCATGATATGTCTTCCTGTGAGATTCTCAAGCATGGCCTTGTATTCACGAAACTTGCTACTTGCTTGGCTTTTCTCTCTCATCAAATGAACTGACACGTGTCTTGATTTGTCATCGATGAATGTGATGAAGTATCGGTGATTGCCATGAGAACGGGTTTGCATGGGACCACAGACGTCACTATGAATAATCTCTCCAACCTTGTTTTCTCTTTTGGCCTGATTCTTTGGAAATGGCTTCCTGGCTTGTTTCCCCATTGTGCATCTTTCGCAAACACCTTCTGTTGCTCCTCTCGCCATCTCCATTCAATCTACGAGATTCTTTTCAAGTAGCATTTTCACACTTTCTTTGTTCAAATGTCCCAAATGCATGTGCCATTGGTCCAAACTTGCCACCTTTGATGCAGCATTGCACTCTTCATTGTCCTCAAATTTCTGTACTTCTCCGCTCAACCGATACAGTTTCATTCTTAGTTGACATACTCCTGATCCTACTTTGTCACCGTTCTTGTCTTTGATGAAGCATTTCTGACCTTCAAATTTTACTTCAAAACCTCTAGCCGTGATCGGTTTTACTGACATCAGATTCTTCGCCAGATCCGGTACATGTAATACCTCAGCAAATTCCCTGCCTCCAAACTCCCATCTGACATTGCCAATTCCAATACCTTGAATCAATCTGTCATCTCCCAATTTAATTTCTCGTGGCTAATTCAATCGTCAATAAGCACTGAAGTGTGATCTATTGAAACACAGGTGAAAGAAAGCACCCGAATCGACAAACCAATCGCCATCCTCAGACTCTGTGCCATTTTCCTCATCAAGGAATAGAAATTCACTTTGGTTACTAGATGCGTTTGCCTCTTGCTGTTTGTTTGACCTGCTGCCTGCTTTCTTCCACCTCCCTTTGCAATCCCTCGCAAAATGTCCCGTTTTTCCACATGAAAAGCATACAGCCTTCTTGCAGTCACGTCCGGTATGACCTTTCCCTTTGCACTTGAAGCATGACCGTGTTTCTGTTTGACAATTTCCAATGTGAACACCCACATTTGCTGTTCCGCGTTGGTGATTTCCAGACCACCCGCCTTTCTCTTTTGTTCTTCATGCAATAGCCTTGCAACAACAAACTCTATGGTGAGAAAGTCAGCTCTTGGTTCTAATGCAACAATCAAATTTTCAAAAGAGCCGGAAAGACTACACATTAACGTCGCCATTTGATCATCTTCTGTCACAGCAGCGCCAACCGATTCCAATTGCTCGACAAGCCCTCTCATGATATTAATGTGGTCTACTATTTTTGCATCTTCAGATATAACATTCGAGATATATTTCTTTCTCAAGAACAATTTATTCGCAAGTGACTTCACCTGATAATGGGACTCCAGGCTTTTCCACGCTTCACTCGCATCGTTGCTTGACTTTACCAATGCCAACGCTGTGTCTCCAAGAGACAGACATATCGTTGCAAACACTTTTCTCGTTCGCTTTCTGTATTTGTCTTTTGCTTCATCTCCAGCGGGTACTTTTTCCTCTCCATTCACAATGTCCCATAAACCCTTGTCTTCAAGAACCATCCGCAGCTTGAGCTTCCACAAGCGGAAATTTTCTCCCTCGAACTTTTCGATCCTCGACAACACGCTGTATTCTGCCATTTTTCTTTTAAATCCACAAGTGTCAGCCACTACAAATCTGGGCCCATAACCTGTTAGAAACTCTATTTAGACATGAATCAGACACATCAACCACACAGTGAGATAGAGTTAATGCAATTAATTAATACAATTATACTCGTTCAACTACAAACACGGACTAATCATAAACACGTGGCTTAATCTAATTTGCATAATTCAATGCACTAATTATTTTGCATCCATAATGTAAACATTAATTATTCCAATATATACTAATAATTAGAATCAGTGTGTGTATCCATGTTCAAAACATGATTGCATTCAACAGGTTCGATCCCCATGCGAGGCAATCTATATATAATTATTTTTTCTTTGCTCCCAAAATCAAACTGCGCCTCAATGACAATATAACCAAACTAAATCCAAACTAAATTGAAGATGTAGCACAGCAGTATTTATTATTAATGGAAAATTTCAGAACGATTTGACTGTTTTAGTTTATTTCCAGTAAATCATTCTGCTTGCTTGCCAAGGCCGCCGAATGAATGGGCAAACCAAAACAATTTGAAATGACCATGAAAAGTCGTATTTTCTTTCACCAGCTATGTTTGATCAGAAATTAGGAATATTATTCAATGTCTGGATTACATAACAAAAATTTGGGATAAATATTAACAGAATCAATTTTTATAAAATAAGCAATAACAATAATAGAATTTGATCAAGGGTCAAGGCAATCGCAGCTTTATCCTTGTCCTTATTTTAATTATCATAAAACTGATTGACTTATTTAATTTTTTTTGTTCAAATTTCTTTCTCGCAACTTAAATTCAAAACGAAACGTTTTCCTTCTGGAGGATTCAATTTACCTTCGATTTTATCTACCCGCTAGATTATCAACCTATGAAATTTTTTAAATCTCTAAATTTGTTAATACAATGATATCAAATAAAGTATCAAGGAAGGTTTTCATAATAATATTAATATTTCAAAATAATTAATAATATTTCAAAATGACACCAGAATATTGTAATATTCATATAACAAATACGTTACTGTACATGGTTATCTCGACACAAACGGATTATCTATATTATTTTGCCAGTAAGACATACATAAGTCGCGGACAGACCAAGATATATACAAATATCAAAATATCATAATAATTTATTTACCGACAGACAATATTGTTAGTATAAGAAGATTACATTGTTGTTTAATGATGCAATGATCAGTTGAACATAGCATCCGCTGAGTGGTGTTAATAACTACTTTTAGTAACTGTAAAAGTGGATGGAAACATTCAAGCTCTTTAGTCACAGTCTGAAAGGATTTTCTTCACGACAAATGTAATTCGCATAAGAAGTCATTTGCTAGCTATCTTCAAAAAAGGCAGAAAGCACCAATTCTGAGCAATCTTTCTATTGACTATTTCTTTGAATAGATGTAGCTATTGTAGTACTAAACCACTCCGTTTCTCTCAGCGCAGATCAAGTAGCAATGAGAGTGGTAATGAGAAATATTGAAACTCTCAGCTGATTTGATCAACAGCGCTATTAGTTCTAACGGTTCTAATACCCTTGCTATGAGATCCAAAACTCCACAGGTAAGGTAATAATAACTTGGACTAAAGGCATGGACACATTTATATCTACCCAGTTCGATGAAATAACAAAAATAGCTAAAGAAAACTTCAATCTTGATGGGTAGAAGCCAGCAGTAGTTTCACAATTAATAAATCATCTGATGAAATATGAGAATCGGAATTACAAAGCGCCATTTTGAATTTGCAAACATGCTCGAATTGTGCAAGAGAGGTTTCTGAATTATTTCGTTGTCATGACCTCTGTTGTCATGACTGCAAACAAGCAATTCATCTTGATTGCTTTGTTCAGGACAATGGGGGTACCTATTACAATTGAACAATTGAGTTTGTTTGTGAAATTTCCTGCTGTAAAAACAATATGTAAGATGTGCAACGAAAAACATAAGAAGTTTAACGAAAATGCGATCATTAAAAGTATGAATACCACACAGTCTGCCACAGAAGTCATTTCACAAAAACTAGATCAACTGATGAAATTGACGATGAAAACACAATCTGAAATTGCAAATAAAAATATTATTGAACAATCAAACACAAAAAGCTATGCAGATGTAATAAAAATACAAATACAGCAAAAGCTACATGAAAAGGCGGTGAGAAATATCACTGAACAAGAAAAGCGAAAGCTTAATGTAATATTCTGTGGACTCGAACCTGATCATGAATTTGACAGTGATCAACATTTGATTCAAGAAATTGCTGAAAATACCCTTGGCATCGAAATAGAAGTAGAGTCCTGCAAATGATTAAGAAATGAGACTGGCAGTAGCAGACCCCGACCCCTACTTGTAAAACTGAAAAATTTTAACGACAAAATAAAATTGCTAAAAAATTTTAAATACTTGAAGGATACATGCCTTTATAATGTTTATGTATCTCCAGATTATACGATAGATGAGCAAAAGCTAATGAGTAAACTGCGATCTGAATGTAGAATCAGAAATGATGACATACAAATCCCAACAGATTGCTGGGTAATAAGAGATTTTTCTATGGTTCAAATAAAATCATAAAAGTGAATCTCTACTCAAGATTGACTGGAGAAAATTGATCAACATACATCAACATCACTATCATCCAAAAGTTTAAACCTCACATCAATCCATGTACAGTGCCTAACCAATGAACGATTAACAGAATTGCACACATACTTAATTGAAAATAAAGTTGATATCATCCTGTTACAAGAAACATGACTACAACCCGAATCCATAGATTATGTAATACCTGGATATAACATATTAAGAAATGACAGAGATGGTATACATGGTGGAACTGCGATTTACTACAGAAATAATTTAAATATAACAGTCGATGAATCAATGACAAAGCAATCATCTGGTATGGACTACGAACAATTAACAGTGAAAATAAAAACATCTAATAGCCACACCTTGTACATTGTCAATTGTCACAATCCTAGAAATAGCAACTACATGCAAGCATTAAATCATTTAAGAACAATTTTGCAAAATTGACAGAGAAGAGTTACAACTATATTATTGCTGGCGATTTTAACATCGATTATTACAAAAATTCATTATCCAAAACTCTTTTATTAGATATAATATTGCAATTTGATTTACATTCACACAATAAAGACCCAACAAGAGTAACTAAATTGACAGAAACTTGTATTGACTATTTATAATCATCACCATCAATTAGTAACCATGTTGGTCCATGCATTCCAATGCCATTATGCAAGTTAGATCATCTCGGATTAGTTACAATTATATCTTTAAGTGAAATTGATAAAACTAAAACCGCAATAAAAACCATTAGATCATACAAGGACGTTGAAAAACTTGCCTTTGTGAAGATCTCATGAACGTAGACTTAAACAATTTTTATTCTGCTATAGACAATAAAAATATAGACAAAGCAGACGAGTTGCTACAAAACATTTTGCATCAAACATTAAACAAACATGCGCCTTTGAAGAAGATTTCATTACATCCAAATTATGCACCTTGGGTAAATATTGAATTACAAACTGATTTGAAACAAAGAAATAAATTGAGGTATATTGCAATGAAATCTAAGCTAACACAAGACTAGAAAAAATATAAAGATATGAGAAATCAAACTAACTATAAATTAAGGTAAGCAAAGATAGACTATAATAGACATAAATTTTCAGAATGCGGTAGCAATGTGAGTGAAATATGGAATCAAATAAAAAGACTGACAAGAAAGCAGAAATATCAGTGTACTGCAACAACAGATCAAGAATTAATCAACATTAATGACTTTTTCAGTAACGTCGGATCAAACATCAAGAAAACAACTCTACTACACCTGTTCCACAACTCATACTCACCTACACACTAAAATCTGTTGATATGTTGCCCAATTGGAAGGCACCTGGTAACGATGGACTAAATGGGTATGTTATCAAAGCAGCTCTGCCTGCCATTGCTAAACCACTGACAAGTCTAGTAAATTTATCTCTCAATCTCTCTATCTTTCCATCAGCTTTTAAATATACCATTATATCTCCAATCCCTAAATCATATTCTGCAACAACACCAGATCAACATCGCCCTTTGGCTCTTCTTTCATTGCTATCAAAAATTTTAGAGAGAGTAGTCTACCTTCAGCTCTACCCACACATCTTGCCCCTGCTTACTAAATATCAACATGGATTTCAGCTTGGTCGTTCTACCATCTCTGCATTGTTAAACATAACAGAAAAGATTTTCAATACAATGGAACAACGTGAACTATCTCTACTGATTTTATTAGATCTATCAAAAGCTTTTGATAGTCTACAGCATAATATACTATTGAATAAACTTAAACTTTTTGGACTATCTGCTAATGCCCTATCTTGGATAAATTCTTATCCCACCAACAGAATTCAAGTAGTAAAGGTTAACGAAAAAGTATCCGATGAAATAATACTAAACTGTGGAGTACCGCAGGGCTCCATACTGGGTCCTCTTCTGTTTCTTGTTTATGTGAATGATCTACCAACAGCTATATCGCATGGTACTGTTTGTCAATTTGCGGATGATACGCAAATACTATACAACTACAACCTTAAAAGCTATTACTCAAAAACAATTGTTCAGGACAAAATCTCAGAAGATCTTTTATCAATTTCATCTTGGTTTAAGTCCAATTCACTACTATTGAATACTAAAAAGACGTAAAATATGGCAATTGGACATAAAAACATCAAAAATACAGAATTACCACTTTTATCAATAGACAATCAACCGTTAACATACGTTTCAAGTGCTAGAAACCTTGGAGTCATTCTTGATGATGAAATGAATTTTAAGAGACACATTGCCCAAATTATAAAAACAGCAACATTCAGGTTGAGAGCTATCTCCAAACAACGTAAATATCTTCTAGTTGTCCTATTTAAAACCGTTGTTGATTCAAAAATATTATTGCCATGCATGTATGCACTAGAAGTGTGGTCGTCGTGCACAAATACACAAACCCAACGTATCCAAGTTGGAGTTCAAAATTAGGCCGCAAAATTAGTTGTTCGTAAACGTAAATCCGATAAAATGAACAATTTGTTACAAGAACTTGAGTGGTTTAATATAGAAGATCTAGCTGAATTGCGCACAGCATGCACAGCCCATCAGTCCAGCAATTTTGTTCAAACAATCAAATGCACCATACAACACACGTACAAATCTATATACACTTCCTCGTGTTTACACTGACCGCGGTAAAAGAACGTTTTTCTTCCGTGGGGCTTCACTCCTCAATAAATATAGTCAAATAGAAAATTGTAGCAAAGTAAAATGCAAATTAGAACTTAAAAATAGACTAAATTATAAAGAGAACATACAATTTTGCATTATGAAAATCAATCAGACATCAAGAATCAACAACCTTAAAATGAATCATACTTATAAACTGTAAAAAATCTTAATTAGCCTAGAAATCCCTGTGTCAAGTTGTTTATATGTCTTTAAATATACTAATATTTATCTATCTATGAAATGAAATGAAATCTATCTTAGATGTGACTTTAATAAGACTTTTTAGATTGGCGGTTCTTATGTAAAATACGTAAGATATCTCCTGGTTGATGAAAGAGACTCAGATGCTCTTCAACCTGAGGTAGATAATTATCACAATGAGCAAAGTTTATCAAAAACTCTAGTGGTTGTAGATATAAACAATATTGCCTGGATTTGAGCTTTATTCACGAAACAACAAACTCAAAAATGCTATTATTTTATGGAAGAAATATTGATAGATGCTGTGATCAAATTGCGCTCATCAGAAATGAGAGCGTAGCGCCAATAATCGAGCCATTGCGTATTTGCGCCTTTGTGGGCGCGTCAAAATCACACAAATCACGCAAAAATACTAACACTTTGATGCAAAATATACTATTTATAATAAATAAGCATTATCAATCATCCCAACCCAGCCACAACCAATTCTGTTAACTTGACATGAAAGAAACATAGAAATGGTGCAAGATTTTAGTTAGCTTCTAAGAAATTCCCCTCCAAGCTTGTCAAATATCGTCAATTTTTAAACTCATCAACAAGGGTTTGTATGGCCAAGTAAAATATCACGTGTTGAATCGCGAGCAAAATATCAAGATGATGTTGAGTATAGTGAAAGGAAGTCATCAACCAAGTTAGTTCCTTGTAGGGAAACCTATGATTGGCCGGTTTTTATATATTTTTAGATATAAATGTGAGTAAAATTCCCCTCCGAGGCATTTTCCTACAGTGAACTGGCATTATCCTTCGTGCTCGCCATTGTTATAGCCATGTCATCACAGCATTTCAAACATCTCCGCGATGCAAGAAATGATATTCACACTCAGTGTTTGTTTGTTGTTGTTTTTGAGATTACTGTTTCCATGTTCAATATCATATTTATACATATTTATATAAAATATCAAATTTACAGAATTTATACTTTTCAGTATAGAGACTTAATATGAAATATTTTAATAAAAAGCCGTTTTGATATTTTACATAAAATCTACCCGTCCATGCTTTTGTAAATAGTTTAAATTAAATTCTGTATAGCATGCTATGGACTATGTTTATGTCAAATAATAAATCATTTGAATAATTTATAACTGTATATCAAAGCTTTCAAGCTGACATATCAAACTGAGAACGAAAAATAAGCTGAGTAATTGCCTATTTCTTCGACAATTGACACACCACACTGAATTACACTTTTAAAGTAAACAGTCAATAACATGTAATCACTCAGAATAAACCCAACACGAGTGTATAATTATGTTAAAGGATGATTTCTTTTGAATTGCGATAATTTTCTAACTCTTTCAAATAATCTATAGCATGCATATAAATTTAAACAAATATTTCCTCCTTCTTGTTAATAACAACAACAGATGGCGCCATTTTGTATTACCAACATGTGAGAGATTTAGAGCAACAGCATGTGTTATTTTTCAAGACATGCGCAATGTAAAGTGGCCCCATTATAGGCACTACGGAAGTCCCTTGACATTCATTTAAGTTTTAATTGTCACTCTTAAAGCACTCATTTCTCACTTTCCAAAGGCACATATCCTCAAACATATCATTAATTCATAAAAAAAACTTTAAATGCTTTTGCCTATACAGCAGTTGTAGTCACAGTCGTAAATCCTGGGGGAGTAGAGGTGTGCTATCCCCAATATATATTTTTAGCAAAAATTTCAAAAATTGTGCAATTTTGTATGTACCGTATCAGAAACACTGAAGCTGTAAGGTACTGTTGGAGTAATTATTACCTTTATTTTGATGCTATGTGATGGAGATTTCAATGTCTTTATTTTGAATGGCATCTCAACAGCAACTTGTAATGAAAATGGTCTACAAGATATATAAACAAAATAATTCTCAATTTGATATCCAACATAATTATATGATATATTGCTTATCTCATCACACTTTCAATTGGAGAATGACCAAGGCCAAGATCAGTAATCTGAATGACCAAGGCCAAGATCAGTAATCTGAATGACCAAGGCCAAGATCAGTAATCTGAATGATGACAAAAAATGTACCTGCTTGATCAATGACATGTGATAGCTCACCTGTTCAAGTTGCGGATGCTGACTTCTTTGACATCAGACTAAAGTGAACAAAGCATCAAGTATTTATATCATCAATATAAATTTTAAAGATTATCATACTACTGATACTAAACAGATGGAGAGAGAACTTTATGAACAATCCATAGACCTCATGCTCAATATTTCAGAAGTTCCCGTACATAAAAACTATTCTCAATAAAGTCACAAGAATGATACATTTAAATTAAATTGAGTCAACCTTTTTTTGTTTACTTAAAATCACACCTTTGTGAAATAATTCCTATTTCATGAAAGTGACTTGTCAATCATATTTATTTATTATTAGTTATTTATTGGCATTGTGCCCAGATGACTTCATTTCAGGTAATATCTGATAAGCAAATGGACAACACTGTATGAGAAAAGTCGGCATCCCGGGATCTCCGATATCTGAGCTAAATTGATCAGAAGTTTGTAGTTTTTGTAAAACGAATTTAGTAGGATTTCTATATACTTTCTGACATTCTGATTACAAAAAGATTCTGATGATGTAAATTGGATATTACACAGTCTATAGGGTTATCAATTTCAAGACTTTGGAATTTGGAATCAACAATGCTAGGGTAACTCTGTATGTAAGTGTGTTACAAGGGTGGTTTATGAGTAAAAGTCAAAGAGTTTATGTCACTGTTTCTTTGACCCTGTGGGTAAACATAGAATTGCATGTTATCTTTAATATCGATATTATTTCGTTGGTTCAGAACTAGTATTTTATCATCTACAATACAGTACCTGTGTTTCTTTAGATAGTGCTGTATCTTGTTGCCATGGTGCTAATGATCCTGGCATTGTAAAACTAATTTCCCCATCTTCAACATTCAATTCAACAACATAAGTTATCTTGATAAGGACCTTTGATTTTGGGGGTAAATTGCCAACACTGACTGTAAATACATCCTGTAAATAAATTAATGAACACATTCACAAACAACAGCATACTTATTCAACAACACAGAAATAGCATAGATGAAATAGCAGATGGCATTTAATATTGTTAGTGGGAGCTAATTGTAAGATAGTAGCACAGTTGTTTTTGGGGAACCTACCAACATATCAACCGCTATTTTTCAGACATCGGCACAAAAGTTAAAAATAGCCTGAAAATGGGAATCCTGATAATTTCTTCATTAAACTCATCCAATTGATGAGCTTGGTGTAGGTGCTTGGTTGGTGGGGATGATATATATTGCTTTGCTTAAAAGGGGAAATGCTGGAGTTTTTAAAAATGCAAAATTAGTCTGAAATCCACCAAGTGTCTGAAAATCCTCTAGCCTGATATTGCATTGATAATGTGTAGAGGATACATTCACATTATGACTGAAAGGTTGGTACACATTGTATTTGTATTCAAATTTACTGTATGAGGAATGTCAGGGAGTTATATGTTTTGGCAGCATTGAAAGTTGATATTGAGTGCTCTTTAACACTTCCTGGATGTCTCATGACATTCCTGACTCCTGAGTGTAGTACCCTAAATATGAATACAGACACAGAAAACATGGAAAATGTAGGCAGATTGTTTGAATTTCAAATAAGCGATTTAAACTTCAATTTCAATTCAACGTTTTAACTTATAATACCCTTGTAATAGATTTTTAGTCTTCCTTGAATTAGAGACATCTTTTCCTGAAATTATTTCTTGAATAATAGATGTTATAATTTTCTATCCTTCGTTGTGAAAGGGGCCACTGACAAACAATTTATCATTAAATATCGAAGCAGAACCTTTTAAACTACAATTTCCAGACACATGCATCAACCAATCAGATCACAGGAGTCTTACGCCATATTTTATAAAATGTTTAAAGTATGATTCAATAGAATTATAATTCATACTGGTTTCTCTTCATCCATTAGATATGCTCCATGGCCTTGGCTTATTGCTTCCTTGTATTCTTTATGTGCTTGTTCTTTTTCTTTCACCTCACCAATGATATGCTTGCCATTAATAAATGCCTCAAATCCACACACTGAAAACAACAAAGGTATAATTGATCCACAAAAAATTAAAAATGCAGCTAGTATATGTAAACAAACTATTTTAAAATAGCAGGGATATAAGAAGAAGAAAAAGAAGAAGAAACTGGTGGTATTCTGGTATAATAAAAAGATGTACAGAGCATCTTACCAACAGCCAGATCATCCAACGGAAACACATACTTTGCTTCTATGGCAACAGAACTTTCATTAAAGTATTCTTGTAAAACAACCACCTATTATGTGAAATACAAAATTAGATGTATAAATTTCAGGCAATTAGAAATAGCGAGAATAATTCATGAGATATGATTTAGAATACAAGAAAATAAAATCACATCTCCAAGCGCTCATGAATTATTATGTTTATTATATAACAAAATTACCATAAATATTGTGAAGTTACTTCGGCAGATGCCGAATACTAGTATAATCATCAATGTGTGCAGTTTCAAATGTAATTTCTTTAAATTGTTTATAATATAGAAATTTGAATAATCAAATAAAAATTAGCTTTGAATTTTATTCTATATTTAACAACAATTTCAACAACAAAGCCAATACGTATTTAGAAAGTATATCTATTGCGAATACACCAAGGAATAAGTTTGAAACATTTTGAATTTTAATAGAAATAATAAAAGAAAATTGTTGTCACGGCAACAAACGGAGTTCACTGATTGGTTAACAAGTGTTATTTCCATGTTTAAAAATATGATGTTAAACCAATGATTGACAATAGCTGGCATCTAAGTGCTTGGTTGATTGGAGTTAATATATTGATTATGCTAGCTGATAAGACTGGGATGAGCTGCTTCACCACAGAATGAATTACTATACAATTGTTATAAAGGGCTGGGAGAGGGGGGTAACAAAGACAACAATTACACAATACGTGAAATTGCTAAAACAGTGCACAATTGTACATATCACACCTCTACCCACTATACAAATATACAAAACTTCCATACATAGTCAACAATTTCTAGCAGAGAATACTTTGCATACAAAATTCCTCCCCAAGGCTAACACAAATATTAAATCATACGCTACATCTCAAATAAAATTATTTACCTCATTATGTTAGTGGCAGCATTGACTGTCTGACTAATAAAGAAGTTCATACAGTCCATAATCAAAGTATTGCTTCGAATGATGGGTATGTCTTCAGTGGCATAATTTATGTATGTAACATGGGATCTTTATTTGAACTTTGCCGCTTTCCTCCCATGGTTATGTTGACATATCAAAGGAAATGCAATCTTATCTTGAACGTATCTCAAATTTACTCATATCACCTTAAGGTAGAAAAATAATTTCATTGTGATCAAGTCAGGCTTACCTCAGCTGCCAAGTCAATTAGTTTTGCCTTGACATGAACACCTTTTAATGGAACAGCTGTATCTTGTTTTGACTGGAGGCCAGGTATAACCTTATTCAATGGATTTGAAACCATGGCAACATCTGTCAGATCAATCTCTACCAATGAAGAAAAAAATCTGATATATGACATGAATAGCAATCATGCTCAATGATGGAAAAAGTATTCAATAGAATCGATTTGTCACTTTATCCAACATAATTATTATTATACAGAAATAATAATTATTATTAAATTAATATATAGAAATAAAATGAAAGACTAGACGTTGTCTCCGTTAATCAGAGTTTCGGCTTTTTGAAAAGTGTTTGTTAATCAATGTTAAAAATTTTGTAGCCACACTAGTTTTGACATTGATACTGTGAGAGGGGTTAAACCAAATAATATTGCCTCTCATTTCTTGTCTGTTACTGGGCTCTTGTGTGTTTATAGCTATCGGAATTTGTTAGATTATATTTTGTGGATGATTTGACTTGGGATGAAATGTAAACAATAATTTATAAAAACAAAAGGTCAGAGCTGATATCCAAATGCAGGCACAAAAATAAGTTTTACCTCAAGAACAATAAGGATATGAAAACATAATAGATTAACAACAGAATAAACTTGAATAAGCAGACTGAATAGCGTTCTTACGTGAAACTCAGAGTAACGGATCAAACTTGTAATCTTTGAGTCAACCTTTGAAATGCACAAAATGATGTGTATTATGTGTTATTTGAGTCTGCCAGACTAGTTAAATCCTTAATACAGAAGAACGTTCAAGCTTATACACACGTTATGATTACTGACATAGTTGAGTTAATTGAAAAATGAAATACATTACCAGAATCCTCATCACCATCAGTAAAGATGCCTTCATCTTCAGAGACAACAATTTCATTGGGTAATTTCACAGTATCTTTGAGGGTAGAAAACTCAACCAGATATCTAAAATACGAAAATATATTAGAATGGTAGTAGATCATTGCTGAATATCAGTTGTAATACAATTCTTCATAGTAATATGTACTGTAAAACTCAAGAGATTTTCGAATGCCATGCTAGTGATTTATTGGCTAACTCCCGTCCTTGGATCGCGCCAGCCAAAACAACTTGGACATCATGAGAGAAAAAACACCCAAAATATCTAAATAATTGTAAATAAAAATACAGCATCGTTGATGATGTATATTTCAGAATATTATAATCCAAGGCATTCTTCTTCTTTGCGTCATTTTGTTTGATTATAGTGGCTAGACAAAAAAGACTACGAAAGGTTGCAAAACAGCAGAAATGAGAAACGAGACAAATCAAAATTATAGAGTTCCAAAGAATTGAAAGTGGTTCGAAATTATAACTCTGGATCTGTGATTCGAAGAAAAAAGACAAAATATGACGAAGGCGTGAAGATTTATAGGAAAAACTGATCTAATCAGTCAAATATTTCATGTTAAATTTGTTTAAGAATAGTAAAATATGTTTTATTTCAAAAAGGGTTACTGCACAGCAGCCTTGTGTTTGGGTTCTCTAACACCAACACTTGAGATGTTGGGAGACAATCAAAAGCTGAAAACCACTCGCCCTCCAGGATCTTTGTTTTATTGATGCTTGCATTTTGGCATCAAAGAAACTAAACACAGCTGCCGTGCAGTAGCCGTTACAATTACTTTGCGCAATCGATATATGATTACAATTACAGCTACTGTGCTCCAAAAAGGCGAAACTGAACCATCTGAAATATAATATCGCAAAGCAATATCACAGGAGAAAAATTTAACTATGCTGGTGTTACAAAACTCATGTTACAAAAATCATGTTGCTAGAAAACCATACTTTTACAAAGCTATTAATTGTTTTAATTTGAATTGGTGTCATTTTAGGAGCCATTTGTGAGTATTGTTTGTGTGGAGCCGGAAATTATTACCTAATTCGAAAGAGTAACAAATTATTTTTCCAGCTAATCAAAACAAAGGATGAATCCGTACCAAAATCATGTAACGATTATTGAAAAAATTACAAAATCAGGAAAGTAATTGGTTACTGTCAAATCACTGAAAAAGTAATTTATCACAGTAATAAATTACTTTAGCAATGATCACTCACAGCCCTGCTTATTATATAGAATAAGTTTGGAGTTCATACCTGAGTCTCTGTTGCCCTTGATTATAGACAACAAACTCATCATCCTAAAAACGAAAATAATTTGAATGATCTTTACCAACTGTGTCTCTGAGTGATTTAAGCAATACCATTGTTTCGAATTAAAGGTGTTTCGAATTATACCCAACCTGATCCGATCTGATCGGATTTCGGATCGAAACCTTCCAGAAATCCAATCCAACGCACACCTTTATTTGGAACAGTAATTTTTATCAATTAGATGAGAAACAAATGTCATTAGGGTGTAGAAAATATAATCTACTACCAGCAGCAATGCGTTGCTGGGTTAATTCAAGTAGAACTTTTAATAGGTGCAAAAATGAAGGTGAAAATAAAAACTATTATAACTAAGTTTGTTGTAGTAAAATGAAAATTTACTGAGGTTAAACACTATCTTTGAATCCCGCTGCAGCTCTCCTGTTAAATAGGGTCCTTGTAGACAACCAAATTGCCTTAGTGTTGAATTGAGCACATGTAACAGCATGACCCTGTCAGTTCCTTCTTCCTAGGACCCAAGATTAAGCTAGTTATCAGTGCGGCTTAGGGCTATACTTTTTTTTTTTGCTTCAACGCACCGCTGAATGGTTTAGGAAAGTCAATGAGGGTTTATGCTTATTAAATGGCTTGTTTGATCTGAGACTGCATGTATGCCTATGATCTGTTATGTCAAAGCCATTCATCTAAACAAATGATGTCAAGCTTGTATATGAACACAATTGTAATGTTGTTGCTATTGTATTTGTTGACGTGGTTGATTTATGTACTGCTGATATTTTATGTTCATTGTTTACTTTCCCCTCCCTACCCACCCCTTTTTGGTTGACAAAGGTAAGTATAACTAGGAATTCCACTGACTTAGCAGTGTGACTGGAGCTTGGTTGGTGGTGTCAGGTCTGCTATTGCTCAACTAGCAATTGTATTTTGCTGCCAACCTCCCATCAACCAAGCACCTAGGCCAAATTATTGTGATGTTAAGTATTCGAGATAAAGGGTTTAACTGTGTTTTTGAAATGTAACATCTGATGAAATTTGATATAGAAAGTGAAAGCCATAAATTAATCCAGTCTTTTATGATATATAATTCAAATATCTTCCTTGAAACGTTACCGAGAAAGCAGCTGAGAAACTGCTCCTATGAAAACAGTTCATGAGCGTTAAATGGTTCAATCTTCATAGACACTTCATGAAAACGTCCATGAAAAATCAGACGTTTAACATTCACGAACTAGTTGCAGGGATGACATGCCCAGGATTTCACATTTATATGTATTGATATGTCTATATTTAACAAGTGTAACATCTGAATGCAAATGTCTGTTTGTGTTTCAGTGTTCGCTGTTTTCTCAGTCCGATTCCAAGAAAGATATTGAGTTATATATCATTAGAATTGTTGTATTCAAATTCGTCCAGGGTTTGGACAGGCTTTGGTTATTTATTTCACATTCTCTCTTGCATAACAAAAACAATAGCGCTTCAACTGTATTCATTTTAGGGCTTTCATTTTGATATCTTATTTCATCAGGTGTCGAATTCCAAGAAAACATCAACTTTGTTAACAAATTTACCATGGTTTGCCTCTGTTATTTAAATCAGCCCAGCAATGCAGGTGACTTAGTGCTAGTATAAGTCCCAAGCAAGAACTTATGGGTATTAAATTGAAGACTGATTAATCCTACACAGGTTGTTGCATTTCCTACCATAAACACAGAACGTAGACCAGGCATGCTTTTTACTCCATGAGTGCTTTCATAGCCATCAGGTGCAGCTATCAATTTCTCATGAACCTCCATGTATTTCTGAAGACAAACACATTGCAGTATAAAACTTTACAATTTCTAACAAGGTTTCGCAGTAGAAAAAACAACACCAGATGTATAAGTCTAGATGAACAATAATCATAACTGATTTTAGTTATTTACCTTTGAGTTTCCGAGGGCAACATCATTGATTAACATTATTCGAGATCCTTTTGTTGTTGATGGCTTTGCATACTCTATGCTCCGGCTAAAAAATAAAGTTAACTTAAAAAATAAATATGATTTGTCTGTAAAATTGGTTGTAAACACATCAAGCACCTTATAAAGAGTTCATGAACGAGTTCCTAAAAATTGGGCCAATTTAACATCCATAAAATGTTTCCACAGTCAATCTGACCATTCATAAGTAAATTTATTGCATGCGTAATGAGATTTACACACTAAAATAAGGTGATGTAAAAATCATATTTTACCCCTTTCGACAGTGAAAAAGCAGCGTATGCGGGATCTGATTGGACGTACAATGCGTTTTCACTAGTGAAAATACGCCGTATGGAGATTTACGAGTTCCCCCTCGCTGCAATATGCTAAGAAAACAAAAATGTCTAAATTGCATCAAGATGTGTATAGCAGTTAGCAGCTTTGACAGCTTAGTCGAAGGAGAATATTACCACAACCCCAAAAATGGAAAGATGACAAAGATATCTAACTCCTTCAATTATTTTCATTACTTAAATGCTTATTCAGTCTATCTATCATTAATGATGGAATCACAACTTCTTCTTCTCAAAGTTAATCGAATTAATTTTTATTTAATTTTCCCGAAGACCAGAATCCAGGGTAGACGTTCTACAGAAGTTTAATATTCAAATTAAATTATATGTGAATGAATAAAATGTGTACAAACGAAATACAAAATAATGAAAGCAATGAAGTTTTCTTTTTTATGTAGTACCCAATGAGGTTACAACATTAGTAATAATTGTTAATAGAAAGCAGGATTTATATCACACTTGACAACTGCAAGAAATCAGCTTGAAACAAATTACAGCAAAACTTTGTAGATACGATTGAGACAACAGTGTCACTGCAGAGGTAATCATCTAGGTTGTCAATTTTTTTGAAAATCGATTTAATAAAATTGTCATCTCAATTCATAATCTTCAATTATTATAGAATCAAAGTTATCTTTGAGACGTGATAAATCTCTGTACAGTGTACAAATTAAATAAACAAATTAAGAGCCTCGCTTGTTTGTTTGACATTCTCTCGCAACTCGTACATAAGAACCATACATGCTCATCAAACATGAAGTAATCCCTTTGATGCTGAAGATGCATGGCATTGTTAAATGTTTTGTAGAGGCTGTAGTAAATATATCGAAGAATTTTTTAACAACAAGGTCAATAATTAAAAAAGGTCTGGATCTGTTGGCTATTGTAGGGTTGTGCTTTTCAGGTAATTGTCATACACAGATACATTTGTTATGTTTGTTCCCAAGGAAATGTTTACTCACTCGATTGTGCAACAGTTTGGTAAACAGCAAGCGAATAATTAAAATAATCTACACAAATTTCGAGAAAAGTAACATAAAGTCTGCACGTCCAACAGATAATTTGTAACTAACACCAGCACAACAATCCAGAAACCGCATTGTACATATTTCTGAGCATTACCTCTTACGTAAATAAAATGTTCATAGTATAAAAAGATGGATCAATTATTGATTAACTCATGATTGATAAATTATTGGGTATTTAGTCACTTGATATTACAGTACATAAATGTAACTGTTTTCACACTAAATCACAGTTTTACCTTGGTGAACCAGCAAAGTAGATCCCAGCACCAAGCATTCCAGCATCACTTCTTGCACCACCAAAATCATCCACAACAATTTTAGGCAGTAATAGACCTCTATAAACAAAGACAGAATACAATCAAAGCATCAACATATATTGTAAAACTCAATAGGCTAACTCCCGTGTTTGGATCACGGAAGCCAAAACAACGTGGACATCATGAGAGAAAAAACATCCAAAATTTCTGAATAGTTGCAAATAAAAAAGTTGCTTTATTAACATCGATGATGATATATACTTCAGAGTACAGTATTATAATTCAAGGCATTCTTCTTCTTTGCGTCATTTGTTTGGTTATGGTGGCTATTCCGAGACAAAATGCCCTACAAAACCGGCAAAAGCTTGCGACACAGCAGAAATGAGAAACAAGACAGATCAGGATCATAGCGTTCGAAAGAATCAAAAGTGTTTCGAAAGTAGAACTCTGGATCTGTGATTCAAAAAAGGCAAAATATGACGAAGACGTGAAAATTTATAGGAGAAAATTGATCTAATCAGTCAAATCTTTTATGTTAACTTCTTTTAAAAAGAGTAAAAATATGTTTCAAGTATCCCTTTAACACTTGTCGTGCTGAACCCGAGTATACTCGGGATAGCAACGTGGGCTTTCCATAGAGCTTAAAAACAATGAAAAAGGAAGTCTTCAAGCAGAAACCTTTGTTCAATTAAACCAATCGAATATCAGCTATGCAGGGAATCTTCTTTCATTTGAATCCAACGTGATCTTACGATTTTAAATCAGTTTGAAAGTTCAAAAGCAAAACAAAATGGCGAAGTGTTGACACGCGGTCGCCTTGGCGCTAAGAAAGGCAATAAAATGAGCTATTATCACTTCGAAAACACGATAAAACTGAAGCAATACATTTATATGGCCATCAACTATTATTATTTCTGTCTTGTATGTGGTTTTCTGGTTAATGAAGGTTATTCGGAGACAGAGAAGTTTGTGTTGTGTTTTGCAATTTTTTTCGGATTTTTTTAAATTCGTTATACTGAAAGTTTTGTCCAAATTAATATAAATCAAGCATGTTATATATGTTTATATTCGATTCCTGTTCTAATTAATTGTATTGGGAGTTTGCTTAAATCATTATTGGAAATAAAATGTAGTCTTGCTATTTTAAATTAATTTTTTTAGAATTGAAAATTTCGACATTCATGGCGTACGGGCGTGGGTTTACAGACATAGTTGCTCTCTTTTCATCTTGTTTCAAGGTTAAATTGCTCTTGAGACCAAATAAATCAAAAGTTTAAATAAATCAAAAGTTTAAATAAAGTATGATATGTTAAAACTTATTTTGTTTGATTGATGTTAAAATAATTTGAATTCAAGACTGTTTTTCATAATCATTTTCATTTCCATCATTGTGTTTTTCTTTTGAAAACTGCGCAGTCTTTGATTATAAAATTTCGAACAAAAAGTACACAACATGAAATATATGTTTCGAAATAATAATTTCCCAAAACTTTGTTATGTAAAAACGAATATTTCTTGAGATAAATGAACTTGAAAGTTGATTACTTGATATTGTGAGCGCATGCAAAAACAGGGCGGCCTGTGGTGAAAGGATATTAAAAAATCGTCGGCATCATAAGTGTTAATACCAATTTGTCACAACTATTATTGTATATACAATTATACATCCCTTATGTTTACTCAAGCAGTTTATACTTTGATAAAAGTTTGATTAATAAGATGAACCCTCAAACAAACATTGTTACCAATTACAGAGCTTGTCAGAAAATTTAGTAAGACAATACAGCTTTAGAATTGTCCGTTGTTATGACCAACTGAATTGCTTGAATTGCTTTGTGATAATCTAATATTGGGTAAATATGGGAAGGCCTTAGGATTTGCAGAGAATGTCCAATAGAGTGGCCTCATTGGGAAGAATGTCATGTGTGGGTGCTAAATGATGCCAATATTCAAGGAAAGAAATTATTGACTTCATTCTTCTTGTAATCTCTAGCTACGTTACTTATGCCGCGATTAGAGAAATAGTCAAGATGTTAACCTTATTCCTTTCCCATCCAGGCCCTATTTATTTTATATTGATATTTCTAATGCAGTTATTTTACTTTTAGTGTATTATTCTGTAAATTTCGACTAATTATCAGTGTGAATAGTGCTTGAGGTGGCAAAAGGATCGCAGCTGGTCTAACACAAATCTTAATTATTTTGCTCCAAATGCCAAAACGCATCAATATGAGTTCTGTTGTTTCATTTTTTGTAGTGAAGAAAATATAGCACATGAGTTGGATTAGTTACAATGCTATAAAGTAAATACTGAATACCTTGAGAGTATTCCAACAAAATTCTTGACCTACAACAACAATTCAACAGTAAGAATTAAAAATAGTCAATGTACAGATCATTGTTAATTTCAACAGTTTGGATTGACAATAAAGCAACACACCTGAACAACTGTAACAGAATGATAAACAATGGCTTAAAAGCTTCAATTACAAAGCATTCAAGGCTGATAATTTGTAAATTTTTGAGGTCCATTCGTGTAAAATTATAAATTAAGTTTCATTTTGTATTGTTTTATTTTTAAGTAGTAATTTCCGTATTAGAAGGAATAAATAATTTTTAGACAATTAAAATATCCTGTAAATCAATTAAATAAATTTTTAACCCGTTTTGATTTTTGATTGACGATAATGAAATCCCAATTATTTTACCTTTCAAAGACCAACAATCGGCAGACTGCGTTAAGCAGGAGCTACTTAGTTTAAACAGCAAGATAAATTTTTGACCCGTTTTTACAAACAGCAAGATAATCGATGAACTGAGGACAACTGAAACCATCTATTGTTACATCGAAAAGGCTATCATTACCTTTCTTTGTCCATGCTGCTCCTTTGCTAAATAAGACTGACTGCAATGACTTGCCAGTGCATTATGATTCTAATATCCTTATCCGATATCGGTGTGAAATTTTTGGCGTAATCGATTGCTTTTTTCAATAGAGTTTAGAGTTTAGAGTTTCAATTGGAGGGTTACAGCTCCATTTTTATACCAGAACTATGATTCTTTCGACCCATAAGTTATAAACACATTGAACATTTGCATCAAACGAATTTATTGATACTACAGTATTCACTTTTAATAAAGCACTCTGAATCATAACAAAATATATTCCCTTAATCCACAAACAATACAGAGTTGGAATATTATAGGAAGGACAGCATTTGATTCCATTCCGAGAGGAGACAGACCTCAGTTGACTGTCCAGAACTGTCCTTTTATCGAAGTCAAACTAGTTGATGTTGGATTCTAAACCAAGCTGATGAAAAGAGCAACATTCTCTATTAAAATTGTCCATTTTTTAAGCTTCGGTGAGAAACCACGAGGCAATAATCCTGCTAAAATCCAACTTTTTGTTAGATAAAATTCATATCTTCAGTAAATATCTTTAGTTAATACATTGATCTTCTGTGAGGATAAGTCGCGCGTCACTACAAGTAACAAGACTCGGGCCATTAAAATTATGGAACATTAAAATTAAATATAAATCATGAATATTATTGCCAAATCCTGGAGGGTCAGCTGGGGTTAACTGGAGAACAATGGTGTGATCTGCTTGTTTCTTGTGCTTCTGATTATCATCGTGAATGTATACATTTTGATGAAATTAAATTTGAGGAGATAAAATTAGAACATGATAAGTTTTCTTTTGATTATTTTATGCCTTTACTAATAGCTAAGTATTAATTGCTGGATGTATGAAAATGTATGTAATAAATACTGTACCATTATATTTTATTATAAGTTGGCATTACTATAGCTTGACTTCAAAATGTCATCATTCATCATCTGTATCTCCTTTAATTAATGTACCTTGAAAATTTGTTAAAAGACAGCAAACAGACCAAATTTGCTGTACAGATCCTGCAAGGCTTAAAGGTAGCGATGAGTCAAAAATGTGATATTCTTTCAAGCGGCAAATTGCTCGTTCAGCATGAACACGTAAGTTAGCAATCTTTTCGTTTTCAATTACTTCCTCTGCCGTAAATTGATTTTTTTTTCTAAAAAGTTTGGTATGTCTATGGTAAATTCTCTAGCCCGAGGAGCATATCAGCAATTTTGAACCCTATGTCAACCATTACCCCGTCACCAGGCTCAAGTAAATCCAGAATTCCTGATATTCTTGTTATATTAATATCTGAAATGCTTCCAGAACATAAGTTGCTAACAAAAGTAACCATTCCAGAAGGGGCAATACCAACTAGCCCTTTAAATGTAGTAGTTCCCTTGTAATGAGAGAAAAGTTGCGAATTCAGCACCAGACTTGAAGGCAATTGCACTTTAAGCTTTGTACAATCTAAAATTACCCTTGCTGTTGGTGACATTGCGAGGAATGATTCAGGCATGTATTCTTTGACCTGCAATCTAGAAGGCCAAAGCTGCTGAGACCCAAGTACACAATACAAGAAATTAGCCCACGTTATGGTGTTTCGACTTACAGTTGAATGATGTACATTGAGCTTATCTGCTAGCTCCTGGTTTAGTGACCCGAGTCTTACTTTATGGAGAAACATAAAAAGCTGGTCAATGTGCAGCAACTTCATATTACACGTTGATCCATTGACATACTTCGTAGAGTATCGTACCTTTTCTTTTTTGACCACGTAATCATATTTGAAATATGCCGAAGCATAGCAGTATAAAATTACAAAAATAAGTCATAGCTAGTGAAGCCTGTATCAAATCTCATTAACTCTGGGCAATTTGATAATCTAGTTAAACCAAAACGTTCAATGTTCAGCTTCCTGATCTCTTCCTCCAGACTTAGAGTTCTATTTTCAGCTGCCTCCAGCATTTGTTCAAGAATTTGTGTTGGTGCATCCTCTTCCATTGGTAAATCATCAATGTCTAATGAACTACAAAAATAAACATCAACATGTAAGTAGGTTATTAACAGATCAGTTCAAACACATTCAAACAAATTTAAAATTGTAAGCCACAAATACTTCGATCAATGACAGAGATATTTGATAATGAAATAGCAATAATCAGAAAAAGGTCTTAGGTCTAAGGTTAAATAAACAAACGTCTTGCAACTTCTAGTTGAAAACTTTTGCTGATAAATACTAAAATATTATTTGAAGCATTTACCTCGATAACTGTTGCTGTTCGGACATCGATCTATCAGTCGGTGGTCTTATTGGGACTCTTATTTCTGACCATAAAACTGTGAAGGGCACACTCCATGTTTCAATTTTTAATTCCATTTTGCGTCCATTTGTAATCAGTTTGCAAAAAATGTTCAGAGCAAACATGGACATTTTTCGTGACCTTCGAGGAAATATATATAAAATATAGAATTCAGGCTATTCTATCTTTCAAACATGTCTGTGAAAGCGAATTTATATCTCAATACCCTAGTTCTCTGAATACAAACAGTATCGGTCGGATTTGAGCAGTCAGTTGTGAGTTCTTACCTTGAAATTGGGGCCTTCATCTCTCCTGATTGCCTGAATCCAAGCCTTTTTGGTGTCTTCATTTCCAAGGAATCTATGATAGGAAATATCAGTGCGACTTGATGCCGTTTCCATGTCTTTATCACACCAATTGTTGGAACATTTCGGAACACAACAGTGCGCCATCGCAGTAAAATTTGAAAGAGAATTATTTTGCTTCTTCCAGTGACTACCTCTCTTTCACGCAGCCTCCGCAAAGCGTGCAAAGCGCCTATAGCTACATAGAAAAACTTTATTTTATGTGCTGAAAGGAAGCCAGAACACATTAATTATTACAAATTAGAAATACTCAGTCAAATTTCGAAATCTGAAATTATCCATAAAAAATCACTTCAAATCCGATCCGATCCTAAGACCTAAGATATCAACCCGAATCTGACCCGATACAATGGGATCGCATTCGGTTCAGATTCCCAAATCTTTATTGCAATATATATGTATATATGTATGTCTCAATTACGCATGCGCAATTTTGAGCACTATCGACTCGGGATGTGTCTATACTATTTGCATTATGCATTGCCCACTACTTCGGTAGTTTGAGCACTCTGGTATGGCACAGATGTTTCTTTCATGTGATGAATTTTTTCACCACATTTATAACTCATCTTGACATAGGTGTATACTGAAGTCAGTTACTTGTTTGCTCACTGAGCAGTACTGATGAAGGCTAATGGCCAGAAACATGTACTTGTCTGCTGCTATATATGTCTCAATTGCGCATGCGCAATTTTGAGCACTATCAACTCGGGATGTGTCTATATTATTTGCATTATGCATTGCCCACTACTTCGGTAGTTTGAGCACTCTGGTATGGCACAGATGTTTTTTTCATGTGATGAATTTTTTCATCACATTTCTAACTCATCTTGACTTAGGTGTATACTGAAGTCAGTTCCTTGTTCGCTCACTGAGCAGTACTGGTGAAGGCTAATGGCCAGAAACATGTACTTGTCTGCTGCTATGTATGTCTCAATTGCGCATGCGCAATTTTGAGCACTATCGACTCTACTATTTGCATTATGCATTGCCCATTACTTCGGTAGTTTGAGCACTCTCGTATGGCACAGATGCTTTTTCATGTGATGAATTTTTTCACCACATTTCTAACTCATCTTGACTTAGGTGTATACTGAAGTCAGTTCCTTGTTCGCTCACTGAGCAGTACTGATGAAGGCTATGTCTGCTGCTATGTATGTCTCAATTGCGCATGCGCAATTTTGAGCACTATCGACTCTACTATTTGCATTATGCATTGCCCATTACTTCGGCAGTTTGAGCACTCTCGTATGGCACAGATGCTTTTTCATGTGATGAATTTTTTCACCACATTTATAACTCATCTTGACTTAGGTGTATACTGAAGTCAGTTCCTTGTTTGCTCACTGAGCAGTACTGATGAAGGCCAATGGCCAGAAACATTTACTTGTCTGCTGCTATGTATATCTCAATTGCACATGCGCAATTTTGAGCACTATCGACTCGGGATGTGTCTATACTATTTGCATTATGCATTGCCCACTACTTCGGTAGTTTGAGCACTCTGGTATGGCACAGATGCTTTTTCATGTGATGAATTTTTTCACCACATTTATAACTCATCTTGACTTAGGTGTATACTGAAGTCAGTTCCGTTTTCGCTCACTGAGCAGTACTGATGAAGGCTAATGGCCAGAAACATGTACTTGTCTGCTGCTATGTATGTCTCAATTGCGCATGCGCAATTTTGAGCACTATCGACTCGGGATGTGTCTATATTATTTGCATTATGCATTGCCCACTACTTCGGTAGTTTGAGCACTCTGGTATGGCACAGATGTTTTTTTCATGTGATGAATTTTTTCACCACATTTCTAACTCATTTTGACTTAGGTGTATATTGAAGTCAGTTCCTTGTTCGCTCACTGAGCAGTACTGGTGAAGGCTAATGGCCAGAAACATGTACTTGTCTGCTGCTATGTATGTCTCAATTGCGCATGCGCAATTTTGAGCACTATCGACTCTACTATTTGCATTATGCATTGCCCATTACTTCGGCAGTTTGAGCACTCTCGTATGGCACAGATGCTTTTTCATGTGATGAATTTTTTCACCACATTTATAACTCATTTTGACTTAGGTGTATACTGAAGTCAGTTCCGTGTTCGCTCACTGAGCAGTACTGATGAAGGCTAATGGCCAGAAACATGTACTTGTCTGCTGCTATGTATGTCTCAATTGCGCATGCGCAATTTTGAGCACTATCGACTCTACTATTTGCATTATGCATTGCCCATTACTTCGGTAGTTTGAGCACTCTGGTATGGCACAGATGTTTTTTTCATGTGATGAATTTTTTCATCACATTTCTAACTCATCTTGACTTAGGTGTATACTGAAGTCAGTTCCTTGTTCGCTCACTGAGCAGTACTGGTGAAGGCTAATGGCCAGAAACATGTACTTGTCTGCTGCTATGTATGTCTCAATTGCGCATGCGCAATTTTGAGCACTATCGACTCTACTATTTGCATTATGCATTGCCCATTACTTCGGTAGTTTGAGCACTCTGGTATGGCACAGATGTTTTTTTCATGTGATGAACTTTTTCACCACATTTATAACTCATCTTGACTTAGGTGTATACTGAAGTCAGTTCCTTGTTCGCTCACTGAGCAGTACTGATGAAGGCTAATGGCCAGAAACATGTACTTGTCTGCTGCTATGTATGTCTCAATTGCGCATGCGCAATTTTGAGCAATATCGACTCGGGATGTGTCTATACTATTTGCATTATGCATTGCCCACTACTTCGGTAGCTTGAGCACTCTGGTATGGCACAGATGTTTTTTCATGTGATGAAGTTTTTCAACACATTTATAACTCATCTTGACTTAGGTGTATACTGAAGTCAGTTCCTTGTTCGCTCACTGAGCAGTACTGATGAAGGCTAATGGCCAGAAACATGTACTTGTCTGCTGCTATGTATGTCTCAATTGCGCATGCGCAATTTTGAGCACTATCGACTCGGGATGTGTCTATACTATTTGCATTATGCATTGCCCACTACTTCGGTAGTTTGAGCACTCTGGTATGGCATATATGTTTTTTTCATGTGATGAATTTTTTCACCACATTTATAACTCATCTTGACTTAGGTGTATATTGAAGTCAGTTCCTTGTTTGCTCACTGAGCAGTACTGATGAAGGCTAATGGCCAGAAACATGTACTTGTCTGCTGCTATGTATGTCTCAATTGCGCATGCGCAATTTTGAGCACTATCGACTCGGGATGTGTCTATACTATTTGCATTATGCATTGCCCACTACTTCGGTAGTTTGAGCACCCTGGTATGGCACAGATGTTTTTTCATGTGATGAATTTTTTCACCACATTTATAACTCATCTTGACTTAGGTGTATACTGAAGTCAGTTCCTTGTTCGCTCACTGAGCAGTACTGATGAAGGCTAATGGCCAGAAACAGGTACTTGTCTGCTGCTATTATATATATATATATAATCTGAAAATATTATGATATGATAGTATATGAGCCTATATATTTTTGATCTTAGCAATCTCAGCAAGTAAGCCTGTGATTTTCATGGCAGTCTATCAACATACTAAAAGAGTTAGTTGAAAATAGAATGTGAAAAATGAGCCTCAAGGTGCTTCTTGTTGTCAAATTTTCCAGAATAAGAGCATCAACATTCTATTAAAATGAAATAAAATTCTATAATAAATCACTATAGTAATTAGACATTGATATTGCGTTACATCTTATTGTCAATATTTCTAGGCGCTATTTATAAACCTTACAGATGCCGAATGAAAGAAAAGACGATTATGAATAAATTAGTTGTTTTGATAGAAAAACGAAAACAACTCATTTTGCCAGATTCGTATTACATACGAATATGCATATATTATATTATATTATTTTATATGTATTTATATCATATGGATATTTATTCAGAATTTCTTGAAAAGAAGACAATGATTTATAGAGTGGAAATGTTCAGTGCAGCTTTATTGATATATAAATATCATAGCCGATGGTAATATTTAAATGCTCATGTTATGATGTATGATGGAAAGGATTTACTTATATAGAAAATGAATCTACTTTACCATGCATTTGATTGCAATATTAAATGATTTCTCTTTGTCAGAATTATTTCGGATAAAAGACAATATATATTTTACAAGCCTTTGGCTTGCTGCCTGCGCACGGGGCAAGTCAGCCTTCGGCTTCCTCAAAGAGGTCGCTTCGCTACCGTTAGTAGCTTGCAGTAAATCTTGTCAAAGAGAATGTCAATGAAACAAAATAGTCATGAGAAAGAATTAAAAATGCAGAACAGCACTGATAATTAATTTCAGTTTTGATAATTAATCCTTACGTACATGTAAAGCATAATGAAAAGGAGATAATTGATACTCTATTGTATTACATATTTCAAATCAAATAAATATGGGTTATCTATAAGTAAATTTTATGTTGACTACATAATTCAAATGAATGAAATATGGATTGTATGTTAGGTAAGCAGTTAATGAACTTGTTTTCACAATGAAAGGCATTGGTATGTAAATATTATTGCTGTATCCATTGAGTGAATCTCAGCATGAGTCATTGAGTGGTAATAACAACAGGTGATTCTGAAATTTGATACAGTAAATTACATAAATGAGAGACTCAAACTCTAATATTTTATTAACTTTAGCCAGCTTCTCACAGAGAGGACACATGTCTATAATGGTTACCATTCACCTACCTCATATAATAATGATTAAAGTAAACAATGTGTGGTCACAGTGGACGTTGTCAATGTATGGCACATTATAAATGTACATTTCGATAAAACGATAGAAGGCAGCTAAATTACAACTCCAATTTTTATTTGTACAAATTCCAACTGCTTGACGACTGAAAAGTACCACACTAATACTCTGAATTTGTTTATTTGTTATGGGTCAAATCTCTGTGTGTGCAGTGTGGATAGCAGAACAGAACTGCTGATATAAAACGGTGACACAGTAAATCCTTTCTTCCAACGAAGATCAGTTCATAATAAATCAAGCTATTGGCGATACAGTGACAAAGTAATCTCTTCTGCCAACGATGACTTGATAACAAAGTAGGATATTAGGGATTATGATACTTAAAAGAAAACTAAAAGTAACAATTTCCATCAGAGTCATGTAAACCCTCATGCAGTAGGTAAAACCCACGGTAAAAGTGACTTCGACAGACTTTACATGAAGCATTTAAACATTTAAGTTGTAAAAGACTTACCGAGAATTGTGTCTTCTGTTTGTGATGTAAAATGGAGTATTGTTGGACCTCTTCTCCTTCTAGGCATATTAGAATACTTTTGCAAAATATGAAACACTTTACAAAATATTGGCAGCCATTAAAATAAAACGTGCTCCAAAATTTGTGAATTTGCTAGGCATGACGGGATACACCAAGGAAAACAGTTTATTTTCACATAACTTCCGTTGAAATTTCACGATTTTGGAAATTTAAACGCAATTTATGAGCAATTTATAGCATTTTAAACTGTAAAAACAAAACGTTGGATAGTCAAAGGCCTATAGATAGCCCAGAAGCGTATAAGAAGTTTGGAAAGTGCTCTGCGGAAAAGGAGTTCAACAATAATGAAACAATGGTGATTTGATCACTGACACGGTTTGCGTATTATTATTATTAATTCTTATCGGGTTTGCATTCTCCTTCAATAAAATATGGTTGTTAACTTATTATTGATTGTTGTATTAACTCAGAGAACCCGTAATTATGTATTTAAATGCTGTTCGGAGATTATGCCGCTCGTATAGTTTTATCTGGATTTCATTTGGAAAATGGTAAGCTGTATTTTAATAAACAATGTTTGCTATGAAAGATAATTATATGCAATCTTTTTCGCTTTTTATTTTTGTAATACAGGGTTTGTTACACTCATTCAAACTGTATTAACTATTGAAAAATGTTGTTGGATTATGTTTTTGTGTTTCTAAAGTTGAATGCCATTTTTGAACGTTGGAAATATTATAATTATTATTTATCACAAATCAATACGCTCAATTCAATTTAATTTTGTTGAATTGCATATTCCTGAATTCAACTTTATTAAATGTTGATCAACGATTAAGAACAAGATACCACTATTAACATACAGTAGTAACATACTGTGTCTTATTCTTATAGCAAATCAGCAAAATGAAATTTTAAATTTAATCGATGTTTACAACCCTTTGTTAATTATAGAAGCAAAATCTGAAAATAAGAGCCTGCCCGCTCATAACCAAATGATGCATATTTTTATATTAAATAATAAATTATAAAACTAATTTTGTGCAATGCCTTGATTAATTCTGAACTCTGTAATTTTAGACTGTAGACTAATAATCTGTTCGAACTTTGAATATTTTTTCGAATTAGTCGAAAGCATAAGTCATTTTGAAATTTCTTGTAAGTTCATTTGTTTTTATGTCCCGCGATAGATTGTTGATTTCAAAACAGATTGATTAATCAGTGTTCGCGCAAATTATATACTAAAATAGCCTTTTTAAAAGTGAAATGTTTATAATTCGAATTTAAGAAAAGTAATAGACGGCATTTGGTTCAATAATAAATAAGGACCTAAAGCCTGATTAATTTTTATATAGCGTTTGTGCCACACTCTGTAGATTGCTGATATCACCACAACATGAATATATCTACGTTTCTTTGAAAACTGATTTAGTTTTAGTTTCACTTGTTCAAACCATTTCTACGCAGCTTTTAAATTCAAAGCAAAATATTTTTGTTCTGGAGATTTCAATTTGAACCCGCTAGATTATCAACCTTTGAAATTTTTCAAATCTCTAAATTTTTCAATACAATGGTATCAAATAAAATATCAGATGTAGTACATTATTCTAAAACAACGTCACAGACCCATACTTTTCATACAACAAATTTGTTACTGTACATGGTCATCTCGACACAAAGGTTTGCATAATTTCCCGACAACGGATTATCTGTATTACTTTGCCAGTAAGACTTACATAAGTCGCGGCCAGACACAGACATATCGAAATATAGAAATATAGAAATATAGAAATATAGATTATATAAACAGACAGTATTATTAGTTTAAGAAGATTGTTAATTTTAATATAAATGTAGAAAAATTGTTTGTATTTTAACTTGAAAATGGCAGAGGTTTTATCTGACTGAAACGTTCTTCCAAATAAAATTAATAAATTGTTGCTATTGACTTTTTCTTTGAAAAAAGTACTGCAGCAATTTGGGACCGTTAAATAGTTTCGTGTGAATGACTTTTCAACACACGTTTACATTAGTCCAGCAGTATAAATACAAGAACGAAAAGACTGGCAAGATAGCCATACAACTCAAAAGACAGCTTTTCACCTTTGATTGATTTAGTTAATAAAGAATATTTGATACATGTTGTAGACTCATTAATGAATATGTTGACCCCCACATTTCGTATAACAAACCTGCGCAGGGTTATTGCAATATGCGACAATTTGTACATCCTAAAGTTGTATTGCTACATTACCTTTCGCTATTAGCAACAATACATTTGAAAATATAATAGATGATGGAGGAATGCAAGGCATTGTCAGCAAAGTATTTGATTTCATGACATCCATTAACAGCATATCGTATCATGTGCTTGACAAGGGAGCAATGGCTCGCACAATGTTCCTACATATTCACAAAATTATAGTATTTATTACGTCAACATAACATAACTAAATGTATTAATACCTGAGAAGCATGGAAGAGCATCTTTCTATTCGGAATTTTCTCCATGAAGGACTCCCTTTCAACAAAACGTTCAACAGTGAAAACATTGATGATGCTCATCATTTTATCCATGTCAACACTAAAAATAAATGAAAATGCATCAATTTAAAACAAAAGGAATCTTAAACTAACTAATATTTGATAGTATCAAAATAGTGTAACCATTATTGATGTTCAACAGAAAAACCAATTGGTAACAACATTGTTCATTTGATCAATGTAGATGTTTCAATCACAACTAAATGACAATTTTCAAGAAAACTAAAAACTGTTATACAAGTATTGTACTTATATTTATAACAATATGAAAACAATTAGCAATTAATTATGTTTAAAAAAACCTGACTCAGTTCTCCTTAAATGGATTCCTCTTTATTAGATATACTTGGATGCACACTGTACCGCAAAGATCGAAATGATGGTAGAAAAGGTGGTGGCATTGCCATCTATATCCCTTTGAATATCGAAGTCAAAGTAAGAGACGATTTGAACATTTTATAAAGTGAGATTTCTGAACTGTTGTGGATAGAAATCATTTCCAAGTCCGCAAAACCACGCATGATTGGCATATGTTATCACCCACTGGATGCTGACATTAATATCTTTGCTGATTGCATCCTAACCGCTACATCCTCCAGCATAGAAACATTGATTTGTAGAGACTTTAATATTAACTTGAACGGTCGTACTGATAAAACGAAAGCTACATTTTTATTAAATGATATGAATCCCAAACAACTAACAAAGGATCCTACTAGATTGGCATTTAATAGCAAGACTAACAAAAGCAGTCAAACATTAACTGATAATATTTATGTAAATGAAAAAACAGTTTCAACAAAGTGGCGTAATTCCTTCTTGCTTGAGTGATCATGACTTATACAATATGCCGTCATTATCGAGAAACATCAAGTTGGGTTAAATATCGCAGCTACAGAAAGCTTATCCCTGTGAAGCGAGTTCATGATTTATTTTTCTGTGTTCATTTCATGAGAAGAATCTTTCACAGAAGTAGACCTGAACAGTTCCACAAAGATTCATCAAAGGGTAGTCACCCTATGTCGGTGACGTAGATACTTGCCTGTAATCATTCACAAATACTTGTATAACTATCCTTAACAAGCATGGGCCAACACATTCAAGACGCTCCAGAAAAATGACTGCACCATCGATAAATGGCGACATAATTGAAGCAATTCAAGACAGAGATTACAAATATAAAAAAATTAGAAAAAGTCAATCAAGCATGGATCACAATAACTTTAGAAAATCTAGAAACCATGTAAAGAAATTTGTTAGATATGCAAATCTAAATCAAAATCACTCAAAATTGATAAATTAATTATCGATAAAAAGGAAACTGCAAACAAATTTAATTTTCATTTTATTAAGAAATGTACACCAATTGATGGTCTGCTTGGGGTTAAATGGAATTTTACCGAGGTTAAACCATCATCTTTAAATTGCGTATATTGTGAGCTATTACTTTGTAGGTTAGAGGAAGGGGCCTGGTAGCTTTGTGATAAACAATTGTTAGCCAAACTAAGTCAAAAAGATTTGATGGCACAAGATGCAGTCTATCATGCAGAATGTCTGACATCACTATACAACTGCTGCAGAGAAAGAAAAACAAATTATGAAGAGGAGCAGGATGCTGTGAACCATGAGTTTGTGTTGGCAGAGCTTGCTAAGAATGTTGTGTAACTAATATTTATATTTTATTATGATATTGATTAACTTCTTGCTTGCCTTACTTGTATATGTAGATTTGCTAGTGCAGCATTGTAATGATTGCAAATGTGCTAATATGTCGCGTAAATTAGATATCACACTGTTAATTTGTCCTGTAAACTTTGTGTGTAGAATTATAGTGTCAGTTATAGAGAGAGAGAAATGAGTAAGATATAGATTTGTAGATATTTGTTGGCTACATTATATACTCTGCCGCCTGGAATAGCCACTGATTGAATTCTGAAATATACAGTAATCTCAATCAAATTAGACAGAAGTTCTCATGTTTGTCATTATTCTGAACAAGATTCAATCCCTGGCATCAATCAGTGAAGATTGAAGATACGATTGTACAGCGCCTAAGAATAAACAGTTTAAAGAAATTGTAAAGATGGCGATGAACAACCCTCAACAACTCAAACAGAAATAAAGAAGTAGTGCGAAAGGCAGGGTAACAAGTTGTATGAAAAGGTTACAAACCTTGGTAAAAGATTATTTTGAAGACATACAAGAAATTATAGAAAGTCTTCAACAACTCCAAGACCACTACGATAAAGACGAATTAGCCCATGAAGAATACGTTCTTGAAATAGAAATAGATGACAACGAAGACATACTTGAAGACGGAAGCCACTGTAATAGAAGTGATGACAAATATAGCCGGGAACAAACAGAAACATCCCCAACAACAACAACTGATCAAGACAAGGCAGAAATGATAATCAATAGAAATATAGAAGTAAAGGTTCAAGAAGCACAATTACAGAGAAAAATTCAAAAAGAAGAAAACAAAGTGATAATGAATTATAGAAACATGAAAAAGACAATCTGAAAAAAGAAAGAAGTGAAAACGAAGGTAAAACTGAAAAAGATGATAACAATGATGACATCAACAAAATGAAAAGGATGATGATAGCTGTAAAAGCAGTAAAAAAGATGATGAAAACAACTGAGCCGATTGATATTAATAATAGCAACAATAATAATAAATTTCACAATTACAATAATAAATCTTACTTAAACAACAAAAAATAAATAAATAAACAGAAAAAGAATTGTGATAATAGGTACTATGCTATACAAACTCTAATAAATAATCTGAATTAACTGTATTTATTTTTAATTTTAATTGTATGTAAATGGAAGCTGTCTATTACCTAAGTCCCCTTTTATTTGCCTGTCAGATTTATTTGAGATCAATACATGCAGGTGGATACAGAAAATGCTGAAAAAACCTCAAATACAGTAATCTGACAAAGCGTTATTGATGGGCTGCTAGTGAAGATCTGGAAAAAGGAGATGACTGCTTTAAAAGGACTGAATATTGGCTGGTTGACAGCTTATTGCTGATTGAATATTGCGGCAATGAAAAGTTCTATAAGCCATTCACACAGTCTTTATAGAAGGGCTAAAAGAGTTTGACCTTTTATACCTGCAGATACAACAGTAAATGTGCCTAAAATGTTAATTTTATGTTAGTTAGAATCAAGCCAGTCGCAAGATGACGCACCTTTTCAGGTGGTTACTATGGCAATTAATTATGAACTCAATATCAAACATCATATAGTTGATTAATTACTAGCTAGGACAAAAAAATTGCAATTAATGTCCTTCTGCTAATTTGTGGTACGTGACATCGTAAGTTATCACTTTTAAAGATAATTCCCCCATGGGGAGTGGTATCCAGAGATTGTACGATCATACAAGCTTGTATGCGCATGTGCAGGTTTCAGGTATCATATGGTCAAGGGGTGTTTCCTGATTATTTGCATTCTCACCTCTGAAAGCTAAGAAAGTGCAAACTATCATCAGCAATTCGCAAATATTCAGTCAATATGCCTCGCAACTCGAGAAACTCACAAGATGCAAGGATGGTGGGATCAGAAAATTTAAACTCAACTCAACATCAGTCGGTGGTGGCACTGTCAGCTGGAGATCACCAATCGCTAATTGACGCATTTGTACTTGCAGTAATTGCAGCAATTTCAGGCCCGACAGATAATGCTGCCTCACACAACGAAACCAATGTATCAGGTCAGTCACCTCAAGACAGACAAGGTATGTGGCCTTTGCCTTCATTTGTTCCGACATTCTCACTAGCCAATGACATGGTATCTGACTCTGTCCAATCAACGGCGGCAGGAGTGCCATCGATTGTAACAGCACCATCATCCATACCATCGTATGTATATGTAGCTACGTTGCCGGTGGTAAATCAACCTTTTGTTGTTGGCCCAGGTTGTCCACCCGTATCAATAAAAATTGGCACACAAGTAGTGAATGGCACATTTGTAGAGCTGGAAGAATTATTATCTTGGAGTGCATTAGATGGCTCACAGAAGCAACACATGGCTATGGATGGCAAGGTGGTGTGCGCGTTGAAGACACGTAGCCAACATCGAAAAATTGAGGACATCGCTACATGGATGGAGGCATTAAGTGTGTTGGTAATGATAATGACCAACTACTTCCCGCACCGTTGGAAGGACTTATCCCTCTACAAGCTGCTTGTTATTCGTATGCATGGACAATTTTGTGGCCATGCATGGCTTATCTATGATTGGGCATTCCGTGAGCAGGCTGCTGCCACCCAATTGAACGACTGGTTGACTTTAAACAGTCAACTCTACAGTTTTTATGCGGCAGGCGGTAGTCCTCGCAATTCTCTTGAAACTTTGAGCTACCATTCCGAAAAAGCGAAAGTATTACCAACAGAGTTCCCGACCTGCCAAAATTGGAATAAAGGGAGTTGCCAAGCATGTTATCCTAATTGTCGCTACAATCAACATTGTGCTTTATGTACCGGTCCTCATCCAGTCATGGATTGTCCGTCCCCTAAGGAAACAAAACCCATCGACCGCAAACGAACCAATGATGACAAGACAAATGTCTTCCTACCCTTTGGCTTACTACTCTTTTCCGTAGGTTGCGCCTCTTGCGCGTCAGCCGTTCTTTACTGCACGCTCCGTAATTGTATATATTTTACGGTTACTCAACATCTTAATTAATTTTTCAATAGCTTTTATAGGCAAGTTTTTTACTTTTATATTACATTTTAACCGTTTACGAATTTTATTAATTTTGAAGTAAGTATTTCAACAATTTTAAGTATTTCTATTACTACATAATATTAGGAGGTTTTAAAAACAAAGAAAATTGATGGTTTTTAACTACTTAATCGATGGAGAGATTGGTATATTCATGGGAACAATTACTATCTATATGTATCCCCCTACAAGTATCTATCAATACAGAGAATAGTATCGATTCACATGGGAATTTAGTAGATATGAATTATAGAAGGAGAGGTAAAAGGAGAAAGAGAGGAAAAAGAGCGGGATTTCATGTAAAATGCCGTGAACATTTCAAGCGTAACATGATAGAAAGTCTTCCTCTAATTAGAACAATGCGCACTCTTAACAAAATTGTTACACAAAGTCTATTATCAATGTACAATGCAAAAAACTCTATAATCCTTAGCCACTGGAACATCAATAGTGCTAGGCACAAAAGTGAAGCGTTTATTCCATTCCTTCAAATGCAACTGATTGACCTACTTTGTCTCTTGGAATCTAAATTAAGCCCTAGCGATTCTTCAGTTACACCCTCTGGTTTTCTTGTTGGCTATAAAACTTATAGGCGCGACAGAAACAAACATTGTGGTGGCCTTTAAATACCTTTGTTCGAGAACAATTAAAGCCCGGCAGAAGTCATGCTTTCAAAACATCACAATCTGAAATCATCGCTTTAAGAAATAACAGTGAAAGCATGCAAGTTTGGAATCATTTTAGCGTACCAACCACCGTCGCAAAATATCTCTGAATTTTTGATTGATCTATCCAACACTGCAAATGCAATGAAGATGGCGGGTTCAGATATAGTAATCATGGGGGATTTGAATTTTAACCTTTTTGACCCAAAATCAGCTGGACTCCCTTTGATCAACTTTATGAACGATCACAATTTAGAAAACCTCGTTATGGATGTAACACACCCAATTTCTGGCAGCTTATTGGATGTGTAGCATATCCATAACTTGCCTCACTTTAGTTATGCCTCCCGTTCATGTAAGTCCAATATTTGATGTTATTATTCCTGTTTTAATCAGTTTCCTGACAGTCCTCTTGAGTAAGAAAAACATTTAACACGAACTACACAGTCTCGTCATTTTGTTTATTATTACCGTATTAGTATATTACCACAACCCCACAATTGGTCCGTAGACATTTAACCAGTCATTATACCTAATTGGAGAACTCAATTTTATTATTTCATCGTATTATTCCATTCATTTATCAATTACCTCACATCTATTATCCATATTACACAATTTATTTGGCATTACATTATTTACACATCATCTCATTATTCACACACACCAAATCCTGATCGGTCTGACATCTGTCTCCTTGGCAATTTTAATATAGATTATCTAAATACTACATCGAGTTCTTACCGAAAAATGGAACATTTTGCTATGGCATTTGGCCTCTCTCAACTTATAAAGTGTGCTACCAGAATTACAGAATCTTCTCGTACATCAATTGATTTGATTTATGTAAATAATATAAACAATCTGACGTAATTCATATGGGATTAGTGATCATTCACTTGTATTCTACGTAATAAAATCTGGCATTCCAAAATCTACACCTAAAACAATAGAATATCGGTCATTTAAGAAATACAACAAAGATATGTTCATAGAAGATGTAAGTAACATCCAATGGAATCGTATTGATGGCGCTAATAATGTTGATGACGCAGTATCACTATGGAACGAACTGTTTTCCACTGTTGCAGATATCCACGCACCTATTAAACGCAAGCGAATTAAAGGAAATCCGTGTCCTTGGATGACCTTGGAATTATCGAATCTTATTGAGACCCGTAACTACCACCATAGAAAAGCTGTTCATTCGAATTCCAGTTATCATTGGCAAACTTTTAAGAAACTTAAAAATCTAGTAAACAATAAGGTCAAATCATCAAAGTCTGCTTATTTCACAAATTTGATTGAAAATTCAAAAGGTAATTCTGTTGATATGTGGAAATCATTGAAAAATATTTTCCCACAAAAATCGACTGGTAATGGTTCTGGACCCACCAGCTTACTTCAAGATGGTATTCTTTTATCAAAACCACAAGATATCGCTAATTGCTTGAGCAATTTCTTTACAACAATTGGTCAGAAGCTTGCTGTTAAATTTAAATCCAATGAATTACCAGTTGCAATTAATTTAAATTCTCCGTTGCCGGCATTTTCAATAGAATATGTCGAAGAAAGCTATATTCGAAAGCAATTGAACAAACTTAAAACCCACAAAGCAGTTGGTCTCGATAAAATCAGTACAAGGTTATTGAAAGATTCATCGATTATTATTGCTCCTATTATTACAAAATTAATTAATTTATCTATTTCTGAAGCAGAGTTCCCTTCTTTATGGAAATGTGCCAAAGTCGTTGCGCTGTTCAAATCTGGAAACAAATTGGATTCTACAAATTATAGACCGATATCAGTACTGCCAGCAATTAGTAAAATTCTTGAAAGAGCTGTCCACGATCAATTGTACAATTTCCTAAAATCGAATAATCTAATTACTCCCAAACAATTTGGCTTTAGACCAAATTTATCAACTACAATAGCGTTATCCAAATTTACAGACAATGTGTTAAATAACATGGAAAATGGTAAAGTTACAGGTGCAATTTTTGTAGACTTGGCTAAAGCATTTGATACAGTCGATCATACTATTCTACATCGTAAGCTTCAAGGACTTGGACTATCAAATCATTGTCTCCAATGGTTCAAATCGTATTTGACTCATCTCTCTCAAGTTACAAAAGTTGGTCAGTGCTCATCATCTACATCACCTATTACAGTTGGTGTTCCACAAGGTTCAATATTAGGACCATTATTATTCTTAATATACATCAATGACATTCCTAACTGTCTCAAACACACTGATATTACATTGTTTGCAGATGATACTGTCATATTTTGTCAAGACAGTACATCTGATGGATTAAAACAAAAATTAAACAATGACTTATCCCAAATCTTGCAATGGTTTAGGAATAATAAATTGACAGTAAATACTACTAAATCCAAGTTAATGATTATGGGTAGCCCTCGTAAACTTTCATCATACTCTAACATTGAATTGACAATCTACGGCAAAATAATTGACAATGTTGATCATTTCAAATATTTAGGGGTAATGTTAAATAATAATCTAACTTGGAAAGATCATATACGGAACATCAAATCAAAAGTCTGTCATAAAATTGCAATATTAAGGCGGATTAATCAATATTTACCATATTTTGCAAGGATTATTTTTTATAATACAATGATAAAGCCTCATTTTGATTATGCTAGTATCGTGTGGGGAGATAAAGGCAACGCTGTACTTATGGATTCCCTACAAACATTACAAAATAAAGCTGCGAAAGTCATACTACAAAAAGATAAATTTTCATCTCCCTCAGACGCTCTGAAAGAACTGAAATGGTCCACGTTATGTGTGAAACGCAGTTATGATAGACGTTTATTAGCTTATAAATGCATAAATAAATTAATTGACACTGATTTTAACTTTACTGACGGTGCAGCGGTACATACCCATAATACTAGGTATAGAAAGGATTTAAGAAAACCATCATCAAAATCCAAATGGGGTACATATTTGACACATTTTACGTTCGCTGAAGAATGGAACAGCATAGAAAAAAACATTAGACAATTATCGTCATTTACCATTTTTAAAAATACCCTAAAACGTTCAATGTTCTTATAAACTAATTCAATTAAAATGTTAGTAGAAGATTTTATGTTCTTATCTTATAGTTAAATATTTATTTCATGTTGTTCTCTATATTTTTAATTTATTATGTTACTTAATTTTACTTATTTTCATTGTTAATTCTATTTCGAGGAACCTCCTGAAAATCATCGAAGATGAGTGAGGCTTTTCCTCTTTAAATATTAAATATATATATATATAAAGTCAAAGTATATTCAAAGACATCACATATTCAAGTTTCAAGGTATATTAATCTCTATCTCTACATTTAATCATTCTGAATAATCATGTATCGCAACAATGATTCACCTTCAACTTCAGGCACTCAAAACCCACCCGGCACTCCCGGTGGACCTAATGAGACACAACGACCACTTTTACCTGACCGTTTGAATGCATCTTCTATTACTATCAAACCACCGCCATTTTACAATAATAATCCTCAAGCTTGGTTTAATCAAATAGAGAGCCAATTTACGATTTGTGGCATCAATTCAAGCGTCACAAAATACCATCATGTTGTCTCTGTCCTTCCTGAAGATATTGCTACCCTTACTTTGAATTCTGCCGCTACCGCGGATACGTGCAATTATGAACTTTTGAAAACAACTATCCTTTCATTGTTAGAAAAATCAAAACAAAGCCGCGTAAGCGAAATATTAGATACGCAAGACCTTGGCGGAGACACACCAACAATATTTCTGAGACGATTAATTAGCCGTTTGTCTCAATGTGAAGTACCTGCCTCAGAAACAATTTTAAAGTCAAAACTTTTACAATGTCTTCCAATAGAATTACGCGCCACGCTCAGCGCTTTCCAGGATGAGCCTGCTGAAAATCTTGCAAAGATCGCGGACCACATGTTGGCCATTAATATATCTGGCACCGCTGCAGCTGTACGCAGCACACCACCAACCACATATAATAGTAATCAATACAAAAATACACCTAATTACTCTACTACATATCAACCACGACAAAATTATCAAGCAGCCACACCCTCCTATCATAATGCTATTCCCCGTGGAGTACAACCATTTTTCACGAAAATCAGCAACACAAAGTTTGTCGAGCACATTTATATTACGGACGTCTTGCTCGCTCATGCCGGCATTGGTGCCAATTTCCCAGTGATGCTCCTGTTCTACCTTCCCGTGCCAATACTCCCTCTCAATCTCGATCCGCTTCATCCGAAAGGCCAGGGAAACTAGATCATGTTGCTAATACCGCCGCGGTTAGTAACGAAGTATCAAGTATTGCGGCACACAAACGATATTTTATTGAAGGACGTTTCTCATCACATCGCTATAACTTTTTATTAGATTCTGGTTCTACTATCTCCATTATACCTTGTAATCATTTATCACCATCTGAATTTCAACCATGTAATATTAATCTAACTTCTGCTAATGGTAAATCTATCAATGTTTATGGACAATATCGTACCTCTATCTCGTTCAAGTCATTACGTCCTTCATATTCATGGACTTTTATTGTTGCTGACGTTACATATCCGATTATTGTTTGTGATTTTTTATCAACAAATAAACTTATTTTAGATTTTAGTCGTAATTCCATTATTGATCCTCTTACTAATTTTACTGTTCCCTTGACAACCGCTACTGTATCATCCGATTCATCTATTATATCAAATATTAACATTCCAGAAAATTTTCCTCAATCTATTCAAACATTAATTAATGAACATTCTGACATATTTGCTTCTGTTGATGGTAGTGTTTTCAGATTTAAACTCAGTGAAACACAGCACTGTTCATCGTATTGACACTGGCTTATCGCAACCAACACACCGTCGTCCTCGTCCTCTCTCTGGTAACAAACTCTCTGGTATTCACTTTTAAAGTTGACTCCCCCATGGGGAATGGTATCTAGAGATCATACGATCATACAAGCTTGTATGTGCATGTGCAGATTTCAGGTATCGTATGGTTAAGGGGTGTTTCCTGATCATTCGCATTGTCACCTATCTATCACCTGTCACAAACTATCATCCGCAATTCGCAAATATTCTAACTCTAGAAATTCACAAGATGCAAGGATGGTGGGATCAGAAAATTTAATATCCCACCCACCCTCCTCTTGATAACACTATATAAGGTATAATCTATTTCCACTGTTAATCAGTGTGACTGGCACTTGGTTGGGGAAGGATAGGGTTCTCAAAGTGAGTGCGCACACCACCGAGCAAATGACTCCCACCAACCAAGCACCTAGGCCAAGTAAGTATAATTCATCTACTGGTGATGAGTTTAACAAAACAGAAAGCCATTAAACTAGATAAAAAGAGAGGTCACAAAGACATCTATCAGATGCTTTCAGAAGCCAAAGCCAAAGGATGCGAGGAGGAGAGCTTTGTCCTCCAACTTAAAAATATTAACCACACGGGACATGCGTCATGATAAAATGGCAAAAACTAGAATTTCTCGTGACTCATTCTATAACTTGCATGTAGCACATCATCTCAAAATGAGTAAAACTAATCAATTTTGTGAAAGAAAAAGAAGAATATTTTTATGCATCAGCATCATCAATTTTATTTCGAAATTAATTATTTGTGGATTACCCTCATGATTACCCTTTAATTCCGATTGCTTTCCTTGTATATAACAGAAAACATCATGTTGCTCACGAAGAATTTATAAGCTGTGTGATCGAGAGAGAAATAAAGAAAAAATTATGCAATATCATCACAGATTGTGAGTTCAATTTCAATAAAGTTCTACCATCCAACATGAAGCAATACTTTTGCTGGATTCATTTGAAAAAGGACTTAATGGCATGGATGAAAAAGCCATCTGGCGTTTTTCAAGAGTTGATTACAAATGTGCCAATGATCTCCTAGAATCACTATTAAACTGTGATAGTCAACAGGATTTTAATCAGATGTGTCAAAAGGGATTGCAGGGGGTAACATTAAAAACCAAATCAACGTTGAAAGACTATTTTCTTGTACATGGATATCAATATCATATCAAAGTACACATGTAGGTTACATTAATGACGCTTCATTTGTTAGTAATTAAATTTACAACATTCACAACAAAAGATACTTTATTTTATGCTGATCAAAGAACACTGACAGCTACGAAAAGATGAGATGATGAAAACATTCTTCATTGGAAAAAGCATTTATGTGTTATACGATATAGAACACGATATAATGCTCAAGCCATAGGAAACCAGTGTTATATGCATAAAGCGAATAATAATAAATCTGTCCTATTGTGATGCCGGCACATGAAAGCCATTCTGAAACACTTCAGTGATCACGAAGAGTTATCTGTTGATGCTTCTTGCTACTGTCTTACATGGGGTTTATAGATATTACTACAAAGAGCTGGAAAAGGTTCTGTGTCAACGGTGTTAACATGCATGGTAATTTTAATCAGCTATGAAAAAAGAGCTATTAGCTTATTCGGTTTGTGACTAAATGATAAATGCAAAAAATACAATAATAATAATCAAAACGTTTCTGATAATCCTTCCAATTTCCAAGATTGTCTAGCCCTTGTTATATGATATGAAACTGAGTCTCGCATAATCTAATACCTTTTTGAAGACTATAGTAATAGAAAATGGCGGTATACATTTACAACAATATTAATATGAAGTAATATATCTACAGAGAACAATATAGCGGTCAGCCATCCGCAATCACTGCGGATTCTCCACATAAAATATGGGCAATAGTAATGCCAGATCAAGTTTGAAAAATTATATTGTTCTCTGGGTATGTATACCTGGACAGTTAGTATACTTTCTGTGGAGTACCCTTATTTGCAAAGAAATTTGATATTATACTACCTAAAATGTATATTGCTCAGACGCTAATCTGATTATCATGGCATTCATTTGTTCTGATCAGTTGAATATTCTCAAAATGCTGTATGATCAATAATCACGGTCCCAATTAAGAAAGTTACCTCGCTGAACCCCCATATATAAATAATTCAATGCTCTCATCATGTCTTTGGGTAAGATAATCAAAGAAGCTGTATCTCAATTTCAGTGCATGATACCTCGGCGTATTTAATTCTTCAGCAATTGGAAGTGATGATAGATTGATAGCTACTTCTTTTTCTAGTTAAAAGAATGATATCTATTCATAAGAAAGGAGAAAGGAAACGCTAATGCTGAGTTTTTCGGGTGTTGTTGGCCCAGAAGCAATTGTTGATGTGGTTCGAGATTCCCATGTTAATGTTGAGCAAGACGACTCTGCGTATCTGAAGTTATTTTTAAATCTGAAATAAGTAAACTTTGGTCCATTTTTAAAACATTACATTACCCCTATTCTCTTTTAAATGATATTTTAAATTAGTTTGATTTTAACCAACCACAGGTAAGTAATGTAAATATAAATAGTGTAAATAGTTTAGATATAAATGTAAATAATTCAAAAGCCGATTCATATATTAGTTTACCTTTTGAAGACCAAAAGGCAAGTGATTTTATTAATTTAGAGATGCACCGTTTAAGTGATAAAGTTGATTTTAAATTTCAACCTGTTTTTAAAAGCTTGCGGCATTCACAGATGAATTTCGACATCATAAAGAAAAACCTGAGCTCCTTACTAAGCATTGCGTCGTTTACCATTATAAGTGTGATCTGTGTGAAGCAGATTATGTCGGCTTTAGCTTGCCGACACTTACACGAACGTGCAATGGAGCACAAATTTAAGTCAAGCTCAATTGGACAGCATTATTCTGAAGTACACAACATCAATGCTATATTCGAACTTTTGATAAAAAACTTCAACATCTTCATGTTATTCATTAGAAATATCTCGTCGTCCCTGAACACTCAGAAAGATTCAGTTAAATCAACATTATTCTAGAAATTTTAGAATAAAAAATTGGCAAATTTTATTTGTTGATATCCATTCCATTATTGTAGAATTTTGTAATCAATGCATCAGTAATTTTTATGTAGTATATATATACCTCTATATTTTCAATAAATTTAAGACTTGAGAATGGGGCCTAATGACCCCGAAACGTTTTTAAATAAAAATAAGAACATCTATGCTATGATATTTATTGTTAAGCCAAGCTAATCAAAATACTTACATAAACATATACATAAACATACACATTATCATTCACTATTATTATTATTATCATTATTATTCACTATGACAGAGGGAATTTTGTAGCAGTTAATAAACCTATAACATACGATGTATACAGAAATATGACTGAATATCTTTCGTAGCATATTGTTTCACAAAGCTTTCTTGACAATGGTGATTCCCTGGCTCATTGTTATGTTATCTTGATGCTAGTTAATTCATTGGTAAATTTATCAAATTTTTAAGTGGATGATGCTCTTCTTGATGGACATATTTCTAATTTAACCAAAGATTCTGACTATCTGGTGAAATATTCTGGGGTAAGAATTTGTCGGGCGCTAATTAGACATACTTTGGAATGCGTGCTAGTATTTTCTGAGCTATAGTTAATTGATTTTTTTGTTGTTGAAACTTTACAGGCAAAATGGAAGGGAAGCATCACCAGCCAAAGTCAAAATATACATTGTTTTTGTCGGTCACTGCTCCCGGATGGTTCTAAAGGAAAGCTCATTGGTTGCGACAATATGATTTGCTGTTCCAAATGTAAAAATGGCTTCACTACAACTGCGCTTTTGCATCCAAAATTGCAATCTCAAAGAAGTCAGCTTCTGGAACTGCTGGTTGTACCGCATTCCAATTAATCTAGAAAGGGGTGGATTTAGCCACATAAATACATGTACTGTCGACATAATGTTGATTGCATTCATGTTACATTCATTCCAGAATCCGTTATTTCTTCAGAAATTTGGAAGAAGTCACTACTGAGAAAGCACTACTTATATCTGCTGAAAATTTATTAACGATGTCATCAAAGCTTAATATTTTTTGTCCCTCATGATGAACAAGAACTTGTGCTCACAGGTGACTATCGGTTATGTTTTCAATATATTTTTGATGTATTAATTTTTTTGAAGGTATGGCGAAAGTTGCCTGTATGTTTTCTGATTTGTTGCAATATATATATAGTCTGAAGTTAAAATTTGTTTGCTCATCCCCATTTCAGGTATAAGTATAGATGCTATTTACATTTGCCATCTACAATATTTTTCTAATGTCAAGATAATACCAAAGGAACTTCTTATAATAACAGACACACAAAGCTGCATGTTGACTTTCTCCTTATCGCAGAACAAAAACAGTAGATTTTGAAATGCTAAATAGAGGCATAGCAAGAATACAATAGGACAAATTGACCGAAGTTATAAACAATCATGCACCTCTAAGGAACAGATTTCTTTACGGCAACAGACCACCCTGGATGACTAATAAAATTGAACAGGAAATTAGAATTAAAGACATCCCTCTTTGTGAAAAAAAGAAAATAAATGTCATTCGAACAAAATTCAAATACAATCAATAACGCTTGACTACTTGCAAACTTTGAGAAAAAAATCAGAAGACTGGATTCAAGCAATTTCATATGTTCCACTTGGTCTTCATTGCAAAATGATCAAATATCCATAGCAATCTGCATGCGTCTTGGTGTAGATATCTGTCAACGACATCCATGTCAACACTATGAAATACAATTTCAAAGCACGGTCATCATGGCTTTTGGTGTAAATTGTCCGCTGGTTGATGGCTGAGTCACAATGAATGCAATAATATATTTCAAAAGGACCTATCATCTGCAAAATTCCTTGGACAAATGCCATATCTATTCATGGTTTGTATTCTAGAGATGACACAGGTGCTATACAACCCACGCCTAAAATAATCAAGGCGTGCTATCGCACATTATCAGATGATTGTTGTCATGACAACATGCGTCATGATTATCAGTTGTCATGGCAACACAAATATATTCTTTTCAACATCACATTTGCTGGTAAATCCTAACTTGATGGAATGGAGCATGTCTCTCTGTTCAATAATTGTTCAGCAAGTTGGATTAGAATCAAATAATAGAAAAATTGGAGTTCATTGAATAATAAATAATAACAAAATAAAACAGGATATTGAAATTAGATTAAAATATGTCATCAAATCATCAATAAGCTTAATGATAAAAAAATCAAAATCAATGTCCAGGCGTGCATGGAGGCATGCGTGTGCGATCGCACGCCTTATAATACAATCCATGTATCTATTACGGTTACTATTAACAAACCAGATAGTATGTACGAAATTTTCAATTTATCATAAGTTTCAACTTGGTTTAATTTAGTTGAATAAAGTATGTTTAATTTTTGATAGAATATTTTCAAATTAAACACAAAAAAATAAATTACAATACCATAAAAAAAAATCATATTCAAGGATCAAATCACTATTGAATTGAGAAACCGTTTAAGACCCAAATAAATTTTGATTCAAAAATAAAAAGGAAAGTCATGCAAACCTTTTTAGTATCACACTCAACATCAAACATTTCAAAGTTCCATCAATAGTTACAAAAATTAACCGGTATACAAAAATTCAAATCAGTATTAATATACAGTGCAATATAACAGAACCAATTAAATTATCTCATAACAATAAATGAAATACCATCAGAATGTAAAGTTCCAATTAATAAAATAAATTATCGTCCAATTACTACATTGACTCATATCTCAAAAACATTTGAAAAGGTATGAACAAATCAGCTTTAATGTCACCTTAAGTCAATCTTCCCTCAAGATATGTTCGGATTAAATATAGGACACTCAACGGAAGACACTCTAAAATAATTAATTCAAGACTTCATTACTCAACTGATAACCATAAAAAGACTGTGATTGATTTCACTTGATATATCGAAAGCTTTTGATATGGTTAATTACAATTTATTATTAAAGAAATTAGAAAAGCTTGGTCTCTCCGAACCAAGCAATATGTTTTTAAAGAATTAATTGTACGGCAGAAAACAATCAGTAAAAATTGGAAATGATATATCAAAATCAACATCTGTTTGCAGGGGGGTTTCACAGGGATCAATTCTAGGTCCTATCCTATTCAGCATTTATGTTGCTGACTTATCATGACTCAACATTTCATCTTCTTTGGTTAGATATACCTGTAGCCTATTATTCATCAAAGTCTACTGAAGATGAAATGCATACACCATCAAGCGCCGAATGTCTAGAAAATACCCTGAAGTCAAGCTAGGGGCAACTGCATTTGTAGATGATAGCGCAAATGTATCAGACAATCCACAGTCAGCACAACAACAATGCAAGCGCTTCGAAGAAGCATCTGCTAGAGTTGGTCTAAAAATCAACGAGAGAAAATCGAAGGTTATGCACAAAGGTGAACAGATAACAAAACAAATCATGGCAGCATCTGGTACTACTCTTAGTACAGTCACAGATTTCACGCATCTAGGTTGCAGTTTCAGAATTGCACAAACGCCTATCCAAAGCGCAGACAACTTGCTTGGATAATAGCAACAAGAAAACTATCTACAATTTGGGAGAGTGACGCAAACGATTCAATAAAAGCGTAATTTCTCAAATTCATCGTAGAAAGCGTTTTAATATGTGCAGAAGCATGGACACTAGCCACGCTGGCCACCGAGCACTACCTCACTACTGCCTTGGAATACACCATCCAAATATTATAAAAAACAAAAACCTATATAAAATAACAAATATGTCAAAAGTAATAACAACTATTGCTGCAAGAAGAGAAAAGTTAATTGGCCATGCCCTAAGCCAACCCACCATACATCTGGCACTTGTATTGAACAATATACCAACTGAGCCATATACAATGGGTGGTGCACTAATAAAAACATTTGTTGGACAATTAAGGGGACTGCATACCCGTAAAATATAAAAATAAAAATATTTTGCTAAAAAATTTTTTCAATGGATTGCTAAATTTATCTATGAAAAACAGTATTGCAGTCATTATTTTACGAATTATGAGATATAAATGTATCAAATAGGCAATTACAATCACCTAACTATTGTGATTCTGCTTGTTTTCTTAAAAAAAATGCTGTTTTTCTACTATTTTGTTGGCCATTTGACAGATTATACTGTTGTCAGTGCCTGCCTGCCCATTTTTTTTTTAATAAATTTTACGTAATTCAGCCTCCTTTGAAATCTGTTTCTCTTGGCCGTTATCATGCCCAGAGCCATCTATTTACAAGAGTTGGGACACGCTTTCATGTGCCGCTATCGTCTCCTATTGGACAGATGCCATTCACGTGATTTTTTGGACGCCATTTTCGTACTTTCGGCACCAGGGTTCTTGTTCTTTTGGCGCCAGGTTTCCTGTTTTAAGCGAAGCGCGCGGAAAAATACAACTTTTATCAGTGAAAACAAACATAGGCTATTAAATTATTAATTGTTGTGTTAATAGGCACAACAGTAATCGAAAAAAAAGTATTGTTTACTATTCCAACTGGGGACAAGAATTAGAAAAAGTTGTCTTTGACTGCAAAGAATAAGCGTAAGAGCGTAAGAGATACTCTTTTAACTCTACAAACTCCTTGTCCATTTAGCAATTCCAATAGCATTGATCTGATTTACTCTTGAGCAATATGCTGATGAGATCAATAACATAGTATACATTGAAGTAAATTTGTATTCTAATTTTGAGAGTCCAGCAAATAAATATGGAGAAAGACAACTCATAAATGGTTATATTACTCTTACTAAACAATCGCAAACCATTTCACAGAGTTCCAAAATGGCTGAAAAAAACACAACATTCTCTTGCACATGCGCACTGCTGTTGAAAACGTGCTCGGGTCCAGGCCAAAAAACATAAATGGCATCAGTGTCCCAACTCTTGTAAATAGATGGCTCTGATCATGCTACTCGGTCGTGAATTCTGTTGTCTTCTATCAAATAACATATGTCATGAAATTAGGTTCATCTTGTAGTATATGAATAGTAAAGAAATAATTGAAATAAGGGATTTGTAATGCATACCTTAAATTGATTAAATAAGCTGTCTGAGTAATGCTCATATTAAATACGCGTGAAACTACGTTAGTAATTGAGAATGTGTATTCTTTGAGTTGAGTCAATCGCCATTATAATATTACTAGCAATGAGTGTAGTCCATAATGGACCTTCTATGATAAAACTTTCAGATCACTTATAATTAAACAATTGACTAAGCTGACTATCGCTGTATAATACGGAGAATGAACTCTGGAGGAGAACATGAGACACAATACGCATTGAAACGATGTAGCATTAATCAATACATCTTAATCATTCCTTTAATAAAAGTTTAATTTATTTCACATCAATTGAGTCGATTGAAATGTATAATTTAACGTAGCTTTGTCTACATAGAAAAACTTTATTTTATGTGTTGAAAGGAAGCCAGAACACATTAATTATTATAAATTACAAATACTCAGTCAAATTTCGAAATCTGAAACTATCCATAAAAAATCACTTCAAATCCGATCCGATCCGAAGACCTAAAATATTAACCCGAATCTGACCCGACACGATTGGATTGCGTTCGGTTCGAATTCATAAATCTTTATTGCAATATATACAACACTAATGTGGTGTTCACAAAATAACGCCGTCAAGGTGTGGCCGGTCAAACTCGTGGCATTGCATGCAATATATTCAATATTAAATTGATTTAGCTTCGACAAGACACATGGTCCACTAATTTCTGTTATTAACATGATCAAACGATATCTTTTGTTAATTAACAATGATTTACTGATTCATATTAAAAAAAAATCAGAAAAATCGTTGATAAAAACTGCCGAATGGCGGATTTGAACTTACGACCCTGATATTGTAATACCAGAGCATTAACCAATGAGCCAACCCCTTACTTACTGTCGTATGCGCTTTGACTGTACTAATCAACAAACCTGCTGCTTCGACAACGTATTACTGAACAAGGCGACAGCGCGTGTATTGATTTCAAACTATATATATAATCTGAAAATATTATGATATGATAGTATATGAGCCTATATATCTTTGATCTTTGCAATCTCAGCAAGTAGGCCTGTGATTTTCATGGCAGTCTATCAAAATACTAAGAGTTCGTTGAAAATAAAATTTTAAAAGTAAACAAAAGATGTGAAATGTTGACCTCATAGTGCTTCTTGTTATCAAATTTTCCAGACTAATAGCATCAACATTCTTTTAAAAGGAAATAAAATTCTACAATAAATCGCTATACTAATTCGATATTGATATTATGTTACATCTTGTTGTCAATATTTCTACGCGCTATTTATAATACATTACAGATGTCGAATGAAAGAAAAGATGATTATGAATAAATTAATTATTCTGATAGAAAAACGAAAACAACTCATTTTGCCAGATTCGTGATATGCATATTTATTCAGAATTTATTGAAACGGACGCGAGGGTTTATAGAGTGGAAATGTTTAGTGCAGCTTCAAAGATATAAAATACCACAGCCGATGGTAATATTTAAATGCTCATGTTATGATGTCTGACGAAAAGGATAATTTACTATGTAGAAAATGAATCTACTTTACCATGCATTTGATCACGATATGAAATGATCATTTTTGTCAGAATTATTTCGAATAAAAGACAATCTTTATTTTATTCTTATCGGGCGTACATTCTCCTTCGATAAAATATGGTTGTTAACTTATTATTGATTGGTGTATTAACTCAGAGAACCCGCTATTATGTATTTAAATGTTGTTCGGAGATTATGCCGATTATTTCATGCAACCTTTTCGCTTTTTATTTTTGTAACACAAGGTTTGTTACACTCGTCCAAACTGTATTAACTATTAACTGTATTATTTATTAATGTTGATCAACGATAATAACAAGACACCGCTATTTTTATTCTCGAAACTGTAGTAACATACTGTGTCTTATTCTTATAGCAAGTCAACAAAATGAATGTTTAATTTTAATCGATATTTACAATTCCTTCGTTAATTATGGAAGAAAAATCTGAAAATAAAAGCCTGCTTGCTCAAAACCAAATGATTCATATTTTTATATTAAATAATAAATTATAGAAATACTTTTGTGCAATGCCTTGATTAATTCTAAACTCTATAATTTTATACTGTAGACAGATAATCTATTCGAACTTTGAATATTTTTCGAATTAGACGAACGCCAACGTCATTTTGAAAATTCTTGCAAGTTAATTTGTTTTTATGCCCCGCGATAGATTATTCATTTCAAAACAGATTGTTTGCTCAGTGTTCTCACAAATTATATATCAAAATAGCCTTTTTAAAAGTGAAATGTTTTGTATCTCGATTTTGAGAAAAGTAATGAACGGCATTTTGTTTCATTAATAAATTAAATCAAGACCTAAAGTCTCTTTAATTTCATAGCGTTTGTGCCGCGCTATATGTATTGCTGATATCAACACTACATGAAATAGGTCTACGTTTCTTTGATTTCAAAACATATTTTGTCTGGCCTAGTTATACTGGTAATTCAATGTAATTCAGTATTTCGTATTGTTTTAATTATCATAAAACTGATTCAGTTTCAAGTTTCACTTGTTCAGACAATTTACACGCAGCTTTTAAATTAAAAGCAAAATATTTTTGTTCTGGGGATTTCAATTTGAATTCGATTTGGCTGCCCGCTAGATTATCGACCTATGAAATTTTTCAAAATCTCTGAATTTTTTAATGCAATGATATCAAATAAAATATCAGATGAAGTATATTATTTTAAAACAACGTCATAGACCCATACTTTTCATACAACAAATTTGCTACTGTACACGGTTATCTCGACACAAATGTTTGCATAATTTCCCGACAACAGATTATCCGTATTATATCGCCAGTCAGACGTACATAAGTCGCGGACAGACACAGAAATATCGAAATATAGAAATATAGTGATATATAAACAGACAGTATTATGTATATAAGTGATTTAGATGTATATATTACAAATATAATTTAATACCAACAATAAACAGCAGCTAAACATTGCTCGTGGAGACTCGTATTAATCACATTAAGGCTCAACAAAGCAATTCGTATTAGTTAAATTACAGTACTGTACTATTTGAATTGTTGTGATATATTTATCGGTCAACAAAAAACAACGAAATTGCAATAGTATAGGAAGAGGGTGTAACTAGCGACATGTAAAGTGTTCATGATAGGTAAAAGAACGCTATGAGACACAAATAATTCATGTAATGCATTTACACATATTTTCCTGTTACAAATGTAGTTCCAGACGAATAGGGATCCTCGGACAGTTTATTTCATAAATGAAAAATATACATGTCCCCTATTTCAAGTTTTACTAAGATGAACCTAATTTCATTAGATATGTTATTTGACATTACAGATTACATTGATTATAAACATGCGAGACAATATATTACGAGGAGAAACTCAGAGAAGACAACAGAATTCACGACCGAGTGGCGTGACAACGGCCGCGAGAAACAGATTTTAAAGAAGGTTGAATTACGTAAAATTTCTAAAAAAAAACAATAGCGAGCGCAAGTATCATTTGATAGCTTAGAGCTTCTAGTTCGTTTGGCAGCCATTATTCATTTCAAAAACCATACCTGCCCTCCATGTAGACATAGATTGGCCGTTTCCTGTTGAGCCTTTTCTCTACACGTGACCAAATCCATTGTTTTCACATGGGCAATATATTCATAACGGCGGTTTTGAAAACATTTAGTACGAAGTTTGGATGTTTATTAGTAATAAAAGCTGGTTTACTGTTTGATATAATATTAACTGCAAATAAGATGGAAAGATTAATTGAAAAGTAGGGCCTATGTATGAGGCAGGAGGTTATCAGAACCAATAATTTTTCTAAAATCGTATAAAACATATTTGTAACTTTGACAGTCATTTACACAACTTTGTAGTTTTTGAAGTAGAACTTCTTACAAATTTTTTATTTCTGCAGATAATTTGTCGAAAGTTCACATGCGTTATATTCAATTGCATATATAACTTTTCACAGAAGGAAATTTTGATAATGAAATTAATGAAGTTTATGGAATAATTGATACTTTTGTCTCGGAAATTGATTTCAGTTTCGTCAATAAAAAATAATGTTAGTAAAATTTTCTTTATATTGCAATGAAATCAATTTTTTGCTAATGGAGTACTTAACTACCATTCATAAGATTGTACTGGGCATTTACTTAAATTTCTTGTGAAACACAAACTTGTGCAATTCAATCTGAAATCATCACACTTTTTGATGATGTCATACGTCATTATATCTATTTATAGACTGATATTAAAATTTTCTTCTGAGAAAAATCTTAAAATAGGCTGATATGAAGCCCTGCAAAATTTGATGCCTTTTGATCAGAAGAATCAAAACTAAATTTATAGGAAGCAGCCCCTTAAAAAGCTAAATTATCGATGTTGGCAATGGCAACGCACGATCGCAGGTTAAATATTAATTGATTACCCCCTTGGAAATCCCCTTGCCTCGTTTGTAAGAAATGATAAATTTGCATACATTGGTTTGTTCGCGAATGGTGGCATGGGTAGCCTTATAGGGACATGCCGCCATTCGATTGGCTAAAAATTGAGTATAAAAATCATAAACCGTGTGGTTTATGTGTCTTTTGCAGGAGTATTATGCTTGTGTAACGTTGTGTTACTTTTTTGACTCCTGTGATCGTGCCAGTTGCTTTCACCTTCTAGGAGGTCTTTCCTGTCCGTCTGAAGTCAGCTTACATGCTGTCTGCTAACCTTGTCATGGTTTCTTGTTGTTTGCACTTTTGAAACAGTGAAATATCAAATTCAGCGTGTCAACTCACCGCCCTCAATCTCTCTAATTTTGTCGTACCTTGCACGCTGTTTTCGGAAGTGGTCGCCACCCTTGTGAGCTTCCACTTAATTTCCTGTTTCAAGGGTGTCGTGTGGTTTTAGGCTTTATCTGCAGGCTCAAATGCTCGCCCCCTACTGTTCTCAGTCATTTTCACTCCTGTAGCGGGGGCGAGAGAGTGGGCTCAGACTCTATTTACATCATTACCTTATCTCAATCCTTTGGCCTTCCTTTGGCTTCAAGGGACCTCCAGCTTTTGCAAACCATTAAATGAGGAATTTGTTCATTGGCCAGTTCCAGTGTTTTGTTTCGAGTTCATGCTTGCACACTCCCTGCCTCTAGGTGATCCTGCAAAGTCCTTTGCAAGGGGGAGGGTTACAATATTTGTCGACCTTATTTGCTTGTTGTACGTACTATTAATAAATTGTTTCGATCAGCATTGTAAGGACGGAATTAGTCCTGTGTTATTCAATTAGCCCTATTTCAAGCCACATTGTTGAGCTGAAATCGTTCATGTGGTTAAGATCTTTGTTGATTAATTGTGTTTGTTAAGCTGTATTGGCTGGCACAACCATACTATTAAAAAAAAAATTATTTTTATTTTTATTCAGACGGTATTTTGGTTGGCTTTGGTGGTGCACAATAAAGATGGCTGCAAGCAGTATTAGTTCGCAGGTATCATTGACTATTGATGACTTCCTATCCGAGGCATTTGAGTTTGATCAGCTCGCTGACCATTGTTGCTCGGATATAGAGAAGATTGATCAAGAGGTTGCCGTTCTTATAGCAGACCAACTCAAAACTCTTTCAGCAAAACTAAGTAAAGTTGTGTATGGTTTGTCTAGTATTTGCAAGCCCGAGATTGTTAGGGAAATAAAGGAACAATATGTCTTAAGGCAAAATGTTTTATTTAGCACGCTCAGATTTTTATTCAAGTATTCTTCTCCAACAAAGTTGCCACTGCCTAAGACGGAACGGTTTTCTCGCAGTCGCGGAGAGGAAACTGTGAAAAACTTATTAAAAAGCACACCTTTGTTAAGTAATAAAACAGACATGTATCCAACACCAAAATTGAATGAAAATTCACCTATATCTGCTATTGCTTTCCAAGATCAGAATGTTTCGGTTCAACCATCTCAGAGTGAGCTTGCTATGATATCTATTGCTGACGCCTTATCAGTCATGCAAATAAAGCTTCCTACTTTTGATGGTGAGCCTATAAATTATGAAGAGTTTATGTCGAGTTTTAAGGCTCAGGTGGATTCAAGGACTTCTCTAAGTTCTGCCACTAAGTTCCACCACCTAGTTTCCCATTTATCAGGAAACGCTCTCTCAGCAGTAAAAAGTCTCCCTAGAGATGAAAATGGCTATTTAGAAGCACTCCAGCAGTTAGAACGTCTGTATGGCAGTAGAATAAGGATTTGTCGTGCTTATTTGGATAAGTTGTGTAGTAATAAACCCATTTCCTACACCGATCCAAAGGCGATAGAGAGTTTCTATCACGAGGCACTGTCGGCCGCAGCCACGTTTAAAAAATTTGGTTATGTGACTGATGTGGATTCTACACCCACTCTAGTGTCTATTGTAAGTAGGTTACCTGACCATGCATATGGTCGTTGGAAAAAACTTTGTGTAAAGAGTCTGTCACAAGCTACATTCACTGACCTTGTCACGTTTTTAAAGGCTGAAAGCTTGTATATGAATGATCCAATTTGGTCTAGTAGGCCAAAAAATACTCCTAGTGCCAAAAGCACTTCGTTCAGTCATAAAAAGGTCGCATCTCATCATACTACTGGCAAGTCCAGTAAATGTGGCAAGTCCAGTAAATGTGTACTGTGTGAGAAGGATCATAAAACTTTTGATTGTAATGATTTAAATAAAAATGCAGACCAAATTGTAGAGAGCATTAAGAAGAATAGACTTTGTTTTCGTTGTTTTGAGTCAGGACATTTGTCCACCTCTTGTAACAAAAACGTTAAATGCAATAAGTGTAACAAAAACCACCACACTTTGTTGCATAGGAATAACAAAAATTCTTCTTCAAATAATGAAGAGACAACTATCGTTTCGAATAATTCAATCACGAACAGTGAATCTGTTCTCCTTCCTGTTGTGAAAGTTCGTATTCAATGTCCTAGGCAATCGGTCATAGTAAACGCTCTTCTAGATTCAGGTTCGCAAATATCCCTGATCAATCAATCAGTTGTTGATACTTTAGGAATAATAGGAACGAAGGAGTCGGTTATTTTTGGTACTGTTAACTCTTCCTCCCAACGTCAAGACTGTCACAAAGTAGATTTCGGTGTGCAGGCCTTTGACGGTAGCACTTCACTAGTGCACAATATGACCAATGTTATTTAAATCGTTAATTTGAATTTGCCCTATCATTCCACCGTTTCTAAGGCCATCAAAAGCTTATGTCACATTTCCTCCAGAATCAGCACCTTTCCAGAAGGAAAGTTGGATATGATAATTGGAGCGGACTTTTCTGATCTTATTCTGCCTTCAGAGATAGTCAAAGGTGGCATTGGAGACCCTATTGTTATCAAAACGCAATTAGGTTGGACTCTCTTAGGAGATGAAACCTTTTCTAATGTTTCAAATAAAACAGTTGCCAAAGCAGTGGCTTCTACATCTGCTTCTCTTGATCCTACTGCCGATGTAATAAGTTCGTTTTTTGCCAAAGGTGATTGTGTCATGCCAAAACCGTTTGATAGCGATCGACCATTTTCGCAAGATGATCGTTATTCCTATGATCAACTTCAAAAAAGTTTGAAGTTTATTAATGGCCATTATTGCGTAGACATGTTGTCGAAGAAAGGTGTTGTGAGTCTGCCAAACAATCTTGTGCAGGCTCAGAGTACATTGAAATCCCTAAGAAATAAGTTAATTAAAAACCCTGATTTCTCTGTTAAATATTGCAAAGTCATGAAGGGATATATAGATGAGGGTTTTGGTGTTCCTTTAGTCGAGGACATCATGTCTCCTATGACTTACTATTTGCCTCATTTTTCGGTCATCAATCCAAAAAAGCCTGATAAAGTTCGTATTGTTTTCGATGCTGCATGTAAATTCCAGGGTATGTCTCTTAACGACTATTTATATTCTGGGCCTGACATCTTAAACTCATTGCAAGGATGTTTACTTCGTTTCAGGCAATACAAACATTGCGTGATTAGCGATATTAAATCCATGTTCTTTCAGGTGAAAGTCACTCCTGAACATAGGCAGGCCATCCGATTTTGTGGTTTGCAGATGAGAGCTTAGATATTGTAAAAGAATTTCAAATGACCGTGCATGTTTTTGGAGCCGTATGCTTCCCAACAATAGCAAATGCTGCCCTCCGTCAAATCTCGAATTTTGTTGACGATGAGAGTGTTAAAGCATGCATTAACAGGCATTTTTATGTTGATGATTTTTTGTTTTCCTGTGATGACGCATCCAGAGCCTCTGAAATTTGCAGATCTGTTTATGACGCTTTAGAAAAGCATGGTTTTCCTTTAACTAAATGGCAGGCAAACTTACCGTGTTTATTAAGTAAGATTCCGGCTTCTGAAATATCTCCAAATATGACTGCAGAATGGGATACAAAATATTACACCGAAAGGGTGTTAGGATTGGTTTGGAATTTGTCAACGGACAAATTAATTAATTCATGTACTGTGCCGTTGATAGATAAGTCTAATGTAAATACTAAAAGAAGTATTTTGGCTTACGTAAATTCTTTGTTCTCACCTGATGGATATTTATCCCCTATTTTTCTTGTGCCAAAATTAATTATGAGAGCTTTGTGGTCATTGAAATTGGATTGGGATCAAACTATCCCAGATGAGCTTCTTGAAAAATGGAAGTTTTGGGTGAATGATTTGAGTGATCTAGGAGAAATTTGCTACTCTGAGTAGTGATACGCGTGAGTGATATTTCCTTGCATGCTTTTGCTGACGCAAGCAAAGATGCTATAGGAGTGGTTTTGTATGTGCGTGTTGTTTCTCTTTCAAAAGTTTTTTGCAGCTTCCTTTTCGCCAGATCTCGTTGTGCGCCGCTAAAGTCGATCACAATACCAAGGTTGGAGCTTTCTGCTGCTGTCCTAGCAGTGAAGACCGAAAGTCAAATTTTTATTGAATTAGATTTGCCTATCAATGATGTGTTTTATTGGACAGACTCTATGACCACCTTAGCATATATCAGAAATGCTACAAGACGGTTTCCTACCTTTGTGGCGAATAGAGTGAGTTATATTGTAGACCAATCTAATCGATCTCAATGGAAATTCTGTCCAGGTATATTAAATCCTGCCGACATAGCTTCGCGTGGAATTTCACCCACTGCTTTTGTTCAGTCAGTTTGGACTGAAGGACCTAAATTTTTATCTTGTGTGGAATCTGAATGGCCTAAACAGCCTAATGATCCTGACTGGTCCACTCTTGAAATATTAAAATCTAGTTGTGTTGCATCGGCAACCATAAAGCTGAATTGTGTGCTTGACATGATCATGAATCGATCTCATTCGTTTCTAAAAGCATCTCGAATCCTAGCTAGAATTCGGCAATTCATAAACCTCTGTAGGACTAAAGGTTCTAAAACTATTAATAAAACTACCTCTAGTTTGCTTTGTCTTAGCATGGAAAATATTATGCATGCCGAGTTAGAATTGATTATATACCATCAACAAGCAAGATGTTCTGATGAGACTTTCTCTCTAAAAAACAATAATATCCTGCCCTTGAGCAGTACTATCTTGTCGTTTTGCCCTTTTCTCGATGACGATAACATATTGCGAGTAGGTGGCCGCCTTGAAAACGCTGCTGTTTCATACGACCAAAAGCACCCGATTATTGTCGCTAAAGGCTCACTGTTGTCTCAGATGATCATCAACGACGCTCATCACCATTTGAAGCACACTGGTGTCAACTGCATTGTGACATTCATCCGACAGAAGTTTTGGATTCCTTCTCTTGTAATGCAGGTAAGAAACAAAAGTAAGAAGTGTATTGTGTGCCGCAAGCTGTATGCAAAGGGTATGCACCAACTCATGGCTTCTTTGCCCACGGATAGACTAAAAACTACTCACCCATTTGACATTACTGGGGTTGATTATTTTGGTCCTTTCTATGTTAGAGTTCTCCGAAGCACTGTTAAGTTTTGGGGATGAATCTTTACATGCATGTCAGTATGTGCTGTCCATTTAGAGATTTCACCCGGTTTAGATACGGACAGCTTCATTTGCGTATTTAGAAGATTTATTAGTCGTAGGGGTAATCCCTCTAAAATCATATCTGATAATGGAACTAATTTTGTTGGCGCTCAGGCCGAGCTCAAATATTTCGTCCAATCTTTGGACCATGCAAGTGTGTCTCAGTTTTTGTCACAGGCTGGTATCGATTGGAAGTTCAATCCACCTAGCGCACCTCACCATGGCGGAGCTTGGGAACGTCTAATCCGAATTGTGAAAAATTGTCTCACCGCAACCATTGGAAACCGTGTGTTAAACCAAGATACTCTTCATACCACCATTGTCGAGATTGAAGCAATCCTCAACCGTCGCCCGTTGACCACTGTCAGTGATGATCCATCGGATCTAAAACCATTGTGTCCAATGGATTTACTACACCTTGGTACTGATGTCCTATACACCACGAAGTTTGACAACATCAATCTCCGTGAGAAATATAAGAAGTCACAAACCTTGTTGAAGGTTTTTTGGTCTTGTTGGTCATCCGAGTATTTATCACTCTTACAACAAAGACAGAAATGGGCACGTAAGACCCCCACATTGAACATTGATGATTTAGTACTAATAATTGATGATGACATTGTGTCCAATTATCGCCTTGGGCGAGTCATTGAACTATTTAACGGAGCAGATGGCCTTCCTAGATCTGTTCTACTGAAAACTGCTGGTAGTCAGTTAAAAAGACCTCTATTAATAAAACTACCTCTAGTTTGCTTTGTCTTAGCATGGAAAATATTATGCATGCCGAGTTAGAATTGATTATATACCATCAACAAGCAAGATGTTCTGATGAGACTTTCTCTCTAAAAAACAATAATATCCTGCCCTTGAGCAGTACTATCTTGTCGTTTTGCCCTTTTCTCGATGACGATAACATATTGCGAGTAGGTGGCCGCCTTGAAAACGCTGCTGTTTCATACGACCAAAAGCACCCGATTATTGTCGCTAAAGGCTCACTGTTGTCTCAGATGATCATCAACGACGCTCATCACCATTTGAAGCACACTGGTGTCAACTGCATTGTGACATTCATCCGACAGAAGTTTTGGATTCCTTCTCTTGTAATGCAGGTAAGAAACAAAAGTAAGAAGTGTATTGTGTGCCGCAAGCTGTATGCAAAGGGTATGCACCAACTCATGGCTTCTTTGCCCACGGATAGACTAAAAACTACTCACCCATTTGACATTACTGGGGTTGATTATTTTGGTCCTTTCTATGTTAGAGTTCTCCGAAGCACTGTTAAGTTTTGGGGATGAATCTTTACATGCATGTCAGTATGTGCTGTCCATTTAGAGATTTCACCCGGTTTAGATACGGACAGCTTCATTTGCGTATTTAGAAGATTTATTAGTCGTAGGGGTAATCCCTCTAAAATCATATCTGATAATGGAACTAATTTTGTTGGCGCTCAGGCCGAGCTCAAATATTTCGTCCAATCTTTGGACCATGCAAGTGTGTCTCAGTTTTTGTCACAGGCTGGTATCGATTGGAAGTTCAATCCACCTAGCGCACCTCACCATGGCGGAGCTTGGGAACGTCTAATCCGAATTGTGAAAAATTGTCTCACCGCAACCATTGGAAACCGTGTGTTAAACCAAGATACTCTTCATACCACCATTGTCGAGATTGAAGCAATCCTCAACCGTCGCCCGTTGACCACTGTCAGTGATGATCCATCGGATCTAAAACCATTGTGTCCAATGGATTTACTACACCTTGGTACTGATGTCCTATACACCACGAAGTTTGACAACATCAATCTCCGTGAGAAATATAAGAAGTCACAAACCTTGTTGAAGGTTTTTTGGTCTTGTTGGTCATCCGAGTATTTATCACTCTTACAACAAAGACAAAAATGGGCACGTAAGACCCCCACATTGAACATTGATGATTTAGTACTAATAATTGATGATGACATTGTGTCCAATTATCGCCTTGGGCGAGTCATTGAACTATTTAACGGAGCAGATGGCCTTCCTAGATCTGTTCTACTGAAAACTGCTGGTAGTCAGTTAAAAAGACCAATAACTAAACTCTGTCTATTAGAGGCAGCTTCTATTGATTAAATTTGTTATTTTTTGGTCTTATAGAGTACCACAATTGTTATGTTTTTCCTTAAGGACCCTAGCTTTGAATTTTGTATCCTTGGTTAATTTCACAGAGGGGAGAATGTTGGCAATGGCAACGCACGATCGCAGGTTAAATATTAATTGATTACAAGGGGAAATCCCCTTGCCTCGTTTGTAAGAAATGATAAATTTGCATACACTGGTTTGTTCGCGAATGGTGGCATGGGTAGCCTTATAGGGACATGCCGCCATTCGATTGGCTAAAAATTGAGTATAAAAATCATAAACTGCGTGGTTTATGTGTATATGTGTCTTTTGCAGGAGTATTTTGCTTGTGTAACGTTGTGTTACTTTTTTGACTCCTGTGATCGTGCCAGTTGCTTTGCCCTCATTCAACCAAGCTGTGAAATAACCAAGCTAAGTATTATTTAGTTAAACAATTCTTACTATTAATCACTCTCTTGTGTTCATTTCACTTGTTGTTTCTATTTGTTAAGCTCATAAGTCACAAGGACTTGAGCGTTTGAAATCTTGACAAAGGTCAAGTTAACTTGCACGCCTATTGATTTTGAATAAGCGTTTCTTGTATGGCATTGTTTTGTGTATACAATTGTCATACATGATAAAACCAATATACAGTTCTCTCGTCGGTATTTGTTCTCCCATATAAGATTGATTGGCTCTCTTAGGAATAGAGACGACCGTCATTTTCTTCAATCGACAACTATAAAAGTAACGTATATTTATAGTTCTCTATACTAATTTGTATGCATCAAATTGATGATGATACTGAAGATTCTGTTAAAGTGATAAACAAAGATATTGCGATTGTATGCAATTGGCTTGAGTATGAAATTGCAAAGAGCCAAGCACGTCTTGTTCATCATAAATAATTCATATCCACCTCCAATCAACATAGCAGTGGAAACACAATCAATTGAGTGGTCATACTATATCAAGATACTTGGTTCGATTATTGATAAGAAACTGTCCATGAAATTACATCTACAAAACACCATACGGAAATTTAATTTATGCCTTCATCAACTTCTACAATTATGACACATCATAAACATCAAATTGTCTATAATGCTATACAAAGCATATCTGAGACCCCATTTAGAATACTGCTCATCCTCAGGGTTTGATAAAAGTTGTGATCCTGTGATCCTAGATTGCGGAAGACTGAGCTGAAATCCGAAGGCAGCCAATGATCAACTTTTTTGAATAAGATTTCTACTAAAAATTAAGAAAATATTATAACCTTTGGTGGACTTTTGAAGCTTTTTTGTACATTTCCAAATCGATTATCAGTGTTTGTTTGCGATTACAGCAAGCTCTAAAATATTTCTTTACAAGTTCACGTCTAAACTGGATGGAGCATTGACAATGAAAACAACATCAGACCGAGCTTTCTTCATTATATGTCCGGGAAAAAAACTCTGAAGGTTTCACTTCGAAAATCTTTGGATCTCGGAAGGCAAAATTATTTATCGGACCCTGCTCATCCTTAATCAAAGGAATATCCATAGGTGATCTATGCAAACTTGAAAACAAACAGAAAAGCTCAATCTTAAGACTAAAATCAACTTGAAACAATCAAACTATCACAAAGGCACTAGAAAATCTTCCAACATTATCTATCAGAAGAACAAACCGGATCATATCACTTATGTATCAAGTGATAAACACTCCAATGGCTTTTAAAAAATATGTTTGTTATTAGCAACACAAAGCATGCTCTTCGTGGTAAGCAGCGTTTAACCACACACACAAAAAATACAGATCTGAGTTGATGAGACACTCGTTTATTGCTGTATGTACTTGTCTGTGGGGTTATATCCCAGATGAAATCAAATCTTTAGAATAGCTAGTATGTTCAAATTTAGAGTTACAGAATTTTTCCAAGTGGACATAAAGAGATGAAGCATCAAATATCTTATGGTATGCAATAAGCGTATATTATTATTGATAAGAAACTGTCCATGAAATTACATCTACAAAACACCATACGGAAATTTAATTTATGCCTTCATCAACTTCTACAATTATGACACATCATAAACATCAAATTGTCTATAATGATATACAAAACATATCTGAGACCACAGTTAGAATACTGCTCATCATTAATCACAGGAATATCCATATGTGATCTATTCAAACTTGAAAATAAACAGAAAAGCTCTTTGTGGTAAGCAGCGGTTAACCACACACAAAAAAATACAGATCCAAGTTGACGAGAATCAAAATCTTATGGTATGCAAAAAGCGTATATTATTATTGATAAGGGTATATTATATCCACAATTATAAAAAGAAAAACTTTAATATTTAATGACTTTAATGCATAATATTATTCAGTTATACAGTAGTTGACATGTACGTTACATTACTTATCATTTCATTTAGATATATATTTATTTAATCTTGACAACCGAATCAAACTAAAATTACACACACACAATAGTAATGTGATCACGTACTTCTGATTTACAGATTAAATGTGAAAAAATGCCTGGCAAAAATATAGCATTTGATCACTTACCTGTTTTCCTTGAATGCAATTTTCATATAATTTCTTACTTCGTGGTCATCTTTTGTCCCTCTTTCCACATGTTGAATATTACATCTTAATGCTTTATATTTTGCATGTAAACTTCCATCTGAAGCATTTTGGGTTGCTTCACTTACGTTTACAATGTCACGCACCAGCTACAAGTGAGAGGCATAATCAAAGGTAAAACCCATAATCATCCCAGTCAACCCTTTTGGATGTATTACCAGTGAGAAGCATAAATAAACACCTTATTTGAAGGTGAAATTTTAATGTAGTTTGATACTTTCCATTCTAAAACTAGCATCCAACAGTGGGAATCATAATATAAATAAACTACATAGATTGTCATTTTCGTTAGGGACAGTGTGGCCTTCAGTCTTCAGACCTACTTTTGAGAAAGATGCAAATTGTAAACTAAGGAGGCTTGAAATGATAACTTCCTAATCTCTGAATGAAATCAGGTCAATTTTATAAGTAGCAGGAATTTTGAGTTGAACATATTACCTGACATAAGTCTCTTTTAGCTGATAAAATCGGTATTGCGTCAATTGGGTCATTCTTCTTGTGGGGAACCAAGGAATAAAATTCAGATGTCAATTTTTTGATATTTTCACTATTGGTACTAGAAGTCAGTCCTTCTTTAATCAACATCAGCACACTTTCTGCTTGATCAATGTCCTCCATTTTAATATGCTGTATTTCTACAGATAAAACATTGTCAAGGTTACCAAGAGCTTCATCCCAGATATGATTCACAAGCTCAGCAACAGCTGATTTGCCAAGTAGAACTGATGAATTAGCTTGCAAGTTTTCCATGAGCTATCAAGTCAAAGTAAGAAAGAGCAATTCTTATAAATAACGCATGGAACTCGTGTCTTATCTATAGCTATCACTTTGACTTTGATTTGCGTAAACACTGAGCTCATGGTAGCCTACATTCTTTGTGCAAAACGAAACTGTAAAATCAAAAGCTAGTAGACTGAATTATTTTATTGTCAAACTCAGCAAACAGCATTCTCTAAAACCACAAAAGTAAGTTTGTTTCAAAGAGGATACACAATATCAAAGTAGAAGTTTTCAATCAAGATTCAAATTCAAAACAAAGAATTTTAGATTTTCAGCATAAATTTTAAAGCCCTGGGCAAACAACGGCAACTTCACAAAAATAAAATACATGATACATCATGGCAGACAAATTCGAAAGAGTGGCTAGATGACAGGGATTTTTAATGGATTTCAAAGTCAGACAAATGCTGCGGTTGCTTGCCCAGGAATTAATGTGCAAGAGTGCCAAAAATACTATTGAACATATTTATCTTACAATGATAGATGTTCACTTCTGTTAATTTACATGGATATGCATCCACAAACTAGAGTAAGTGAATTTCATCCGTTGGATCAGTTTCGAATGAATGATCAGGATTTAATGTGTAATATGCTTCATTATCCATTTAAATTTGATTTTTTATTAAGATTTGAGAGGTATGCATTATTTTAATTGAAGCAGTAATTTTAGTTAAACTGAATACTTCTTTGTTAAACATGACCTTCATTATTTGGGTTCAACTTGGCATTATCTCCTTTTGTGTCAGTCAAAATCAAGATCCCAGTTACCAAATGATCTAATTATGACAAGTGATGAATACGCTCCATGATTGACGTATATCTAATGTGTTTATGAAAACTGCTAATCTGATCTGTCTTATTGAATAAGAGTAACTCATTACAATTTCTCGATCTTGAAGTAGATATTGAAATATCCTTTTCAATGTAAGTAGGCCTTACTTATTAATATGACTATAATGATGGGCTGCAGCCTTGACAAGAAACAGGATCCAAAGAAATACTTTTGCTTTGGGAATTCCAGATTTGCGATAAAATTTATGCGGAACATTTTTCCGGAATATCAAAGATCACAGAATAATTACTCAAAAATAACCAGACGTTAAATGTATTAGAATTTTTAAGTGATAATGTTGCAAAAACAATAAGTTTTACGGCTCTTATGTTGACATTGTTTTGGGAAATCATTCACTTAAAAGTTAACAGGAATAACATTTTCTATCAAATAAACAAAACAAAAAAATTGCATGCTGTATCTTTTTTATTAACATGCTTTACCTGTTAACTTTCTAGTGAATAATTCCAATGTTTGAAAATTACATTGGTTAAATTTTTATTATAGTGGGCATAAACCCCCAGACTATCTATGTAGTAGATTCCAAGGTCAAAAAAGCAATGGCATAATTTATTTTTCGATCTGGAAATTATTTCTTGGTGAAAAACGCCTTCAAGATGGTGTTTTGACTCAAATGTCGCTGAGAAAAAAAAGGTTTGGATCAAGCTTTATGACGACAAGTCTCAAGTCGTGTGGTTTGTCTAACAGATTTAAGAGTGGGATGATCACGCAACGTTATCTTTGAGGTGACGTAGCTCCGAAAAGTCACACAAAAATTTCTGACAAGGCTGAGCCATGAACAAACATATAAACTCACAAATTACGTAAAAAAAATGTAATTTGTGATTTCAGGAGCAAAATAAAATCTATTGAAACACTCAGTCGAAATAATTTCTCGTGGCGTCATTAACCGCGATGAATCTGATATAGATTGCGGATTAACACAAATGTCAGGCGGTGCGACTGTTCTTTTCCCCTGCGAAAAACAGTTCAGGAGATCATGAACAGTTCATGAACAGTCCATGAACGTCAAATGGCTCCAATTCTCCTGAACTGTTCATGAACTGTTCATGAATTCTCACAGGCAGTTCATGAACAGTTCGTGAAAATTTGGGGCCATTTAAAGTTCATGAGCTTTTCATGAACTCCTGAACTGTTTTTGCAGGGGTTGTGACTAGTATAGTGACACATATTAGTTACGTATTCTGTGTGACCGCAGTACTTCTCAAATCTTAATACGGTAAGTAGACATGTGCCCTTCGAAATAGCTTGATATTGCGCTATCTATATAACTATTTTCAACTTTATCTGCAAGTTGTTCGTGAGTAAATATTTCTACAAGATATCCTTATGAATGTTAATGTAAACTGACTCGCTTTGCACAGGCATGCACAGACGACTTTTCTTCAAGATAGTTGGTACTGCAAAGTATCTATTGTACTTCTTCAATTTATATAAGTACTATTAAATTATTAAATAGACAATTTTCATTTATCATTTCAAAGTTTAAGTTTGAAATTGATGTTTGTCTGGTAAACTTAAACCATGTAATTGTATAGTTTAAACGACTGTAGATAGATATATTATGCTCAATAGTCAACAAAGTGTTCATCTGTTGGGACTGTTTGTATTCCAAGCATTCAATTATTATAAAACCATTGTAAATTCTTCAGTGCATTACACTGCAAATTTTATAAAATATCGGAAAATAGTACAAAAATGATAGAGGGCTCGGACGTTCTTATTCAAGTTTACAGCCGTATACTACAAATACAGTAATGCAGATTCTATCCTTTTTTTGGTTTTGGGGTGTATCTTCATTGCATAAATTATTATCCTCTCTATCAACATTATCTGATTAACAAAATTAGGGTTTTGCAATGTGAAGTCTAGTTCCTTACTGTGGATTATACATACGTCACCAAATTTTTTTACCAGTCTAGTATTCATTCCTAAGTGGCTAGAAAGTAGAACATGTTAGCATCATGTCACAATCTGTAGTTTATAAGATGCAGAAATACAGTGCAAAAGTTGCTTTGCACAAAATACCTTTCTACAGAGACGATAAATCAGATGGGCAAATTTCGTTTCTGTGAAAAGAGGACTATAAAACCAACGGTTATGGTGTTCTTATAGCGTTTCTCACCATACATTATGATTTTTACCCTCAAAAGGATACTCCCTTTTCAGTTCAGATATATGCTTACAATACTAAATTCTACTTAGCTAGCTATTGTGGTCACCAGAGAATATTTTGATATGTGTTAAATATGCGTGAAAATGATTGCGTTCTTTTCTTCAAAGTCGTGAATTTTAAAATCATTAAATCATCTGGAAAATTGCTACTCTTGAGTTTATATGTTCTTTCTTACCTCAGTTTCGTGGGAGAGAAAAATAGATTGCCGTTACAGAGCTATGCCATCTCAAACGTAACATCGCGTGATTAATCCGATCTAAAGTCTATTAGAAAAACCACACGACTTGTGACTTTGTCGTCATAAAGCTAGATCCAATCCCTTTTCTTTCCTCAGCGACATTTGGGTCAAAACACCACTTTGAAGGCATTTTCACCAAGAAATAATTTCCAAATCGAGAAAAAAATTACGCCATTGTTTTTTCATGTCGGGTTCTATTACATATGTAAAGATAGTCTGGGAAATTATTCCCACTTTAAAGTAAAGTTTAATATACAGATTTTTTCTGCCATGTGTGTTTTTGTTGTAAGCTCTTACAACATTGGTACCATTTTCCTTATAAAAAGAATCAAATGAAATGCAAGTACTATATCAATTCAATTGAGGTAATTCCTTATTCAAGGTAAGTTGTGTTGATGTTTGTAATTACTAGAATAAATTTGAATGGTTTGATTTAAAATAAACTCTTGTGTTTTTCTGGATGTTTTCTCATCCCACTAGAAGTGTGATAACCTTTAACCTTATCAAGAGAACAATAGGGTCTAAAATGGTGTGGCGAAAAATTAACAGGAGTTGAATTGAAATGATTGTGATGTAAACAAAGCATGTCCAACCAATTCAATGAACGTTAATTTGCACAGGAATAAATAAAGAAGTTTCGATTTTCTATTCGTTTGGAAATGAATAACACTTATGATTCTGCTTTGGAAAACAATTTACAATAACTATATTTGCTGTACATTTGGACACCCATACTATCCACGTACTCTCATGCAGTACTACATCAATACCTGTTTCAGTTGGTTAGACCCTGGGCATCCATCAGCCAAATGATAGCTATTCAGTGGCAATCTCTCTTGTCGCTGTATTAATCTTTTGTACCAATATGTATAGACACTTTCTGCATCATGTGGCTCAGTAGCAAAACGATATTCTTCTTTACATATTTTCCAAACCTAAAACAAATTGTGTAATCTTCAAATAATTGTGTAGTGGTCATCTACTGATAAATATGTGCATCTCATAACTATTTGATTGGTCGCTTTCTTACGATCTGACAGGAAACTGAAATGTGTTCTAGCACCAGTATAAAAGATGCAGAATTCCAATACTATTTTGATAGATAATTATATTATACAATATGAATTATCCAGTTTTATTAGGCATTATGGGTTGAGATCTATCATGAGACTTAGCAAGCAGAAATGTATGTGGAGTATGAACACTGTAGGCTACCATGTTTGCGTTCCTTGAATAACTATTTTAATATTCTTTATGGGAAATCATGCCATTGTCTCTTTGAGTCTTCAATGTGGGGATCATACAAGCTCCATAATAGTTTGTCAAATGCTGCCATTAGTTAGTTAAATCCCATTATTGTTAAGGCCATGGTTGTATCTCAACATCAATAACGCACCGTAACTATGTTGTGGTTCAAAGTGTTAAACAACCTAATAATTATTGTAAGAAAATTCTCAATCAAGCAGCTTCAGAAAGGCTAGCATCATATTTTCATGGTCATATTATGCTTACTTTAGGATGTAAGATATTTTAAATCTGTTAGAAGAGCCCTGCATAATTACTACACAGTATTTATTCAAAAACGTTGGTTTCCAGCTGCGAACTCAATCCTTTTACACTCTGATTATGAAACTTTGAAACAAGCGTGTGCGTTACCAGGCAGTGATTTGTTTATAGGCTTATACTCACCCCTTGTGATATTTCAAATGATTTCTGATGTAGAATTCTATACAAATCCTTTGAATTTGCCACATGTAATTCTAGTACTTCGTGTGATACCTTACTTTCAATACCCTGTCATATGAGACAAAGAAAACAAATCATTAGACAAAACATACCAATATACAGAATAGGTTTGTCGAGATCCTATACAGTCAAATTTGTTTTTGTTACAATGGTCAAAACTCTTTACAGTGACCACCTGTTTATAGTGGTCAATCATGCAATGTCCAAAATATAGCATTTTTGACACATCATATCATAGCATTTTTGACACGTCAGATCATGAAATCATGGGTCTATTATTTGATGCTTATAAAGGTGATACTTTTCATTATCATCTTCTTGTTGTGTATGCCTTTTACAAAAATAACATATTATATGCGCAGAAGAGTCAATATTAAACAAAAGATCTGAATTAATATCTAAATGTCGTCACGAAAATAAATATTACTTGTCCAATTTTAATAAATCAAAAACATAATTAATAATAATTTACTGAGAATAAGGAACCTATCATATTTTTCTACCACTTGTATCAACAATAGTAATAACAATAGCATTGTATTAAACAATAGATACCGTACTATGCTATACTATGCTAGATCATGTATATTTTCAATTGAGTAAAAAATCTGTCTGAAGATCGCAGTGAAATGCGTGAATGTATTCTTTGACTTTTTCACCATATATTAATATAATTTTTTTTAAAAATACATGAAATACAAGGGATCTTAGTTGTTGAATTTTTCATAAACTCCATAATTTATAGATGTAGTAGACTAAACAGCATCGTTTTGTAGCTCATTTTTATTCAATAGTAAATCTTTTATTTCATCATCAACATAGTTCAACACCTGCCATCCATCAAATTGATCAACAAATGGAGAAATTTGAATTCAGAGGACATGACTCACTTCAAAAATAGCAAACATTGCCACTTCAAACTGAGGTGGGAATGGAGGTACATCTTTATCATGCAATGCCCAAAGCCTTCAAAAGAAAACAAGATGTCACGAGAAAGAAACGTGGTAAAAGTGTTAACAGAGAAATACTGTTAACAGTTAATATGGCAGCTGAACAGATTATCAACTGATGAAATGACATATCCTCAAAGCAACAATCAATTGAAATATGCACTCAGACTGATAGAAGAACACCAACTTACCAACCTGATTGCATAATATGTGGCTAATGTATTGTGTTTCATGGAGTTGCAAATATATCAGTCAGGTTAAAGGGCCATTATAGACCGGTAGGGAGAATTTCGGAAAAAAAAGTACATTTTTTAAATACCTCATTTTCAAACATCAGTTGTGAACAACGATGAAATCTGTAATATATCACAAGAATTGTATTGATGGCAGTAAACTACAAAAAAGAGTTTTGTGATTTTCCAAAGGCCGTTTACCAAAAATGTAATATGGAATCAAACATCTTATTGAAAAAAGCATAATGCAGATAATGGTGCATATTTGATACTGTTTTCCTGTCTACAAATCTATGAATGTGATTTTTATTGGAAAGAAGAAACATATTGAATCATCTAGCTTTAATTTGAAAACCTCGAATCAACGGATTATATTTCTGTATTTCAATTACACTGATATTACTGAACCTCGATCGAAAACAATTAACATTGTATGTGGATTCTTGATGCTTAGATATTATTATTTGCTACACAATTGATTCAAACCCTATCTGTATTTTATTAATGACCATTGCCCAGTCGTTTGTTTCTCTGCGCTTGAGCAGCAATGTCTTTGGTAAGAATTATTCTGATAAAATTTCAGGCTTGCTTGCATGGAATGATATTGCAAAGTCATATACATTGTATTTCAACCCTGATTGTCATCATCTTTACATTCAATTTACATTGTTTTGCATGTGTTTTTCGAGAAATGTTACAATATTAAAATTTGGGTTTCAAAATTCACAGTTCAAATATCATCAGCTCACTAAAATAATATAACATAAGTAAGAAAGCTACAAGATCCAAAATCAAAAAATTCCATACAATGGATGCAGTTCTTGTTTGACCCATTAAATTTATTTAATTTAAAAAAATTCAGAATGACTATGTTTCTACCGTTCTAGAAACACAATATATTATGCTAATTGATATGAATATTATTGATAATCACTTACTTGAACTGACTTATATCAAATATTTTCTTTTGAATTCCACCAATTTGATTGTCAATTGGCTCTGGAGACAAATAATAATAACAATAATATAATATACAAGCGTATTAGCCCTATTCGAACAGTGAGGTGAGTTAGTCTGCTGATCTAAACCGAATGGTCCATCGACAGAAATATCAGGAATCTCATGATTTTATGAAAAGAAATTTGAAGCTGGGGCAGCTTACAAAATAGACATAAATTACTTGCTAATACTGCAGCATATATCTTTAATAACAATGTGTTGATTTATCTAGAAGGCCTGTTAGCCTATGCTGTCGAATCAAGATGGTGTGACTAGCAATATGACATCTTCCAAGTTCAATAGACTAGTATAATATTACTAGCAATTAGTGTTGGTCCATAATGGACCTTGTGTGATAAAACTTTCAGATCACTAATAATTAAACAATTGACTAAGATGACTATCACTGTATAATACGGAGAGTGAACTTTGGTGGAGAACATGAGACACAATACGCATTGAAACGATGTACAATTAATCAAGACATCTTAATCATTTCCTTCATACAAATTAAATTCATTTCACATCAATTGAGTCGATTAAACTGCATAGAGAACGGCATATTAAAGGCATAAAATAAAACAGACAAAAGCGCCTTGCAGGCTCAAAGTTAAAAAGCGAATGCAATTTTCCAAGCTACAAATAGTGGTATGAATCAGTGCATATTTGAAGACCAAGCCCAAGGGCCGCTGCCAAATTTTATGCATTTAACGTAGCTATATATGCATAGAAAAACTTTATTTTATGTGCTGAGAGGAAGCAAGAACACATTAATTATTACAAATTAGAACTCAGGCAAATTTCGAAATCTGAAATGATCCATGAAAAAGCACTCCAAATCCGATCGGATCCGAAGACACGATCGGATCGCGTTCGGTTCGGATTCACAAATCTTTATTGCTATATATATATAATATCTCATAATATTATCATATGATAGTATATGTACCTATCTATATATTTTTGATCTTAACAATCTCAGCAAGTAGGCCTGTGATTTTCATAGCAATCTATCAAAATATTAAGTTATACGCCGTACTTTCGAAAGGCGATCCTTCAAAAATGGAAACAGCCGTACTGGTACGCCTAAAAAAGCAGTTGGAATATACGCCGTACTTTAGTGAGGCGTACCATTTCTCAAAAGGTTGAACTTGGAATGTTTTGGTCATTTCCAGGGGGTTTCTGTTTGAATTTCTTATTGTTTCCTGCCTGTTGCTAAGTAACCTGTAGTGTCATGTGACTTGTGTACATTACGGGCTAGATCCCAGTCTTGTAATATGCTTTGTGTTTATGTTCATCTCTGCTATGATACGGTTATACGATTACCTTCTATATATATTGTGTTATTATTACGTCTCCAACATGGCGCAGTTGATATCTAATGAATGAACCTCGGAGATATTATTAATAACATCCAATAATTTGGTTGATGATAGATGATTTGTTGATTCAACAGCTGTGCTCGTCTTCGCAAACAATTTTCGTGAGCCCAACGACAACGATTGGACCACATCCGCTGTTTGGATCGTTCGCAGTTATATTGCACGAAGCAACAGTTGTTTTAATAACCATTATATCAACTAGAAGATCAGCTTAACAATTAAGTAACAAAATCCTTGTGTACTACACGATTGTTGCGCCTCAATAATTGACATTGAAAACTTTCGGTAACACAACTAGCCGCCATTATGCACAAAGCCACGCGGTCTAATCCAGCCTCGGACGAAAATGAAAGAGAGGCTGCGGACTCAGCGGACTCAGCGGACTTGCAAAATGATCCGCAAATTGTAGCAAATCCGCAGAACATTCCGCAAGCACAAGCAGCAATGGACCCAATGCAGCAAACAATGCAGATGATGATTCAGATGTTAGCCAATCAACAACAACAACACCTGGACTTGCAGCATCAACTCCAAGAGCAACGAAAGGCTAGCCTGGACCAACAGCATCAAATTGCAGAAACATTACGTCATCAAAATGAAGCCATTGCTCTAATGAATGATACTACTCAAAAAAATCGTTCTCATGCTGACGCAATTGGCACTTCCATCACTAGCAATGTCGATACAAGTCACCAAACGCCACATAGTGTTGCAAAAAAAATGGACACACCATACTTGAAGATATCACCAGAAGAGACAACTTTAGCAGCCTTTCGTACATGGCAGAAGAGTTTCAAGGGCTATGCTGAACTTACACGTTTACAAGAAGACTGCTCATTGAGAGGTAGACAGCAAATTATTCGTAGTGCTCTCCATGAAGACTGGGTTCGACTATGGGACAATGGTATGCTTTCTATTAGAGAAGATGAAGATGATATTGGAGCTGTCCTAAAGCACATTTGTACATACATCAGGAAGCAGCGGAACCCTCTTTTAGATAGACAAGAATTCTATTCCCGTGCACAACAGGAGGGTGAGTCAGTCGATAGTTATATGGCTGCCTTGCGCACCATAGATGACTCATGTGGATACTCAGATGACTTGGTATGCAAAACTTGTAACACTGCTTGTCATCATTCACTGGCCTATAAAGATGAGAGGCTTAGGGACCGCCTTGTATGTGGTATTAAGGATGCAGCTACACAGCAAAAGCTGCTAGAAGAACCTTTTAACAGTCTTACCTTAGATAGATCATTAGCCATTTGCCGGACACATGAGGCAAGTCAGAAAACACATGATCGTCTCAATTACAGATCAGACTCTCATAGTACAATCAGCTTTGTATCTAGAGAGGGAAATGGCAAGTCTGCATATAGGCGTGGTAAACAAACAAAAAAGCCAAATGCCAGCAGTACTACTTCCCCCAACGCACAGCTCTGCAGGAATTGTGGTAAAGGACCCCATTTGACCCCAGACCTATGTCCAGCTAAGGATGTTGAATGTTTCAATTGCAACAAAAGAGGACATTACCGTTCAGAATGCCGGTCAATCAAATCTGACACCAAGGCACAAAATTGTGTACTCTTAACTAACCCCCTTAAGGTGGGAACAGTCACAAAAGTTAGAAAAGACACCCTCCCTCTGGCCACAAGTCATTTCACCCGTTATAATCCAACCATGATGTGGTTACCTGATCCCGGGGCGTTCTGCGATGCTATGAGTGGGGATGATTTGGCCGCATTTGGCGGCAAAGGGAAGTTTGTATTGAAAGAAGATACCGACCATCTGATCAGCGCAGACGGGAAGACTCTGACGAGCTACGGGAAAGCTAACATGACATTGCGACGTGGTGGACACTCTTATGATGCAGTTGTCCATATAGTGGAAGGTTGTAGTTTACCGTTATTGAGCAAAGCAGGATGTATTGCTTTAGGTCTACTCCCTCCTGAATGGCCCCATATTGAAGAGTCTGTAAAGTCCCCTACCTACAATACCCTGAACGCATTGTCTCTTGGGAAAAATACTGAAATATCCCCCAATATCAAGGAGTCGGAGCCTATTGTTGCAACACAGAAGCAGCGGATTTTATCAGATTTCTCTGATATCTTCCCTATCAGTGATGATGCTCCTTTGAAAGCTATGACTAGTCCTGAAATGGTTATCCAACTCACTCCAGAGGCCAAACCAGTGCGACGCTATAAAGACTATAGCATCCTCTTCACTGGGAAGATACGGTGAAGAATAAATTAATTGAAATGACTTCCAAGGGAATCATCAAGAATGTACCAATTGGTGAAACCCCTGATTGGCAGCATCCAATGGTAGTCGTCGCAAAGAAAGGAGCAAGTGAACCACGTATCACAGTAGATTTTACGTAATTGAACCCATATGTAAAAAGACCAGGTTATGCTACGAAAGTTCCACGAGAGGAAGTTGCAAAGATGAAGTATTTCACCACACTGGATGCTTGCCATGGTTATTGGCAGGTACCCTTGGCCAAAGAATCACGCCCACTGACAACCTTCTTCACACCATGGGGCTCTAAGCGCTTTTGCCGTAATGCTATGGGTCTTTTGTGTGCAAGGGATGAACACAATAGAAGAGGGGATGACGCTATCAAAGGAATTAGCAATGTCCTGAAAGTGGTTGAGGACTACATCATTTTTGATTCCGATTTGGCCACACACGAAGAACGAGTTCGCTCAATCCTGCAGTGTTTTAGCGAAGCAGGTATAACACTTGGCAGGAAGAAGTTTGTCTATGCTGAGGAAAGGGTACAGTGGTGTGGTTATGTCATCGATGGCAGTGGGTATTCGGTGAATCCAGAATTGGTTGATGCACTAGGTAAATTCCCCATCCCTCAAACTTGCACTGATCTGCGATCTTTCTGTGGACTGGTCCAGCAGTTTGAGGCATTCACAGCCGACATTGCTGAGCTGATGCAGCCACTCCGAGCACTTTTGTCCCCCAGTTCCACTTTTGTTTGGGAAGGACATCAACAGAAAGCATTTGATGAAGTTATTGCGATGCTTTCAAATCCTAGAAAGTTGGCGCAATTCATCCCAGGTTCGAAGCTAAGATTGGAAATGGATGCAGCGCAGTCACAGGGGCTTGGATTTGCATTTTGGCAGCAACATAATGATAATACATGGCATCTTCTGCAGTGTGGTTCGAGGTTTGTGACACCCACGGAGTCAAATTACTCAGCGACAGAAATTGAGTTATTAGCTGTTGTTTGGGCAATCCAAAAATGCCGTCTGTTCCTACTTGGGTCGCATTTTGCAGTTCTGGTCGATCACAAGCCACTGGAGGCGATCCTGAATTACAAAACCTTGGATAGCATTGATACACCACGCATTATTCGACTGAAAGAAAAGTTATCGAGTTATAATTTCACGGCAGTATGGCGTCCTGGAACACAGCATGTGGTGGTGGACTGTCTCTCTCGCAACCCAGTCAATCAACCTGAAGAAGATGATCTCGCTGGTGAAATTGAAATTGAAGCATTCGCCTCCTTTGCTCTTTGTTCGGTTCTACTACCAAGTCATCAAGCAACAAATCCAGATATCATCCTGGATAAAGTCCGTGCTGCAGGTGATAACGACAAGCAATATTGTAAACTCCGCGATGCCATTCCTCACCAACCAGGTCATACAGCCTGGAAAGACAACATTTTGCAAGACTTCAAAATATTCCACAAAGGCCTGTCAGTGGTGGACAACATAGTTCTTTTTCAGCAACATCGTCTCTTTATCCCAAGTGCAATACGACAGGAGACATTGCAACACCTACACGCATCTCACCAAGGAAGAGTTCGCACACTACGACGTGCTCGTGAATGCATCTTCTGGCCTGGCCTAACAAAAGACATATCGAACCTGGTGCAAAATTGCTAACCTTGCCAAGAAAATCGTGCCAGCCTATGCAAAGAAACTCTTCACTCTGACATTCCCCCAACTCGTCCTGGTGAGGCAATTGCCACGGATCTGTTTTCTTTCGCTGGTCGGGAGTACTTGATCATCACAGATAAGTACTCCGGTTGGAAAGAGGTGTACAACTTTGGTAGCAATGGTGCAAATACAGATCATGTGGCACATTTCATCTTACAATGGGCCAGAATGATGGGTCTGCCAGCAAGACTAACGAGTGATGGAGGACCACCTTTCCAAAGCAGAGAGTTTGCCAAATATTGCTTGGAATAGAGCACACTACATGATCCATCCTCTCCATATCACCCGAAAGCCAATGGACATGCTGAAGCTGCAGTTAAGGTCATGAAGGCCTTGATGACGAAGGTCAGCCCACGTGGTGCATTAGATACACCTGCATTCACAGATGCCATCATCGAGCTGAGGAACACACCTTCCGCAGATGGAATAAGCCCGGCTGTTCGTTTATTTGGCAGGCCGTTAAGATCTAGGCTACCAACACATCCTCTGGTTTTTCAGCGCTCTGTGATGAAGCTTGTCCAAGAAGCAGATGAAAAAGCAGTCAAGCTTAGAGCAAAAGCAAAAATCCAATATGATTCAACGGCGAAAGATCTATCACATTTGGAAGATGGTGATGTTGTCCGAGTTCAAAATCCTACATCAAAAAAATGGCAGTTAGTAGGAGAAATCGTCAAGGTATACCCAAGACAGAGAAGTTACCTGATCAAATCAGAGACTGGTCGCCTGTATTGGAGAAACAGACGATTCCTTCGACCATTCAGCAACCCTGAAGAGCCAGAGGAAGAAGACGCCCAGATTTTGAAAGATGAAGATCAGCCATCTCCAATCGACGAAGATGAAGATAGTGGTCACATCCAACAGATGAAGCCCAGACGCAGCAGCCGGGTCCGCCACCCACCACAGCGTTACACTCGCTGAAGAAGAGGCATGTAGTGTCATGTGACTTGTGTACATTACGGGCTAGATCCCAGTCTTGTAATATGCTTTGTGTTTATGTTCATCTCTGCTATGATACGGTTATACGATTACCTTCTATATATATTGTGTTATTATTACGTCTCCAACATAACCGTGATTAGTAATCGTATCACAACAATAGCGGTGGTGTAATATTGTTTTTGATCACTTTAAATATGAAAAATATATTAAATATGAAGACAATATAATCTTGAACATCGTGTTTGTAAACCAAATATATTTTAGTAGTTTTATAAAACGTGTATGTCAACAAATATTAATTTGCAGTAAAATCTTTGAAGATTTCGAAATAAAAAGTCTGCCTATTATGGATTCTCAAAACAGAATGTCACAGCTCTTCTCACAGGAAGCGGTAAAGTTCAGACAAAAATCAACTGGTACGCCACTTTTGGAACGGCGTATAATCCCACTTTTGTAATTTTTGTGTTTGGTCGGCTTGGTACGGCGTACCAAAAAAAGTTGGTACGGCTCTCAAAAGTACGGAGTATAACCTAGGGGTAAGAGTTTGTTGAAAATAGAATGTTACAAGTAAACAAAGATGTGAAAATTGAGCCTCATAGTGCTTCTTGTTATCAAATTTTCAAGAATGGGAGCTTAAACATTCTTTCAAAATGAAATAAAATTCTATAATAAATTGCAATACTAATTCGATATTGATATTATGTTACATCTTGTTGTCAACATTTCTACGCGCTATTTATAATACCTTACAGATATAGAATGAAAGAAAAGACGATTATGAATAAATTAGTTATTTTGATAGAAAAACGAAAACAACTCATTTTGCCAGATTCGTGATATGCATATTTAGTAAGAATTTATTGAAAGAGACACATTGATTTATAGAGTGGAAATGTTTAGTGCAGCTTCAAAGATATATAAATACCATAGCCTTTGCCCAATGGTAATATTTAATGGGGTTCGCGACAGTAGCCCCATTTTGAATTTATAATTAGTCATTTTTGTATGAAAAAAACAATTTAAAGATGGTAGCTTGTTTCGTAAGAACAAGCGGGAAATGTGAAAACGCAACGTTAACTCAATTGTTTTTAAATCTTGCTTTTGGATATTCAATCGAATCAGATATATCATAATGTTTATTGTCTCTAAGTACCTCAGTAGTGCTTGAAACGTTATTTTTGCTTAAAATGGCTAAAATGGTGTCAGCATGCCAGCATACATTTGTTTCTGCTTCTGAAGTGGGAGTTTTTTGTTGTGAAATTACAATGTTTACATTATGTAGTGACTTCCGACTCATAAAGCATTCAAACTCATTTCAACATAGCTTTTGATTTATAATTACTGTATTAACTCATCAAATGGCATTGGTGATTGTCTGTATTTTTGATCTAGCCATGTAAAGAGTAACCTAGCTATTTATGATCTAAAAGTCCAACGTATCATTTCACTATTTAGAAGTCTCAAAAATCTTTCCCACTGTTTAAAATCAATTGTTTTCAGATGTTGTCCATTAAACTAGAGGGCTTCTTTAAGATTCCTGAGAGAGCTGCCTTGAAATTAACTCAGTCTATTTTAATTGATTTTATGGGTTTTAATGAGAAAATGGGTATAATTATCCTTGTTCCTCTGATAAGAAATTAAATTGAAGAATTCATGTTATATTCGTCAAATAGCATCTCTACATATGTACGCCACTGTGGTACATAAATTGTTTGCTTGAAATATCCTGGAGCTCATTTGCCCCTTGTAGAGAACTGAATTTTCGTCATTAAATTGAGTATTTCCACTTTGATCCACTTTTGCCGGTAAACAAATATGGCGACCCCTTATTTTTATTTGTGATATAGAAAGCACACCATTTTTATATGAGCATCGTGATGTAAAGTACTGAAAATAGGTGAAAATGAGCACTCCACAGGGGGTCTCAATAGAGACAACCATGATTAGGTAGAGTCAAATTTTAAATATGCTATGTATTGATATATGTCTGATAGTCTTTCGTCAAAAAATCTGTGTCGCTCATGCATCCGTGTGATTTTTTGAAGAATATCAAACCACTGCGCAGATTTTGGTCCCCAAAATCAGTGGGGGTTTGAGCGACCCCTGTGTCCCAAATAATACGGTGACCCCTCATTTTTATTTCATATTTTCAGACTTCTATACTTTAAGAATGTTTCCACCAAATTTCAACTATTTATTATAGAATTGAAATTTGTCATTATGTGTAGCGAACCCCCTTAAATGCTCATGTTATGATGTGTGATGAAAAGGATTTTACTTATATAGAAAATGAACCTACTTTACCATGCTGTTTGATCGCGACATGAAATCTATCTTTGTCTGAATTATTTCGAATAAAAGACAATTTATATTTTATTCTTATCGGGTTTATTATTCTCCTTCGATGAAGTATGGCTGCAATATAGTTGTATGTATATAAATGTTGTCGGAGATCATGCCGCTCATAATTATTATTTGGATCTTATTTGGAAAATGGTAAGTTATATTTTAATAAATAATGCTTGCTATGATCGATTATTATATGCAACCTTTTTCAATTTTATTTTTGTAACACAAGGTTTGTTATACTCATATCCAAACTGTATCAACTATCGAAATATTTTTAGTTATGTTTTATGTTTTTTAAGTTGAAAGCTATTTTTGAACGCTAGAAATATTGTAATTATTATTGATCGCACTTTGTTTTCAACTCAATTTAAAATTTGTTGAATTATATATCATTTTATTAAACTTCATTAAATGTTGATGAGGAATAATTAGATTTAGACACACTATTTTATATTTCTAAACTGTAGCATAATACTGTGTCTTGTTCATATTGCTGAACAACGCAATGAAATCTGAATTATAATAACGTTTAAAACTCTTTCGTTAATTATGGAAATAAAATCTGAACACCAAAACCTGCCCTCTCGTAAACCAAACTGTTCACATATTTACATTCAATTATGAATTATGTAAACACTCTTGTACAATGTTTTGATTAACTAAGAATTAATAACTTTAAATACTCCGTATATTCTTCGATCGTCTCATCAAGTCTTGAATTGTTTTCGAATTTTTCGAACGCCGACGTCATTTCAAAATGTTCTTTAAAACTCTTATATTTTTGCGCCCCGCGCTAGATTGTTTATACCAAGACATACCAACGTAGTCTTGATTACAAAACAGATTGTTTTATCAATGTTCCCACAAATTATATATTAAAGCCATTATTTGAAAAGAAGTGAAATGTTTGTTTGTAAATATGAAAACAAATTATGAACTGCATTATGTTTCATTAATAAAGTAAAGATCTAAACTCTGACTAATTTTCGAGGCGTATTTGCCCCGCTCTAGATTGTTTATTTCACTATACGCTTCTTTGATTCTTCAAAACATATTTTGTTGGCTTTAGTTATTCTGATAATTCAATGCAATTCAGTATTTTGTATTATTTTCATTATATATCATAAAACGGATGGAATTATTTTGTTGACCTGCTCAAACCTTTTCTCGCAGCTTAAATTCAAAACGAAATATTTTCGTTCTGGAGATTTAAGTTTGAGTTCGATTTGGCCGCTAGATTATCAACCTATGAAATTTTTCAAATCTTTAAATTTGTTAATACAATGATACCAAATAAAATATCAGATGTAGTACATTACTTTAAAACAACGTCACAGCCCATACTTTTCATACAACAAATTTGTTACTGTACATGGTTATCTCAACACAAATGTTTGCATAATTTCCCGACAACGGATTATCTGTATTATTTCGCCAGAGAGACGTACATAAGACGCGGACAGACACAGAAATATCGAAATATAGTTATATACAAACAGACAGTATATTAGTATATAATAGATAATAATGTAATATTTTCAATCATATTAGTTTTGAGTAACAGTCCACTGGTGAGCATAAGTGCTTGTTTGTTTGAGGGACATAACGAATTTATAAACAGATACAAAGAACATGTGCGCACTGACAAGGAATATGCCACTGAGCTATTAGTGCACCGGTAGGTCTACATAATAGCAATAGTAAAAACAACACCGAGTGGGAGGGACGACAATCAACCTATAGGCCAATAAATCTCAAAAATTATCTTAATTATAACAATTGGAAAAATATATACTATATTAAAAACAGCGATATAGGTCTACAAAACTTGAAGTGCACATGACACAAAAAAAAATTAATGCAGATTCTAGTAGCTGAAGCTAAATGATGAAGAATGATGAAAATACCCTATTTTCGATCAGTCATTTTTCCAAACCTGGAACACAGTCAAATGACAAGAAGGCTTACTATAGGAAAAAGGTAAGTCAGAATAATAAAATTTGTATCTCCTTTCGTGCAAAAGTTTCTAACATCCAAGTCAGCTTTGTCCACACTTTTAGGACACCTTTTCTTCTTGAAATAAATATAATTTATTAAGAAATACATGAAATACGAGGGTTTTGAGTGGTTGGATTTACTTTTTTCTGTCAATAATGTGTCAATCATCCTCCTCGGCCTGCGGTCTGGACTATGAACTAGCTGTTTTAGGTACACATCACTTCCATTTGTGGCAGGCGATTGTCTTGTGTTTGCGCCTTTTTCGACAGAAAAAGCTATTTCAAATACTAAATGTCCCTGAATCTCACATGTTTCTCGGTTAAATGAACTTCAGAAAAGGTGTCCCAAAGGTGTGGGCATAGCTGACTTGGACGTTAGAAAACCTTTGATTTTGTGCGAAAGGAGATATCTACTATTTTTGAAAGTTTTTAATTGTTCTTTTCCTATAGTGAGCTTTCTTGTTATTTCGACTAGCGTTCCAAGCAGAATTCAACAGAAGTGGGGGTCCTGGGACCCTAGATCCTGGAAGGCTAGTGTTTACGCTAATTTACTTAGAATAATTACTTAACTTAATTATTAACAACGCTAGTCGTTCTTAGATATATATTACGTATTACTTTAGGTTAAATAGATATAAACGCTAGTCGTTGTTTGAATATATTGATTAATCTAAAGTTGTATTAATTGACGTAAGATTTTTGTATATATTTAATTAGTTACACCTACGAGTTTGTAAATATGTTTAGTTGTCAACTGATATTGATTATCAATTTGTTACGTTTAATAATTTAGCTATATGCATGTAAAGATTGAGTTGTAAGGAACCTTCCATGCATGTGAAGCTCTCATGACAAATTGTATATTAACTGGTTTAAATCGTATTTTAAACAGTTAGCATATTCAAGAACAAAGGTAATTATCTTAATTTTATGACTTGTTATTTATGTTTTATTATGATATTTCTTAGAATTGTATTAACTTATGAATTAATTAATTGTTATTGTTATTTAGAAAAACCAGATTACAGATTATACAGAATACTCAGAGGACGCTGGGTGTTGTCTACAGCTAGAGTAAATTCAGAAAAACATTGATAATTTTCTGATTTATAGGTCAACCCTCAACAGAAGATTTGAATCGTGACTGATTGAAAATAACGTAGAGTCTACATTTAAAATCACCGCCTATACGCGTCCAAACAGAAAAATCTTTTTCACCATTCTTCATCAATTAGCTTCAGCTATCCAAATCTGTTAAAATTTATTGGTGTCAGGTGCACTCTAAAGCATCACCTTTTTCATTCCACTGTAGTTTATCACTATTTGAAAATAAATTTTAATATATTTCAAGGCATTAAGTATCAAATTGCAGTCCCTATATATACTGTCTAGTACGATTACTAACTCAAGGCTTTTGAATTTTTATTAATTTTTCATATCTAATTTATCAATAACAATGAGATTTTGATATACTGTATTAATAATAATTCAATAATCAAATGAAAAAAAAGTGTGAACTTTTCGAAAGTATAAAATCTACGAACCTCTATAACCACTAGAGAATCATCCTAACAAAAGTTTTGGTTTACTACAACACCTATTCTAATTTAATAATAGTATCATCAAATGTTTTGGCAATCTATTTAATTATTCATTACATTGCTGTCAATGTGTGTCCTGATTTTAAAATTATAATTATAAATTAAAGTAACAAGATGAAATATACGTTATAAACAATGATATTCATTACTGATCTGTGCTAAATACAAATATAGTATAAAGGTAATATGTATTTACAAATTGAGCATAAAATTAAGGTTAAACTTAACTGCCTAAGATATCTAGAATTTGGCATAAGTGCTTGGATGGTGGGATACAGCCATTGTGGACACAAGCTCGTTGGAAGAGAGGCCTCAATCTCCACCACCAGACATCAGTCACACTGATAATACAGTGGAATCTAATATACTAACCTCTTTACCTCAATACTTGGGTAATGGGAGGAGGGTGGGAAAGAAAGCCTCACCTTCTTCCCGTTCATGATTGAGATTGATATTAGTGATACAGTTGAACAGATTATATGAACTATTGTAAGCTTGCAAGCAAGCAGTCACCGACATCAAGATGTCAGGAATAGCAACAACTGTGTGAGTATGACGCACATGAATATGCGAGAGATTCTGAGATGACGGTCTTGAGAATATTGATGAATTGGTGCAGACGTGGCTGACCAGAGAGATAATTTGACTGACGCTGAGGTCGAGCCGTAAGATGATATGCAAATGATTGCACGAGATATACTTGGCGCTGAGGCCAGAGCAGTATGATGATACACAAATGATTGCATGATATATGCTTGACACTGAGGTCAGAACAATCTGATGATATGCAATGATTGCACGAGATATGCTTGACGCAGACGTCAGAGCAGTATGATGATATGTGAATGAATGTATGAGATGTGCTTGACGCTGAGGTCAGAGAAGTATGATGATATGACATAATTGCACGAAAGCAGATCTAAGCCTTACATGCCCAGTTGAATATGTGATCCTGTGACCTACTTAATATCTATTCCCAGGCCACTACCGTGACTGACATGTCATGTCAATCACCTGTATACATGCATATTGTACTACTAACTACTTGCTAAAATGAATCTTTAATTGTTATAAAACGGAAAGTGATTCTCTTGTGATCCTTAGAGAGGTTGACAGATCATTATACAATTTGGTCCAAGAGAAAGAAAAAGATTTTCTGGCATAGGCCTATTCTGTTTCTATTTTTTGTAATACAATGGAATTTCTGCATTTATGGATGATTTAAATCATGCAAATGAAACTTGAAATAATTAATAAAAGTAGGTAATACTTTTTCATTTATACATGTGCGCAAACAAGTTTGCATGCACAAAATTTTTTTGACAATATAACAGACAGTAACTTTTAAATGTAAAGTTAGAAAAGTTAAAAAATCATCTATGATGTAGCAAATCATATTTTTGTGTTACTGTTATTTAGTTTTGCTTGAATTCCAATCATGATTTATGAAATAATAAGGAAATAGAACATTGTTGAGCAGACAACCAGATTACTGAACATCGAATAATATACTATTCATATACTAAAGGTTAAACAATCAGACACAACAATTGAAGTATCAACTATGGAATAGTAACCAAGGTCAACCAATAACAAAATGTGGTGAACCTAGTAGTATAATGTATATATTATATTTTAATAATAATAATATATGGCGATAGAGTTTATATTATTATATTATTATATATATTATATATTATTATTATTATTATTATTATATTATTATTATTATTTACCGCTCTGTCAAATGAAGACATAGAGCCCTATATTATCTGCTATTAGATAAACATAAATTTTATTATATTAGCCTATATTTTATAAGCACATGAAAAGTGATTTGATTTATGATTGAGTGAAAACAAATGATTATATCAGCCATGTGAAAATAAGCTTGTTTACAAATACTGTTGTGATGATGATGATGATGATGATGATGATTGATGACTCACCGCATGTGATAATACCACTTTTCAAATCATTGTAGGATTTTTCACAAGACAAGACATTTTCTTGGATTGCAATCACCTCTGGTTCGTCAATTAACTTTGTTAAATAATCAGGATATACAACAGGGATTGAGTATTTTCTTGCTCTTTCACATTTGAATGAATTATCAGCAATATCTTTATCACCGGCAACAACATAGGAAGTCTAAAACAAAGCATCATGCTGCAATCCATGAATAAGAACATTTGGTCAAGTTAGCAGGATCGGGTAATCAGGTTAAAATCAAATACATAGGATTTGAATAGATTTGAATAGATTGCCTAGTGATCGCGTAGGCGTGAAACACAGAGAAATCAAACACGATTGTCTGATCTCTGACTACCGGTAGTATATTTTAGAAATTATTCAAAACTCAGCTGTAATAGCATTGATCCCTATGCTCAATCAGTAAGACAACTTACATTACATATATAAATATAGCCTAGGATTATAAACTCACATGGAACAAACATTTACAAAATTTAGAAAGACCTGCTTTAGACTGTTTTCAAGAGTGAAAGAAATTTTATTTTATTAAGTTAACTTTTATACTATAAATTATTAAGTTAACTTTTATACTATAAATAATAAATTTATTTCTAATTTATGACTTAAGCTTACTAAGATACCTAATTGTAAGCCAAAATAAATCAAAATTTTTGTTTCATAAGATAGAATAAGAAATTGACTTAAAATAATTTAGATCGTATTGAATCTGATTGACCATTTAGGCTTGGTTGTAAGTCCCCAATGAATAGCATCTCATATACGAGACAGTCCCATATGGATCTGCAATGTTTTAAAACTTTAAAATCATCGACTACATCGTCTGTTGTTTGATTGTGTTGTTGTTATACTATGCCGATGACACTATTGCCATAGCAACAAACAATGACGAAGCTAATCGATTTCTCGACATTTTGAATCAAATCCATCTATCTATTACTTTCATCATGGAGACACAAAGAAACAATAAATTTCCCTTTCTTGGATTACTTTTAGAATGCAATGGAGAATTTATTGCATTTTCTAGGAAACTGGCCTATATATACTTTTATGTTATCTACTTTATCTTCGTATTTTGCTATGTTATGAAAGAATACTGTACCTGTATTAGATGTAAATACATCAGATTCTGTTCAAACCTGATCACTTCATGGTTTAGGCATGAAATAGGTTAACATACAAATTAAATGTCAATCTACTTTATGAATCACAAATCAAAGTACAAGCTGTGCATTATTTTTGAACTTCTAGCAGTTAAATGTTTTTTCATTTTCAAATTTCACCCAGCGAAGCAAGTACACCTCACTAGACTAATCACATTTAAGATAATTGTGTAACTGATTATATAGTCCGCCGGCCCACTTCTAAAGTCTTCAAAGAATACAAACTTAAGTTACCGGAATTTCTCCTAGGAAGATGTTTTGAAATAATTGTGATTAAAGTGATAAATAATTTGATATTTTACCTGATACATATGTTTTTATGCTGCAGAAGGTTATCAATTCACGCCATAAACTTTGTGTTTTTTCGAAGGCAAATCGGCCTTCTCCATTTTGAAAATTGAAATTTACCGCCCTTCCATGCGCTCGTTCCAGTACTTTTCGTTCGCGTTACTATGGTTTCGACTACTAACAATATGGCAGCTTGATATTCGATACGTCTTGATATTTGATATTTGACCTTTGTAATTTGTTACGAAATAAAAATTATCGCGAAGGGCAGGTTGATCATGCATTATGTTTAGTTGTTTTTTGGCTAAACAGTTATTCTTATATTCATAAAGAGTTATATATTATGATATATGTTAGAAATGAATTGAATTGAATATGGAAAATGTAGAGAATCTGATTGAATCTGAGTTATCTAGTGGTAACATTGAAGACAACAACAGTGCAGAAGGTAAGAACACTTTGGCTTTATCCAATCGTTTGTCAGGTTTTGACTGTAGAAAACATCAATTTAAAGTCTTAATAAATTGTAGATGAGAGGTCAGAATTGACCACCAAAGCTGCAAAAGTACGTATTCCTGGTATAAAGACAAAAAGACTCAGTTGGAATGGATGTCTTTGTGATTGCACCGAAAAAATAAATACTCCAGAATTCAGAGGTAAACATATGTTGATCAGGTTTAAGGTCAAAACGTTACTGCAAAAATAATTATCTGCATATTAAAATTTCCGATAACTATGAATTGGAAATTTTTGCATAAATATAGGCCAATATAGATATATTTATTTTCAATTCATTTCATGTGAAAATGTGACTATTCAATTGCAAATTATATACGGGTGCCGAAGGGATATATACATTAATTACAAGATCGACCACTTTAGACGGTCCATAACCTCTAGCAATTTATAATTATTCCATCTTATGAGTTTTAATTTATAGCCCCCCCCCCCTAGGGCCGGATCTGGAACAACTTGAAACTATAATTCAACTGAATTATCTGACTCAATCTACCAGACCGCTAGCAATGTCAATTATTTTTCAAAATAAATATTTGATTATTTAATTCTTGTATGTTCGGTATAACTTGAAATTAATCTGCTTATCTAACTTATGCTACCTAAAATTTATTGAAAAAATATTCAAGTTAATTAATTTATTCTATCCGGTGTAGATCTACGTCAATTTCATGAACAGAGTTGGAGTACATTCATAATTGCCGCTAAAAAGCAGAATGATAAAATTTGGAAATTTGTCGAACCTGCCAGTATTGGAAAGCCTAAAGGATATTACCACCGTCGATGCTTCCAAAGATATGTTCAAAAACGAGTCATAGAAACATTGGCCGAACAAGATGAAGCAGATCAGGCTTCTGAAATGGAATTGTCGGGAAGTGATTCAGACCATGAAGTTCCTTCCAAAAGATCTTCCCGCCAGAGCACCAAAAGAATTGATAAATCAAAATGTATATTTTGTCAAGGTTAGTAATCCGGCTATAATAATAATATTTTATATAATATAGCGCTATTTCAATAAAAATATCCAATAGCGCTTTTAAATATATACAATTAAAAATGGTAAAAAGGGATATAAAAATAAATTGTATTTATTGGCTATGGTAGTATAATCCTTAAATATAATCGGACGATATATGATATATATACAGGCTCTCCTTCAAATGACATGAACGTGAATTATATGTATGTCTTTATAGATGAAAAGAAAAGAAAAGTACCCAAAAGTTCAAGAAAAATCGTTGAGCCACTTACAAGATGCACAGGTAGTGCAAATGCCACAGCTGGAGAATCCAAATTAATATATGTTGCAAAGCTTCGAAAGGACCACGATCTTTTGAGGGAGCTGGAAGGTGGGCCAGCGGTAGATCCGATAGCAGGTGATACCCTGTATCACAACTCCTGTTATTCTAACTACACACACAAAAAAGCTGTAGATAAACTTTTGTCTGAGCAAAGTGGGGTATGTGAGAAAGTTATTCACATCGACTCCTATACCGAGGCATTTACCCAAATTGAACCAATATTAAACGAAATAACGGAAGGTCAGAAAATTATGTCATTGACAAATTTGCGTAAATTATACATTGAAGAACTCTCGGCAATTAATGGCTGTGATTCATCAATATCGTATAGATCCGAACGTTTGAAAAAAAGGATCTTAAGCCGCTTTGACAATCGTATCGAATTTTTCCAACCAAAAGATCGAAGAAAATCCCAAATTCTATTTGCGTCAGATATCCAACGCACAAAACTTCTCTCTTTTTTTGAAGCAGCTTCATACGAAAGTATAGCTAATGGTGACGGTGAAGAGAATGAGGAGACCAGTGACATTGATCAATTTTCTCTCAGATTAGGTGGTACTGTATCAGCCGAACAAGAAGCAATGAAAATAATTTTTGAATCCGCATCAGTCATTAGGGCCACCATTCTGAAATCTAACTTCACCTCTGTTTGGCCAAATTTAGGTAGTGACCTAATCAGCAATTCTGATTCTTTGCCAATTATTCTATACAATTTTTTTTCCTGGGTTATACATGGAGTCGAAAAAACTTCAGAATTCACAATGGAAAGAATAATCTTAGAAAAAAAACTTGAAGTGAGAGTTAATTCTATTGCGTCTGATTTACTGTTTGCTACGTCTCAGAGTCGCAAAGTCTCACCAAAACATATTTTATTGGCTACTACTATCCACCATTTGACTAGAAGTGAAAAAATTATCACAATATTAAACAGAATGGGGCATTGTATTGCTATGTCTCAGGTGCATGAAATCAACACAAAATTAGCTGAACAGCAATTGAACCATCTAGAAAAAAATACGTATCTACCCACCACCGTTTCATTCGGTCCTTGGACAACATTTTGTTGGGATAACAATGACCTATGTGAAGAAACCCAGACTGGATCAGGTACGTTCCATTGCACTATGGGCATTGTTATCCAACGCCGTACCTTTGGGCCCCAAGGGTTTGTAGAACAAACAAAGCGTTCAAGGAGGAGGTCCTTACAGAGGGCTTTTCCACCTGTTCTCCCTTTCATCCCTGAAAAAAAAGTAAATTCTAACTCTGAGAATTCAATTTTTGATTACGAAGCAAAATCTTTGTCTTATGAAAGCTTGCAATTAGTCCCTTTCAAAATAGATCTTCTTTGGCTTATTTGCCGTTATGTCGAATCCCTGCAGGTCCCTAAGACCAATAGAATTCCTTCATGGTCCGGCTTTAATTCGATAATCAGCAAACCTAAAATCAAAAGCAAGGTCAGTTATTGTCCTGTAATTAATGCTCCGCCGACACACCTTGATACAGTCTATACCCTTATGGTTAGATCTGTTTCAATGGCTTCTGCACTAGGGCAACCCAATACCGTTATTGTCATGGACCAGGCTGTTTATGCCAAGGCAGTAGAAGTGAAGTGGAAGTGCCCTGGAGAGTTCAAGTCTGTTGTTTTGCGTCTAGGAGGGTTCCACGTTGCTTGCACCCTGTTGGCTATTATAGGAGTTAGATTTAAAAACAGTGGACTATTTGAGGTAATGATTGAGTCCGGAATTCTTGCCCCCGGTTCTCTTAATGGTGTTGTTTCTGGCAAGCATTACAACAGGAGTTTAAGGTGCCATAAATACGTTGCAGAAGCAATGTGCAGACTGATGTTCGAAGAGGTTGATTCTGGTGAGGAGGTGTATATTAACAGCGATGGAGTAAAAGACAATATTTTTACTCCACTTTTAAACGGCAATAACGATCCTCTTGTTAACGACGTTGAAAGAAACGATACATTAATTCGCTTAATGACGATTTTGGGCAAACTCAAAAAGTTTGAATCTCCTGTTTCAAAAATGTGGTTATCTTATGTTGATATTGTTTTTTTACTTTTGAGATTCATCAGAGCCACTAGAAGCGGAGATTGGAAGCTCCATTTGGCATGTGTTCATGACATGTTGCCTTGGTGCTTTGCGTATGACAGACCCAATTATTCTAGATACATGAGCCTTTATTGGTTTGAAATGGCCCAACTAAATGAAACACATCCAGCTGCGGCACAAGCCTTTGAAGATGGTGAGTTTTGTGTCCAGAGGTCACCGCATTCTTTTTCTCAGGTACCCGTTGACCAAACAATTGAACAGACCCTCAACAGGCAATCAAAAACACCAGGTGGAATCGTTGGTATCAGTTACAATGATGCTGCAGTACAACGATGGACTCTGACAGCTCATGAAAGAGCTTCATTGTCAAGTCAATGCTGTGAGCTAGTAAATCTGTTTGATGCCGATGAAGACGGGCACAAAGATTGTCGGCAAAAGGTGAAGGAGAGAGACGAGGGTTGTATTCAGAGTGTTATTGGTGCTATTAAATCATGGTCCAATCCCTTTAAAGGACAAGATGACAATCAGAAGATTTACAATATCGCCTCCGGGGTAGTTGCTCCTTTGAACGTTCAGAAAAGTATGGATCAAGCTAAGGAAATTGGTATGAAGCAATTTCAATCATTTATTAGAGATAGATTAGTCAATTCTAATGTTAATTTTAACGAACCAATCCGTAAAAATAAATTGCTAACTTTTACATCCATAATTGCTAAAAGAAAAACAAAATTAGGATCAAAGGAAATTCTTTTAAAGGCTGATGTCGCCTTGTTCGCACGATTTGCAGCTCTTGCTCAATCAAGATCTATGAACCTCAAAGATGTCATGTCTTACCCACTAGGGCCGTTGCCATGGTCACTGTCAAATCCGGATGGTACCATGTGCAAAACGGATAAATCCTCGATCATTAAAACCCTAGAAGAATCGTTCCCTTGTTCCATTGTTTCACAGCCAGAAAAAGCTATATTTATTATAGATGGAATGGCTTTACTACAAAGTTTTCCTGGCCTCGGTCGTTCCGCATTATTTAAGGATTATGCTTTGGCGATTCTAAAATCTATTCTTAGAAAACAACATCAGACCTCTAAGAGAATCGATGTTGTTTTTGATACTTACCCAGATGATTCCATAAAAACTAGTGAACGAGCGAGGAGAAGTGGAGAATGCAAGATTGTGATAAGAATAGGCAATGGTGATCAAAAAGGACCCCATAGCTGGACAAATTTTTTAAAAGTCAGCGAGAATAAATGTAACTTAGTCAATTTTTTAATCACTGAATGGCAGAACTCTTCGTACTCTAATGTTATTGGTTTCAATATTTTGTATGCAACTTCAGGTTCTCGTTGTTGGCAATTGTCTTCTTTAAATGGGAACGTTTCTTGTCTCCCTGTTGAATGCCTTGCCAGCAGCCATGAAGAGGCTGATACCCGTTTATTTTTACATGCTAAACATGCTGCGATGTCTGATGCTGATTGCAATACAATCATAATTGAATCACCTGACACTGATGTTGCAGTTATCGGCATCAGCGTAGCACAGCATTTCCAGTGTCAATTATTATTCAAGCATGGCATCAAGCATCGTATGCAGTTCTTAGATCTTACTTTAATATCAAGCTCTCTGAATGAAAAAGCCGAAGGACTTATAGGGATGCATGCTTTGAGTGGGTGTGACTCTGTAAGCTCCTTCAAAGGGAAAGGGAAAAAAACAGCTCTGAAATTATTTTTTGATGGTAAATTTGATAATTTATTCTCTACCTTGGGCACCCAATTCTCTTCTATTCCTTTGATTGATGATTGCGAAGAGTTTGTTTGCGCTCTTTACGGAAAGTTTAATATTAAATCTGTGAACGAAGCTCGCTATCAATTGTTTTGCACAAAAAACTGCCAAAGTGCACAGCTTCCACCATGTCGAAGTACACTTGAATTACATCTTGAACGAGCTAACTATCAAGCGGCCGTATGGAGAAGATGTCTGGTAGCGAACCCCACAATCCCTAGTCCGATTGGGCACGGATGGGAAAAGGAAGAAAACATAATTGATATTCTATGGCTAAAAGATCAACCAGCTCCACGTGAACTCCTGGCATTAATTTCTTGTGGTTGCAAAAAAGACTGTTCAACTAATGCCTGCTCATGTCGATCAAGTGCATTAATGTGCACCGATGTATGTGGGTGTAGTCTTAATTCAGCTTGCATAAACAGAAAAATCAATGATACCGCCGACACTGAAGATTTACCATCAGAAGGAGACGATGACAATTCATCTGATAGCGAATAATTACGTTATAGTTTCCATCCTCGTTTTATTTGCTTCGTTTAATTTTAAACTGTTACCGCAAGTAATTTTCTTATTGGAGAGATTTTTACTGCTGTCCGAATTTTACAAAGACGTTTAATAAATACAAAGTGTATAAGTATTATATTTTACACACTGCATTTTTTGTATCTCGTTTTTTATAGTAATGTATATATAGCTAATATCAAAGCATGCATATACTGTATGGCCAGTATTTTTATAGTCAATCAAATTTAACGTAGCATGCTATATCTTTTTTACCGACCATTTACTGAAATGGTATGTGTCTTGTGATGACATTGCCTGATTTTTTGTATCTCGTTTTTTATAGTAATATATATATAGCTAATATCAAAGCATGCATATACTGTATGGCCAGTATTTTTATAGTCAATCAAATTTAACGTAGCATGCTATATCTTTTTTACCGACCATTTACTGAAATGGTATGTGTCTTGTGATGACATTGCCTGATTTTTTGTATCTCGTTTTTTATAGTAATATATATATAGCTAATATCAAAGCATGCATATACTGTATGGCCAGTATTTTTATTGTCAATCAAATTTAACGTAGCATGCTATATCTTTTTTACCGACCATTTACTGAAATGGTATGTGTCTTGTGATGACATTGCCTGATTTTTTGTATCTCGTTTTTTAAAGTAATATATATATAGCTAATATCAAAGCATGCATATACTGTATGGCCAGTATTTTTATAGTCAATCAAATTTAACGTAGCATGCTATATCTTTTTTACCGACCATTTACTGAAATGGTATGTGTCTTGTGATGACATTGCCTGATTTTTTGTATCTCGTTTTTTATAGTAATTTATATATAGCTAATATCAAAGCATGCATATACTGTATGGCCAGTATTTTTATAGTCAATCAAATTTAACGTAGTATGCTATATCTTTTTTACCGACCATTTACTGAAATGGTATGTGTCTTGTGATGACATTGCCTGATTTTTTGTATCTCGTTTTTTATAGTAATATATATATATAGCTAATATCAAAGCATGCATATACTGTATGGCCAGTATTTTTATAGTCAATCAAATTTAACGTAGCATGCTATATCTTTTTTACCGACCATTTACTAAAATGGTATGTGTCTTGTGATGACATTGCCTAATTATAAATTACTACTATTATATAATAATAAGATAACTACTTTCTATGCATTCGTACACTGCATATTGAAAATAGTTTTATAGTCAGTTAAAATTGATACTGCATCCTTTGTATTAATTAGACTATTAATGATGAATAGGGTGTCTCTAATTATGGTGCATTTTTATTTTGTATACTACCTATACATTTGAATATACCGTTATCACGAATCATTATAATAAAGTATTTCAAGTATTATAGTTATTCCTAAATAGATACTTTCGATACATGAATAATATTAACATTCTATTTTCAATCAAGAAAGTCTATGGATGAAGACTGCAGACTTGTTATCACAGTCACATTACAAGACTCGTGAATAATACATCGGTAATAATTGAACAACATTTATGGCCTATAAAGTATATATATTCTCATAATCATCCAGAATGGATTATCATTCTATAATTATGTTACGATTTACCATACGGCAAATGCGAACAATAATTTGAACATTTTCAACTTAATCATTTATCTAATTATTTTATGTAAATAATGTTGAACAACTGCATATCTTGCTACGTGGCCAATACACATTATCGGTCTGTTTACTTCTTTTACAAGTCATTATTCGTTTGTATTTGTACTAACTTTGCCAAACATTTATGCTTTCAAGCGGCTAATAATTAAATGATTCAAGAAAAATGATGTTAAATTTGTAGTTTTTCATGTTCTTTCGGATAAAGATGTAGTGATGTATTCAAATTAGAATGCGATACTTTTCAAGTTGGGAAGAAGGACCGAAATTGATAAGAAAAGTTAGATCAAAACAAAGATCTGCCATATTGTTTATAGTCAAAACCATAGCAACAGAACGAAAAGTACTGGATCGAGCGCGTCCAAGGATCGGAAAATTCAATTTCAAAATGGAGATTGCACATTTTACTTTCAATTTCTTAATACAAACCGTAGACAGATTTAGTAACCTTCTGCTTCACCCAAACATGTCTAACAGGTAAAATAATATATTTCATATGTTTTTATTTTCAAATATCTAAAAAAATCTTCCTCGGACGGATGTAGGTAACTTGAGTTTCGTCAAATAGCTATTGGCCGGCGGACTAATACAGAGATATGTGCACAATTCATTGTGATGACACCTTAGCGCGAAGGAGTCCTGGTAACGAGTAGAATGTAAAATTTGAAAAGAAACCTTCGCGCATACAGGTCTGTTGAGGCATAGATTATAGAATACAGGGGGTTGGCAACTAAGGTCTGGGCACGAAATATGTTTTTGTTTGAGATTTTCCGGAAACACGTGATCTTCACCAGAAACAGAATTTCGTCAAGTGAAATTTTTTCAAGTGTCATTACAGCAATGCGGTCAACTGTTCTACTCATTTTATCATCGTTCATATCTTTAAGCTGGCTAGTAAAAATACACTTGATTATTCCATTATTTTAAATGGGTGGTCAATTAAATAGCAACGGTTTTCAGTACTTCGAATTTCTTAAACGTGGAAGGCAACGAAGAAAATGGTGAATCAATCGATGAAAGTTCAGAAGAGCGCGCCTACAGAAAAGTTAACGTTGTGCAATTGCTAAAGGATTTGCAAATCAGAAGGCGGTTTAACGGTATCGGTAGCCCTTCACACACAATCAAAACACACTGATATAAAATTGTCCATCGATGAAGATGAAGGTAAGTTCACGGGAAAATGAATCTGCTCTTCTCAAAAGTTACTACGAATGAGTTATTTCCTCAGACAAATCTGGAGATTATGAGTCAAATATATTCAACAATTTTTGTCTATTCCCTACAAATCTGCTCGTTAGTAATAAAAACATCTATCTGAAATTCATTACGTGGATGAGCACCTTCGGAAAGTTTATTTAGTATCGTTGTGGAAGTGTGAAAATAATTTCGTAATTAATCATAAGGACATCAGATGAACTCTTGAAGCAAACAAACTTTGAATGTTTTGCAAAAGCCAAACGTTTAATCTACCTGGGATGTAGCAGTACAACACTCTGGTTTAGAAGATAACAATACTGATGAAATTATTTGTATTTGTCTACAAAGTATTATAATTTAATATATGAAGTGAGATAATTTTCGTACACGAACGACCTGGGATTACTGCTTGTAACTTGAGAGAGAAACTGGAATTGAAAAAGAAATCGCTAAGGAACAAATTAAAAGAAAATTCAAACTCTAAAGTAACAGCAAGTCAACATTAATTTGAATAATAAGGTGAACATCCATAATTTGATATTGTGTAAAATGCATTGTAAATGTAAGTGTAACATAACATGATAATAAATGTTGTACATCGACACTGAATGTTTTTAAAAGTGTTTTAACTTTCCAAAACAGTTATCGATATTTGCACCATATCTTGTTTATTCTGTGTATCGCTTGCTAAATTTTTGTAGTGTATTCATTGTATTCCCTCTGCTGTGATACATACACTATCCTTATTATTTGTTATGTGATGAAAATTGTTGAGTGTATTTTGTGCAAGTTGTATGTCGCATGCCTATATAGGCTGCTTAGCTGTAAACTGTAGGCCTATCCCTGTCATTTAGAAGCGCAATTATTTTTCAGTGATCATTTCAGCTTGATTGTGATTTGTTAGTTATAAGAATATTTGTAGATTAATTCAATCACGACAATCACATACATTTTCTTTTTCAAAGTTACAAACATTAATTTGCAAATTGCAAAAGCGATCAAAGCAATATTTTGGTGAAATATACCGCAAAACATGGTGAATAAATTGGCCATATCTACTCGCTATTTGGTTTAAGCGTAATTAAATTGTCATGGACATTCAAAGTAAGCTCTATTTAACATTGTCAAAACATAAAACTTCAAAAAAATATTGAGCAACGTAGGATATTATAGTATGCAAGTTAGGAAGATTACAAGGTTTTGACCACATCGTTGTAATCTACTGTCGAGTCAAGATCACGTGACTTCGTTTCGCGCCAAATTCGACATAATCTGACAGCGCAGCCGAGAACAATAGAGTTGCCAATCCCTGTATTCTATAATCTATGGCTATGGTAAATGTTGGTACTACATTCCCTGGTGGAAAATGATCAGTAACAAAGCATGACCATTTTAAGTTCCTAAGAGTGCCTAAGTACGGTAACAAGCAACAAGACTCATATTAACATTTAGCACCATTTCCAGTGTTATATTTACTATTTGTTTTGAAATCTTCTTCAAATCTTTCTGCCAATAAATATATAGTGCACAAACTACAGGTAGAAACATGTTTTGTTAATAGCGTGCAGAAACGTTTTGATAACTCTCAGATTGGATATGAAATATTTCAAAAGAAGATTTGATAGGTTAGGAAATTTTACGATTTTTTAAAGAGTTCGCCCACCTCCCTTCACATTTGTCGTAATATGTAATTACGTAGTACTAATATATAATCTTATTCTATGCATGCGCTGCTGTATATTACACAGTTGTTAACATTTATGATCATAATAGAGTTCACAGTTATTGAAGCTGGTTGTGTTCTTTGTGTGTTACTATTATCATAAGACATGGTGTCAGATGTTTAAATTATTATAATTACAAGATTGACTAAGTTAGTTCGCTGATCAATAATTGATTACGCCAAATTGCCTACATAAGAATGGCTAAATACACACAACCAGAGAAGTTTGACTTCAAAGCCGAACATTGGGAGGATTGGCTTGAAGATTTTAGATGGTTTATGAGAGCAACAGAGCTTACACAAAGCCGAAGGAGAGAGTCAGAGAGATGCGCTCCTATACTGCATGGGTACAAAAGATGCCGTAAAAATCCTGAAAACATTTACATGGGATACCAAACGTATAGCAAAATCGGATGGTACATTTGAAACACTGAGAGAAAGTGACAATAACTTTGAAACAGTGACAAGAAAATTTACAGAATATTTTCTACCTAAAAGAAATCTACACAAGAGAGCAATTTTTCAAACTCGTACTCAATTGGAAAACGAAACGGTTGAAGAATACGTGCGAGAATTACAAAAGTTAATATAGCATTGTAAATATCTTGACGCAGATGAACAAGTTAGAGATAGAGTAGTGATTGGATTGCGTGATGCTCAAGTGAGACAAAAGTTGCAATTGACTGCTGATTTAACATTGTCTAAAGCAATCACAATCGCTCGTCAAACAGAAATGGTAAAACTTCAGATGAAAGAACAAAATAAAGCTAGTTCAAGTGAAAATGATCTACAAGAGGTTAAATATAAGAAAAACAAAGGAAAGAGATTTCAGAACAATAGACAACAATGGAAAACAACGGAAAACAATCGAAAAACTCAAAAGCGAATACTGGAGATTGTGGTCGCTGTGGTAGAAATCACAAAAAGGGCGTTGTCCAGCACATGGTAAGACGTGTCATAAATGTAAAAATACAGGACATTTTGCCAGTAAATGTAGATCTACTAATATAAGAGAAGTAGCTACAGATAATGACAGTAGTGATAATGATAGTGGTACCCTATTTCTTGATGCATTATTTGCGAAAGCAGATATTGAGAGATGGACAGTCCAATTAGAAATTTCAAAGACAAATGTTAATTTCAAAATCGATACTGGAGCAGATGTAACTATCATGAGTGAAAGTTCATTTGATTTGTTAAAAGTGAAACCAACATTATCACAATCTAAGATGAAGTTAACGTCACCAGGGGGAGATGTATCTGTAAAAGGCTTATTTACTACCACTTTACATAAAAATGGCAAGAGATCGCAAGTAAAAATTTACGTATGTGATGGTCCCAAGAATAATTTACTAAGCCGAGAAGCATGTATAAATTTGGGATTAATTGCACGATTAGACGAAACAGAAATATTTGATAGCCATGGTTTAATGGATACTGCTCCTGTAAACATTGTATTAAAAGCAAATATGTTTTGTTAATAGCGTGCAGAAACGTTTTGATAACTCTCAGATTGGATATGAAATATTTCAAAAGAAGATTTGATAGGTTAGGAAATTTTACGATTTTTTAAAGAGTTCGCCCACCTCCCTTCACATTTGTCGTAATATGTAATTACGTAGTACTAATATATAATCTTATTCTACGCATGCGCTGCTGTATATTACACAGTTGTTAACATTTATGATCATAATAGAGTTCACAGTTATTGAAGCAGGTTGTGTTCTTTGTGTGTTACTATTATCATAAGACATGGTGTCAGATGTGGGATAACTACTCTATTTTGGTATATTAACAAACCGTCTGATATACTGAGCTCTCCTTTGGCTAAAGCATACGGTTTTAAATCATTATTAATATTTTCGGTTAAAGGCCAGTTAGTATTAATATAATAAATCACTTTCTGTAATACTTGATCCTTCGCTGTCTCCTCCCTTAAACTTGATAATCTTTTAGAACTAATGGGTAAGGAAGACATTACATAATCAACATATGCTTCCACCTCCAATGCTTGTGATTTTTCAATATCTGATGGTATAATTATACTTCTCGATAAAGCATCGGCAATAACTAATTCTTTTCCAGGTACATGACGTACTCTAGGATTAAATCTCATTAACCTCATTAATAATCTTTGGCAACGTATAGGGCATTTATCTAAATCTTTCGTAGTCATCAAGGGTACTAAAGGTTTGTGATCCGTTAATAGTTCGAAATCGTTTAAACCAATTAAATACTTGGAAAATTTCTCACATGCCCAAACACTAGCAAGACACTCCTTCTCAATTTGTGAGTATCTCTTCTCAGCATCTGTTAACCTTCTTGAACAGAATGCAACAGGCATTAGACCATCGTCGTGTCTTTGTAGAAGTACTCCACCAAGACCGTAAGAACTGGCATCTGCACTAACAATGATATCTTTGTGAACATCATAGTATTGTAATGATGGAAGTTTTAATATTAAATCCTTTACTTTAGCAAACGCTTCATTTTGCACTGGTCCCCAGTACCAGCTAATATTTTTCTTCAGTAAATCACTTAACGGCGACAATACACTGGACAACTCTGGTATAAATCTTGCTAAATAATTAAACATACCAAGCACAGTTCTTAATTCAGATACACATGTTGGTATTGGTAGATCTCTTAAAGCTTGTAATTTATTTGGGTGCGGCTTAATTCCTGCCCCACTTATTAAATGTCCAAAATAAACGATTTCTGATTTATTTATTTGACATTTTTCACGATTTAATTTTAAACATGATATTCGGACACGCTCATAAACAGCTTCTAAATGTTCATCATGCTCTTTTTGTGTTTTGCCATATACAATTATGTCATCCATTATTACATCACATCCTGGTAACCCCTCTAGCAACGCTTGCATTTTCTTTTGAAATATTTCAGGGGCGCTAGTAATACCCATTGGAATACGTTTAAAACAATAACGACCAAATGGAGTTATAAAAGTAGTTAATAGTTTACTCTTATTATCTAGCGGAATTTGATAATATCCACCTGATGCATCTAGGGCTCTAAAATGTCTTGCATCAACTAATTTAGGAGTAATATCATCTAAATTAGGTAGCATTAAGTGTTCTCTTTTAACATTTGAATTTAGATGTTTATAGTCAACACAAATTCTTACCATTCCATTCTTTTTCTTAACAGGAACCATTGGAGCGCACCAATCAGTAGGAATATCAACTTTTTCAATAATACCATTGTTTTCCATTCTATTGATTTCGTCTTTAACCATCTCCATTAACGGAAATGCAATTCTCCTTGGCGTAGCCAAACAATATGGTTCTATATTTGCTTTTAATACAATGTTTACAGGAGCAGTATCCATTAAACCATGGCTATCAAATATTTCTGTTTCGTCTAATCGTGCAATTAATCCCAAATTTATACATGCTTCTCGGCTTAGTAAATTATTCTTGGGACCATCACATACGTAAATTTTTACTTGCGATCTCTTGCCATTTTTATGTAAAGTGGTAGTAAATAAGCCTTTTACAGATACATCTCCCCCTGGTGACATTAACTTCATCTTAGATTGTGATAATGTTGGTTTCACTTTTAACAAATCAAATGAACTTATTCCACATGATAGTAAAAACTACATTTTAGAAAAATTGCATGAAAGTCATTTGGGGATTACTAAATGTAGAAATAATGCTAAAAACACGGTGTGGTGGCCAGGTATTTCAAAAGATATTAATGACACTGTTACCAGATGTAAGAAGTGCCAACAGAAACGACCGAGTCAGAAGAAAGAGCCACTAAATCCTACTCCTTTACCTTCCAGATCGTGGGAGAAAATCGGTACAGATTTATTTGAATGGAATAAAAAGACATGTTGTTGTAGCTGATTATTACTCGCGATGGATTGAACTTAAACAATTAACAGCCACTCGTACAGCCAATGTGGTTGCAGCATTAAAATCTATCTTCGCCATAAATGGAATTCCTGATGAAGTTGTAAGTGACAATGGACCTCAATTTTCATCGGATGAATTTGAAGAGTTTGAAACCAACTATGGATTTTGGCACAATCCTTCAGCACCATATAACCCACAAGCAAACGGGGAAGCTGAAAGATCAGTCCAAACAGCAAAGAAAATATTAGATAATGATGACGTAAATATTGCATTACTACTATACCGTACAACTCCGCATTCAGCAACTGGAGTTAGCCCATCAATTGCGCTAATGGGTCGGCAATTACAGAATAAGTTACCATCAATTAATAGAAATTTGATGCCTGTCAATCCAAATGACAAAGATATTAGAAGAAAAGATAATGAGTCTAAAAGAAAGAATAAAACTTATTATGATAAACGTCATGGAACAAAAGATTTACCACAATTAAAAATTAATGACGATGTCAGAGTTAAATTGGATCATGAAAAAGGTTGGAAAAAAATTGGCAAAATTATTCATTGTAATTATGATAGAAGATCGTATACAGTTAAAACGACTGATGGTTCGGAATATATACGTAATAGACGTCATTTACAATTTATACCAATTTCTGATCACGATGATAATAATGTTATTAGTTTTGAATTAGATGACGAAGATGAATCTGATAATCCGATCGTAGCAAATATTCCGATCGTAAATGAAAATCCTCCGGAAAGGAGAAGTGAACGTTCTACAAAGCGCCCAGATTATTATGGATATAATAAGTAAATAAACCGATATGGTCTTGATTAATTTAATATTTATTATAATGTTTTCTTGTTGATTATTATTAGTATCATAGATTATTTAGCTTGAAACAATTTATACTTATCTTAACTTTATAGAAAGGGAGGTGTCGTAATATGTAATTACGTAGTACTAATATATAATCTTATTCTACGCATGCGCTGCTGTATATTACACAGTTATTAACATTTATGATCATAATAGAGTTCACAGTTATTGAAGCTGGTTGTGTTCTTTGTGTGTTACTATTATCATAAGACAACATTGTTGATAATGACTGACCCCTTATAACGAAGTCCGATTTGGGAAATTCATCAACTTTATCACACTGTATTAATAGGCCTACACCTTCACAATTTAACTCATGGCTTTGCTCAATGAGATTTAGTTGAAGGACTCTGATACTGCTACTTCATATTCCAATTTTGTGCTGAAGATCTTATAGGTGTATGTTTTACTTATCAACTAAATATAAAGTACATATTAGTCTGAACAGTGTCACATATTTCAGAAAGTAAAAAAGTAAAAATGGTAATGACATATGTTGTTATTGCCGAATTAGCTCTAGCCTCATTCCATTATGGCCCTCAACTCTACGCAGACACGATGAGGGCCTAATAAAATTCAGCTAGCAAACTGATGCGTTCATAATGGCTGTCAAGCAGGAAAAATCTACATGGCCAAGCACAGAGCGGTATTTTATCACATGGGATTCAATCGTATGACATTTTTTTTGAGTTTTTACACACGCTGAACAAATTTGGCTATAACATCCACAAGCACAATTATATCTAATTAGTTTATATTCAGTGAAAAGTCACTAGCAACAATTTCGAAATTTTACTATAATTATTATTACAATAAAATTTCAAAATTGTTGCTATTGACTTTGTCATTGAAACTAATAAGTAATCGACTTCTTATACAAATAGTTTATATTCACCATCCCAGTAATCAGATATTTTTATTGGTGCTGCTTGTGCGTAAATATTGCGGATCTTCGATATCTATTTGAAAATGTACAAACGCTGTGCGATTTTGGTCGCGACAGCCACAAGTATCAAAGTTTAGCCTATATATAATCTATCAGCCCGTAATTAGACATTATTTATTGGTGCATTCGTGGTAAATATTGTGGAGTCTAGATATTGATTTTATTTTGGAATAAAATAAAGTATACCAACGTTGTTCAATTTTGACAGCGGCAGCCACAAAAGATTACTATCGAAGACTCCTCACATCTCGCCTTATTGAACCGTTAAGATTTACCCATGGTTTGCCAAATTAAATTAGAAATTCCTCGTAAATGTTGCTCAATATTGTGTGCAGGGTCCACCAAACTATTTTGCCTTCCGGAAACCTGGATTTATATTCAAAAATCTTCTGAAACTTTTTACCGAAATACTGAAAACCCATTGAAACATCAACACTTTCCAATTTCGTGATATGATGGTAACACGGAGAATTTTGAAGAAAATATTCTAGCAATAGGTCTTGGCTTTCATCCAAAATGTTTCTTTTGCAATCCTTGACAAATGACAATTTTGACATTGAAAATAATAAAAAAACAGTTTCTGGGTAAATTGATTAGCTTTCTCTGTAAAAAAATGTTTTGCATTTGTTGTTTTTCTGAGATCAGGTAAGTCAAGTGTGAACTGTGTGATCATACATGGGAGGTATTGACAAAGGTGTCTCTTCTCTGGTCACAACTTTGCAAGGAACAATTAACTTTGAAAAGAATCAGACATTTTATTGTTAACATTTGAATGGCGGTCGTATTTTACTTATAGGCCTATTTTACTTCGGTGGCATTCAAATGAGAAAATTATTCAAAATAAGATAAAAATAGCAATTAAAGGAGACAAAGGTTCACAATATACTCTTCAAGCATGATTGAAAACAAATTACATCTTCAGGAAAATCGTTTTTCAAATTCATTTCCGAAAGATAACAAATTAAAATTGAAAGGAAATGTCGATTTTCTTCAGAATTTCGTCTAGCCTTCCGGAAACCTAGTTGCTGGGTTGCCGGGCTTTGTCGGACACTGATTGTGTGTATGGAATTAAATCAAAGATATTCTTCTAGTTTTCCCTCGTTCATGCTTGAAGACTGAAGTTCAGGCATGAGAATTGACATTTCAAAAATAGTCTGAAATCTACAATATCTTGATATATTTCAATGGAATTTAATGGATAAAAGCAATAACTACAGTTTCACAACGCCCAAAATAGTCTGAACCGCTAAAAGTCGGAAAATTCTCATGTCGGGAAGTTAGATTAAATTAATAAATTTTCCGTATTGAAGTTTTTTGTTTATTTGCAAAACATAAAATTTGAAACCCTGAACGCAAAAAAACTTCCTTTGCTTTCTGGAAGTATAAGAGCCAATCATCATTGAGTTTATGCCCACCACAGAGCGCTCTGCTCTGTGATTGGCCAGATAGATTTTTCCTGCCTGAGCTATTTTGAACGCATCACTTCGCTAGCTGAATTTTATTAGGCCCTCATCGGAGCGTCTGCGTGTAGTTGAGGGCTGTTATGGAATGAGGCTAAATTAGCTCAGGCAGACATTATTAAGGGAACGTGAAATAATAAATAAATAAAAACTTAACACATAATTGGTTACTGCAGAATGTTTTAATGAAGAAATTCTGAACACACAATAGCTTCTAACATCCAATATTTTACCACAGAATTTTGTTAACACAGAAAAAACGAAGTTCGGCATTAACAAATTAGCTGTGTTAAAAAGTTTGGTGCTACTGTATAGCCGATAATCATTTACTATCTACACACGCATGGGCAAAGGATGCAAGGAACATTATTGTTTGAGAACAGCTTTCCGGCAGCCGAAACAATATCCACCACAATTTTTCAATGGAGACAAAAACATGAAAGGTTGTCAAACTTTTGTAATTTAGCATGCACGCATGTACGTCATAAAAAAGATTTGGGTCTATGCGCAGGCTAATTGTCATTTGGTTCAGCCTTTTTATTACAGACTAAAACATGAAATATTAAGTGTTTTTTCCAATCTAAACCCTCTTATGAAACATAAACCGCTTCCTGGTGTTGGTATTAGAGTGAGACACATAATCGTCACTTTGACTGAGATTTTGGAGGGGTAGCCTAAAGCCCTGGCCAAATGACTTTTTATTTCGCCAACATTGTTGAATTCAACAAAATCCGATGAATGTTGGCGAAATAAAAAGTCATTTGGCCACCCTCACCTTTTCGGATTTTGTTGGCTGAATGTTGAATTTGTTGAATTTCGATTTTGAATACATTCAAAAATTTCCTCAACATTCATCGGATTTTGTTGAGTTCTATTGTTCTCTACCGATGTTGGCGAAGTGGCCAAATGACTTTTTATTTCCTCAACATTGTTGAGTTTTGTTGAAAATATGAACCTTCCTCTGATTGGTCAACAATGACGTAGCCTGTCTCAGGATTGGTGGGCTCGATTGACTAGCTTCCAAGCCTCAAAATACCATCCGCTGTTGACGAAAATGAACTCAACAAAATCCGATGAATGTTGGCGAAAACAAAAAGTCATTTGGCCACCCTCAAGATGTTGACGAAAATGAACTCAACAAAATCCGATGAATGTTGGCGAAATAAAAAAAGTCATTTGGCCAGGGCTTAATGATTGCGCAAAGCAAAAACACAAGAACATCTTGTATGAATAGAAACATTTTCTTCATCCCTATTCACGCAGTATTTTGTAATAGGGTTTTTCGTCTAGTCTAGGACTACTGCAACTCTCTCATGAATGGCATTCTAAAGCATCATGACACTAGACTACAGAAAATCATCAATTGTAGTTCGTCTAGTCTATACCCTGGTAACCGCCACACAGAGCTGAAGGGAGCACTTACCTTTTGTGTAACAATGTACGAGACAACGCCTCCAGCATCTATAATGGTTTTTTTCAGTTTTTGCGTAAACTTGCGATCAGCGAAGATACCCAAATCTACTACAAATTGCATCCCCTTTAGATCCATCATTGCAGAATCTTAGATAGGTAAGAATGTAACCTACGAGTTTATATTACGTGCTGCTGCTCTTCTAGCTAGAAAGGTCATATAGTAGACCCTATATAGTACTAACCGAGGTACTAACAAGGCCTAAAAAAGTAGACAAACGCTCGGAGCTCCAGCAGAATGACGGGCATTTGCATTCAAACCAAACTTATGTCCACATATATTTCAAAATCACTTCCACGTACACTATATGCTTCATATATGGATATAAGGTATGTATAAACTACTGCACAGTGCCAAGTGCAACTAATTAGTTAAGTCAAGTCAGAGTTCCTTTACTTTGTTCCTTGTTGGTTTTGTTGGTTGAGCTCGATTTGTGTGAGGCTTTTTCAAAATAAGATGGTCTCGTTTTCATTTATGGACTTCGATGCAGGTACCAAATTAGTACCAAATATAGCCTGCTCGCAGACTCACTGTCAAAATGTAAATTTGGTAAACAGTAGAGTCTGCTAACTCGAGGTCAAAAGCTTGCCTTTGCTGAATCAGCACCGGGCGTGGAAAGGTATGAAATGTTTTGGACAGCGTTTTTATTCAATAGCTATTACAAGCGGAGAGGCGCGACACGAAAACAACATGGCAACAAATACTTTAGTTCAGCCGCATTATTTAATGGCTATAGAAAGGAAGCTATTGTTGAGCCACTGTTTTTCGTCGTCTTCTTATTTTCATTTTGATTAGGCTACTCTATATTTGCTTCGTTCGTTCGACAAAATAAGTCTATCACGCGGCTAATTCAAATTCGTAGCGGCTCAAGTTTAATTCCGATGAAGCATGAATCAATGCAGTAGACCATTTGATCATTACTGATGTTAAATTCGAATTTCAGATTTATTGAAAACTAGATATCTTCCCTAAAATTAATTGTGAAATATTAACTGTAAATGAGTTTCAAGTAAATTAATAATAAATATGATTGGAGTCATTGGTCTTTTTTTGGGCTTGACTTTCGTGGCCAAGCATTCTTAGCGAAAGCGAGGCAACCAATTTCCACGCCCCGTGCTGATTCAGCAAATTCAGCAAAGGCAAGCATTTGTCCTCGAGTTAGCAGACTCTACTGTTTACCAATATTACATTTTGACAGTGAGTCTGCGAGCAGGCTATACCAAATACCATTGATTAGGTATTGTCGGAATTTTGTTTAGAAATATTTCATAAACATTTAAAATTATGCACACAGGACTGCAAGTTTTACACTGTTTGACCTAATATTTCTTGCTACGAACTTACTTGCAGCTTACTTGATTGACATAATTTTCAATCTTACCACGTACATCTGGATTTATTAAAGGTAGGCCCAAGGGCTAAGACCTGGTCGAGCTGAGCTCGCTACGGACGCCGAGTTCGAGTGTGATAGATTAAAATGCCAACTTGTTCACATGTGTTTCATGTTACTATTTGCAAGTGCAATAGCATTTGCTTTATCTACTTATTTTAGTTACATTCAAATTTTATTCAGAGTATTAAAATAGCCTAGACTAGAAGCCTACTAGCCAGTGAGCCTTGAGCTGCAGAGCCTAGTAGGTAGGCCTGCTTATTGAGACGATGAGGGATTAGGATTATCATTAGGGTGCCAAGTTTGAACCATTGATAGAAACACAAATTATAAAAAAATTCAAATCGTATCACATTGTCTTGATAATCATTTAATTTGTTCTATGTCAAGTTAAGTTAGATCGTTAAACCCTGGAAATCAAACTTCAAACTGTCATATTGAGTTGATGAGAACTGTAGGCCTAGGCTAGATTTATTTATAGTTTATAGTTTATTACATATGTTTAGTCTTTTCACATGTGCCTTTGTTGGTGGTGGACGTTATTTCATTCGCTCCCGTTAGTCAGAGCTCTCAACCTTAAGTAATTTTTGAGAGGGAGGTTTTGTCTTTTCTACTCGGAAGGGGTGCCCTTTCAGGGGGGTCTGGGGGCATATCTCCCGTATTTCTTTGCAGTCTTTTTTCCGCCATTTTGACAAAACATAAGTAGGCCTACAATTTGTCCAATCAAAAAATAACCTCTCATTCAATTTCAAATGACAGGTAAGCAAAAGGGATCAAAGTTTTGCGAAATTTGTGCAGCCCTTCAATTTGTAATGGATTACAGTTCCAAAGTTTTATCAAAAACAAAGATATAAATATAATTATAAATTTCCATACATGATTTAAAGAAAAGTTGGAATTACTAGAAAAAGAGAGACAAAATTTCTCAAAATGGGAGAGTGGGTCCACGAATGTGGGAGGGTTTAGAGCTCTGCGTTAGTTTGCATTTTTGTTCAAATAGCTATACATTTTCGAATAATTTTTGGTATTAACATACTGAGTCCGTTGAATTCATTACTTATTTACTTGTTTACAACAAAATGTTATTTAAATAACAAGTATACTGTTTCTAAGTTACTTGATGTTTTTACATTGGCTCACAACATCGATCTTACAATGGTCAACGATAAAATTATCCAATTCAACCGAGAAGACATAATTAAACTTCGCCACACAAATCTATCTACTGTACTGCAATTGCGACTGGAAAATAATACTTCAGGAAGAAACGATCCAGAAAAAAACATCACGAGGCAGAAGGGGTGGAAGGAAGATTCAAATTATAAAATATTTGAAAGTCCTGCGAGAATCTTGTAACAATAATTTTGACGGGTGGGTGTAAAATACCGACTCGCCGACCACACAGACCAGATTGATTTAATCTAGAATTTCCGGGTTGACATGACGAATACTTCACGGGCGTTATACAGAATATTTTGTAAGAACTTTCTGCTGAAGATTTATAAATTTTCCTTAATAGGTAGGTTCTCCGTCGAATTATACTGTTCCAATTTGTTCAGCTCAACAATTCAACTGGGAAAGCATCGACACAATTATGACACACACATCAGTCCACGTTGTTTATGTTTCGTAGTAATACATATTTACGAGATGTGGATTGTTATTATTCCTGTTATTGTTATGTGGAACCTTGACTGTAAATGCCATGTATATTTAAACAGTTATTCAAGTTTTAAAACATGTGCTTTACTTAATTTTCTGTATTCTTTCCTTACTTTAGTACCAACGTTATAATATTATACCGTAAATGCTCAAGTATCGTCCTTGTTCACCTTTGCATCTTTGTAAATATGTATTACTATTACTACGAAACTTAAACAACGTGGATTGATGTGCGTGCCATAATTGTGTCGATGCTTTTCCAGTTGAATTGTTGAGCTGAACAAATTGGAAGAATTAATTCGACGGAGAACATATCTATTAAAGAAAATTTACAAATCTTCAGAACTTCAGCAGACATTGTATTTACTTGCAAGATAATAAATAATGAAGCAAAAGTTGCACTTGCACGGACCGTCGGAGGAATGTGTACATTCCCATCAAAATCATATACAGTATGACTTGGAAGTGTCAATTCTACCCTATTAATGCTTTAAGGGTCACTAAATATGACGCTTATCACACTTATCGGTCATATTTACTGGAGAAATAATAAATATTGTATATATAAATCAAAAGTTCATACAAAATAAATTCTGTACAACTCCTGTGAAGTATTCGTCATGTCAACCCGGAAATTCTAGATTAAATCAATCTTGTCTGTGTGGTCGGCGGGTCGGTATTTTACACCCACCGAATTTGACATGGATGAACAATGTTCTATAAATGATGACTACCATATCAATTGTTCGACAAACAATTTTCCTATGTAATTGTTCCAATAGAAAGAAGGAAAAAGAGCAATTCAGAAGGGCATAGAAGAAATACAGTACAAGCAACATCAAGGTTTGTTTAGACACACTGTTAATTAATAAACCTGGATGAAGATCAAGATCAAAATCTACCTTTAAGCCGAAATCTCTTTATTTTGCTAACTTGAATGCTTGTTCAGTAAAAAACAAGCTGTCTGATATAACAGACCATGTCATAAATTCTAGTATTGATGTATTTGCTATTACTGAAACTTGGCTCAAAGATTATGACTTTGTCAGTAGCCGATCGCAGAGGTGGAGGGACAGGTCTGATGTTCAGGAACACAATGAGTGTAACACTTATTGATGCATAAGAACTTTCCACTTTCGAGTATTCGGAATGGAACATTACTGTTAAAAATTGTATCGTCAAACTAGTAATTATCTATTGTCCGCCCTCTTCTGTGAATCATCCTGCCCCACCTTCACTTTTCTTTGAACAGTTCTCCAATTATATTGAGAAGATTTTTATGACATCAGAGGTGTTGGTGATCACTGGATATTTCAATTTCCTTTTTGAATGAGTAGTAAAATCAACATATTGTGTAAGTCCAAACGCTCTCAACAGTTTAGACAATGTCTGTGCATTGGTATTGGTAGTGACATAGTGTATTTGCATTTAGTATTTAGTGACATAGTGACCAATACCAATGCACAGACATTGTCTAAACTGTTGAGAGCGTTTGGACTTACACAATATGTTGATTTTACTACTCATTCCTCTGGCCATTCACTTGACTTACTGGTTACAAGATCAACTGATGATTCAATTATAATATCTGCTCTTCAACCAACTTTATACTAATCCGATCACTGTTTTGTAGAATTCCAAATAGCCCCCCCCCCCATGGCCGCACCTTGAAGTCAAAATAGTGCAGTAACGAAAACTGAAAGAGGAAATCAACTTGGAAAATTTCAAACAGGACATCACATTTTCATCACTGTTTAACAGCGGTTACAGTAATACTTATGAAATGGCAAAATAATACATTACGTATTGTCATCCATCCTTGATAAACATGCACCACTAAAAGAAATAACAGTAGTAGTTCGGCCAAGAGTACCGTGGTATAGCCAGGAACTACGAAAGCTGAAATCAAAGCGACGAAAGCTGGAAAGAACTGTGATTAGAACAACACTTTCGGAAGATAAAGCAGCATATTTTGAAGTCAGAGACCTGTATAGTAGGCTTACTATTCTGAGAGAGGCCAAAGCTAATCACTATACAGAAGAAATAGACAAATGTGCGGGTAATCAAAAAGGCAACAATCTTACCAAGGAACCAAGAAGCGATCAATTACCACCTCACAAGGATCCTTGTATGCTTGCCGAAGAATTCGAACATTTTTTATGTCAGAAAATCGAAGTTATAAATACTACGATAGACCAAATGGCCAATACTCATGAAACTATAGATCCGTCCAGCTTCGTCAATGATACGTTTACATCCTTCTCTACACTGTCAACTGAAGAGATGAAAAGCATTATCGTGCAGTCAGGTAATGCTACGTGTGAACTAGATCCGATCCCTACACCACTTCTGAAGAAATGTATTGACGTAATTGCACCGATAATAGCAGACATTGTGAACTCGTCTTTTGAAGATGGCTGTATCCCGGACACTTGGAAAATGTCAATAATATTGCCTCTACTAAAGAAGTACCGCCTTGAAGCATTATTTGAAAACTTCGGACCAGTCTGTAACCTACCCTTTATTGCTAAGTCTGCCGAAAAAGCAGCTATCTCGCAACTTACATCACATTTGACTGCAAATGCGCCATTGCCTACATCACAGTCTTCGTATTGTCAGTTCCATTTCACTGAAACTGCACTCCTAAAGGTGCAAAATGATATACTGATAAATACGGACAAGAAGGAAGTAACTTTACTAGTTTTACTTGACCTGAGTGCTGCCTTTGACACCATCAACCACTCCACACTCATAGACATCCTCCAGCAAGACTTTGGTATTGTCGGCAAACCCAATACCTGGATAGAGTTGTTTGTAACAGAAAGGAAGCAGCATGTTCAAATTGGCAATTCCAAGTCCAATGCATTTAAAATCAATACTGTGTACCACAGAGAAGTTGCCTAGCGCCAATATTATTCTTACTTTACACAAGTGGCATTTTCAAAATAGTATCAAAAGATTTGACTAATGTACATTGTTATGCTGATGACACTCAGCTCTACATGTCCTTTAAACCATCAACTTCTGCACAGAGATCAGCAATATGCACCATGAAAAAATGTATTGAAGATATTCGTGAGTGGATGACACACCATCGTCTATTATTGAATGATACCAAGACAGAGTTCATCATTATTAGTTCACGCCTACAGCTATCAAAGGTTTCAATCAATTCGATCAGCGTTGGGGAAGTTAACATATCACCAGTGACGTATGAGCACAATCTTGGAGCATTTTTTGATGAACAAATGTCAATGAATGTACACGTTAGGCAAATATGTAGCAAAGCATGCCGAAGTCTTTATTCCATCCGTCAGATTAGGAAGTATCTATCACGCAAACATCGAAAATTTTAATCCATGCGCTCGTTATGTCTCACTTGGACTACTGCAACTCTCTCATAAATGGCATTCTAAAGCATCAGTACACTAGACTACAGAAAATCATCAATGCCTCTGCTTGTGTAATTTGCATGCTACCGAGATAGAGCACATCACATCTGACTAACCTCTCCGAAGCAGTTCGTATCTACATGATTTGACATAAAAAACAAGTAATACGCTTTTATTAAAACTTTTATATATTCTTTCCAAATCTATAATTATCATGTAATGTAAATAGGGCTCTTTCACGGACTTATAAATAGATTTGCGCAAAGCCTAATGGGATAGCACAACCTACAACGCTTCAATGTCATTTCTGAGTTAGCTGCGTTTCAGCCGCGTTTGTTGATGTTTATTGCCTAAGTTAAAAACTAATTTACTCGATATACAATCCACGGAACGTGATAAACCAAAAACGAAAGGTACCACGAAGCATTACTGTTGGAGTACCTGTAAATCAGATTCTTGATATCCTGAGAAATAAGCCGTAGGAACATTTTGTATTCGCTTCCCAAATTTTAGCGAAAAGTGACATGTAGCAAGTAATACACATGAACACATATTCAAAACTACCAAGAAGACACGTATAATTTTCTTTCAATTATTTTATAAATAGTATTTCAACTACACAGTGAGTATTAGCAACATATCATTCGGTCAGCTGATAGTCGATATTCTCGGCGCTATCAAATGACAACTTTAAACATAAAAGTTGAAATGTTTTAACCAGTAAATATAGTCGATAATCTCCTAATAAATAGTTATATATTATAAATTAATTATAACAGACCAAAGTAAATAGCAATCACCGTAACCACATAATAATCTGAAATACACCATAGCGACATCCTGAGGCTACATAGTTGATCCCTCCTGAAAATTAATAATTTGAAACACTAATAATACTAAGTGAGAACAATACACATTAAAATAACCTCGGAATGCCCTAATGGGGATGCCAAGAGTGGATAAACACTGATGATAAATAGGATAGGTAGCCTACGTTACTACGTAGTTCTAAACAACATCTGCGTATGGTTTTTGCAATACAAGAGGATGAACATTTCAACACCAATCCACTTGCCTTACTTAAAACAATATTCACATTTAACGGAAATTCTTTTTCCCTGGAATTCATGTTAGACATAGGCCCTCAAAAGTAATTTGCTAGTTCAATATTGCTGGTATCATAAATGTTTCAACAAAACGACATGCTACAAAATGTGTACTGTAGGCCTACCTTTCTTTAAGGGTTTATCTGATAGCATTAGCATGTAGCATATGGATCCTCACACACATCTTCTTCACTGTTGTTATATTGATAAAACACATTTCCTGACGATGACACCACAATGTAATGATAAATATGACCATAATTAAAACAAGAATAGCAAGACGGCAAGTCTCTTGACAGAAATTCACGCCAGTCTGTTGTTGGTGTTTGCAACAGACCAACACTAAAACTATCACAAGATGATGTTGAAGTTGGAAGGGAAATATATTTAAAGCTGTACTAAATCTCCACCATCAATCTTTGGGTCACCTGCTTTTGCAACAGATAAACATGCCTTGGACCTTTCGACACAACCGAAAAGTTCTGCTTTCAATCCAGTTGTTTTTCACCATGACATTTTTCAAGCCAATGTTTTAGCTGAACAAATCAACGAATTGATGGAATTTGAGGTAAAACAGCGCCAGGCACCTTTACTCCATCCAGAACAATCATAGGATGGTCAAGATCCATAGTGAATTTGACAGCAGCAAGTAAAACAGCAAAAATAAATGATGTTGTGAAATAAAATTCAGCCGCAACTCAACAAATTCAACAACGCAATAAAATGCAATGTACATTGAGGTATCCCACAATGCTTTTCGTGAAAAATGTGTGACGTAGGCGTGAAAGAGCCCTATTGGTTGTTCTTTTTGTTCAAAATGTAGCACACATACAGATAATATTCTAAACAACAAGGCCAACTGATCTGCGATTCCTATTTCGCATGAGATAAAACAGTCAATACTAATGACTAAATATTGACGACAGCGACCTCAAATTACCTCATTGTGTGAAGTCTCCAAAACCACGGCTTCTTTGATTATATTATCATTACGGCATTAGCTTTGAGATGCTGACTGTTGCGCTTAGATTATAACTGTCCGTATGAATATTTTCTGTCAGTCAGACACGCAGATTTAAGGGATGATGTTGATTAAAGAGCAATATTCCCCGCCAGATATGCAAATTAGCTTTTTTCTGTTTTGCATACGAAAGGATTTAACGATCAAGTGTGGTGACGCTGTGGAGCAAACAAAACATTTAGGACTTTTTCGTGTCTGACTGACAGCGGCCCGAAGTGATCTAAACATTTATATAATTTCAAGGTAAAATACACTCATTATTCATTATTTTTTACTACTTAATAATACAAAACAATGGAATTCATATCGATTGATGTAATTTTTGTTAGAATATCATGAGAAGAAAAATGCAAAATTTCATGTTTTAGTTTGTTGTTGTTCTCATAAATTCACGAGCGGCCAACTCGACGCTTTCTCTAAAGTATTAATTTTATCCACATCGAAGTCTATAATCTCAATCAAACATATATATAATGATGGTATCTGAAATCCTTGCTTTATTTTTGACGCTTGTAAAATTTTTGGTTTCATATATAACGAGAGGTAGATAAATTGACCATTATAGACAGGTGACCTTTATATACAGGTTTGATTTAATAAAAAGTACTATTTTAGACATTGCAAGAGTGACCACTATCAACAGGTAGCCACTGTACAGAGGTGACCGCTATAACAGGTTTGAGTGTAGTAATAGTCCATGATTTGAAAATGAATTATGTATGAATTAAAGTAAAATTTTGCCAAATATTCTTAAAACTTCCAGTTGCAGTTTGATATTAATAATCTACTACATATATCTAGCTCAATATGAGCTATATATATAGAAAATACGTCATACATAAAATGCCATAATGAAAATTGAAACGTAATTATTAAAAGGTAATGAAAGTGTGTTAATTAAATTGTTATATTCCTTCCATACTAGTACTGTATACACTAATACTATTTCATGATTTAAAAATATTAATCAAATTAAAATTTTGCCAAATGATTTTCAAGTGTGCCAACTACAGTTTGATATTCATAATCTTTACTCCAGATATCTAATTCAATATGAACCATATAAAAAATACGTCAATACCGTTTTATCTGAAAACTTGCTTTTTCAATTTTTTTCCGAATCAAATTGATTTTTCAAAATTAAATATAGCCTATGTTCAGACCACGAAAGAGAGCTTTCGAATGATTTATGATGTTCAAGATTTCTTTGCAAGGTTTTTGAGATTAGCGCGTACAAAGTTTTGAAGATCATTTTTATTTAGTAGCAGAGATGTTGAAGACGCAAGAATTAATGTAACCCAGTCTGTAAATTAATGTAACCCATATATTATAGTGTTTAACGTAAATGCTAGAAGCTGCTAGATCATACATTGTCATTATGATACATCATGTAGGTTCTTCTATGTTCTAGCAAGTGTTATAGAATTTTCTAGATGTTTCCAGATATTGGGAGGATTATCTCAGACGGCAGAGCAACCGAACTTCAGATCGTATCATATCTGATCGACTGTGGCTCAATTCCCCCTTGCCTTGACTTTATCAAAAACATCAAATGAGTACCATCTGAGGATGGCAGATGGAATGGTCCGAGGGAATTGCATTGTGAGTAGCTGCGGCGCATCGTTGCGCATTGACAATCAAGACCTATCTGCCATGAGATCTGTTGAAATTGATCTGCAGTGTCGTGGCTGAGATCAGTAAAGAGCGTTTAAAATCATAGCTCTCAGCGAAAAGAGTGACTCCTCTAGAAATAGAGGAGTGGTACGGATCATAGCCATCTATTTACAAGAGTTGGGACACTGATGCCATTTATGTTTTTTGGCCTGGACCCGAGCACATTTTCAACAGCGGTGCGCATGTGCAAGAGAATGTTGTGTTTTTTTCAGCCATTTTGGAACTCTGTGAAATGTTTGCGATTGTTTAACAAGAGTATTATATAACCATTTATGAGTTGTCTTTCTCCATATTTATTTGTTGGACTCTCAAAATAAGAATGCAAATTTACTTCAATGTATACTATGTTATCGATCTCATCAGCATGTTGCTCAAGAGTAAATCAGATCAATGCTATTGGAATTGCTAAATGGACAAGGAGTTTGTAGAGTATCTCTTACGCTTATTCTTTGCAGTCAAAGACAACTTTTTTTTAATTCTTGTCCCCAGTTGGAATAGTAAACAATACTTTTATTTCGTTTACTATTGCGCCTATTAACACAACAATTAATAATTTAATAGCCTATGTTTGTTTTCACTGATAAATGTTGTATTTTTCCGCGCGCTTCGCTTAAAACAGGAAACCTGGTGCCAAAAGAACAAGAACCCTGGTGCCGAAAGTACAAAAATGGCGTCCAAAAAATCACGTGAATGGCATCTGTCTAATAGGAGACAGTAGCGGCACATGAAAGCGTGTCCCAACTCTTGTAAATAGATGGCTCTGGTACGGATGCCTTTGGTAGGGCGACACTGTCTACATTACTTTGCTTACTTTTAGATGTTTCAGGAAGGCTCCTACAGAGGCAATGCATATAAAGACTGCTTAATTTTACGGGTCAATTACATTATATTATCGACCAATTTATCGAGAACGATAGGAAACAACCATTTAAGACAAACAACTTCAAATCTCAAATCAAATCTCAGTTTACTTTTCCTAATCGCTTTCGTATGCATAATCAATTTAGTCACCTGTCTGTTTCATTCATGAATTATTTTAATATTTGAACCTATACAATTGAAATCGCTCAGATCATTAACTTTCAGAGTAGGACAAAGTTATGATAGTAACTATGTCAAGCTAAATATATATGGATATGATAATGATGTTGATAAGAGTCAGAGTAGGCTTATATGTAATCGAATAATTATATGTATGAACTGTAAATTGAAACACTCATGATAAATTGAGGCTAGCCTCATTTGTGTGTATAGAATGTAAACGCCCACGTGCGTATCGTATGGTCAGAGTGTGTGTAGTCTTGATGAGAGCAAGACCTAGAGAAATATATGTTGTTTTATTAACTGAAATTAGTCGTCGTTGTTCAACTCGTCGTTGATCTTATAAGCTAACGGGCCATGGCGGTTAGTAAAGCAAAATTAAAAATCACTGATATAGTAGCACCGTACACTGGAGAAGGAGACCTTAGTGAATGGTGGTCGCGGTTTGAGATAGTTTCAAAACTGCAAGGATATGAGGAGAACGAAAAGGTTATGTTAGTACCTTTACTTTTACGCGGACCACCGTTTCTCATATATGAGAAAATGTCCAGTGAAAATCAGAAAGACTTACAAATTGTAAAGAGAAAAATGCTGGAAGCATTTTCATTATCAAAGTTTGCAGCATATGATGAATTAAGAAGAAGAACTTACAAAAGCGGCGAAAATGTGGACGCATATTATGCCGATTTAAAACGTTTGTGTGAACTTTCTGGTATGGGAGGTGCAGGAGTAGCTTTCGTCGTTGGTCTGCCTGAAAATATCGGTATGCAGCTGCGCCCTTTATTGACGATAGATGATGAGCAACTGGTAGCTCGCGCAAGAGTATTGATGGAAGCAGAAAATGCTCATGCACAAGATTTAGGTGTTATTGCCGCCGCTGTACCTACTCTCAACAAGAAAGAGACCAGGAATAAATATCATATAAAATGTTTTTACTGCGGAAAACCTGGGCACATCGTCAAAGACTGTTATTTGTTGATGTCACGAGATAAACCACAAGGACGCAACAGTACTGACAAAAGTGAGATAGCACGTGATGGAAAATGCTACAATTGTGGTCAGGATGGCCATTTAGCCATCGGATGTCTTAACTCACCGACGGAAAACTATCACGGGGTTGCGGCACATGTGGAACCGGCTGTAACCCCGAGAAAATGAATGGTTTGTTAACAGTTTATGTGACGGTAGCCGGTTCTCAATACCGGGGAATTTTGGACACTGGAAGTACGATGACATTGGTGTCTGAAAATGTGAAGATAAATAGTATATCTGCTGTCCAACGAAACATTTCCATTTTAAATAATTCAACGGTTAGAACTATAGGTTATAGTCATTTGAATTTAAAAATTTTTAACACTGAACGGTTAATACAATGTTATGTTGTCAATTCATTAATATCAGGCATTGACATCATTTTAGGTGTTGATGCTATTAAGCTTTTCGGTGGTTTAAAATTGACGCCGACTGGTAAGTATCAGCTCGGTGCTCAAGCTGATCCCACTGTGTTAGGTTGTAATATAAGTACAAGTGTAAATACCGCAATTGAGCCTAATAAATGTAGCAATATTATATCACGCGAGATAAAAATAGAGGACAAAAACTTTGAAGCAAATTTCGATGGAACGGCATGGGTCATTAAATGGAAATGGGTGGATGGCAAGCCGCCTGAATTTATGAAAAACTGTGTGAGCTGTTATAATATGGACGGCAGCATGTTGGAAGAATTCAATATCAAAATAAGAGAGTGGATCGAAAAAGGTTATTTGTTGCCATACGATGAGACAGTCCATGGAAAGCCAAAAGCGCTGATACCTCTTTTCGCTGTTCAGCAAAAAAGCAAAAGCAAGGTGCGGCCAATTTTGGACTTCAGAGAATTGAACCAAAGTGTAGACATTTATTCTGGGGCTAGTGATGTTTGCTCACATAAATTACGTACGTGGCGAAAAGAGGGAAGAAACTGTGCAATATTAGACTTAAAAGACGCCTATTTGCAGCTGAAAGTAGATCCAAGTTTGTGGCCATATCAAACTGTTATATTCGAAGGGACGCGTTATTGCTTGACGCGGCTCGGTTTCGGATTGAATGTTGCACCACTCATTATGTCAACTTTGCTGCGCAAGGTTTTGGACATGGATCCGGATATCAAGCAAGGTTGTGACGCATACGTAGACGATATTCATGTGAACGAAGACGTTGTCCGAGTGGATTATGTTAAAGAGCATTTGGCTACTTACGCATTACAAGCAAAGGAACCGGAGAGGTTATCAAACGGAGAACCGGTACGAGTTTTGGGTTTAAATGTAGAGCGAGTGAACAACGCATTATATTGGTCTCGAGCTAATGCTTTGAATATTGAAGTTGAAAATGTAGATCATTTAACAAAGAGAGAGCTTTATTCGCTTTGTGGTCGACTTATCGGGATACACCCGGTGTGTGGTTGGTTACGAGTACACGTCAGCTACTTAAAGCGCTTATGTACGGAGACAAATTGGGATGAGCAGTTGAGTGACACTATCAAAAGTCACGTCAAAGATGTAGTTAAACGTGTTTTACTTGCCGATCCGGCACGTGGTCGATGGGACGTGGACGAAATTACGAATGCATCTGTTTGGTGTGATGCGAGTAATCTTGCGTATGGTGTGGTCATTCAAGTGGACGGTGAGACTATTGAAGACGGGTCATGGCTACGGCAAGACAACAAGCACATAAATTTAGCAGAATTGGATGCAGCACTTCGTGGATTAAATTTAGCTGTGGAATGGGGTTTATCAAAGTTTAAACTACTAACAGATTCTGTATCAGTGTGTAATTGGCTAAATGATGCTCTATCTGGCAAGCAAAGATTAAATACTAAAGCCTCTGGTGAATTACTAATCAGAAGACGATTAGAGTTATTTAGATCGATTGTTGAAGAGTACAATTTGCAAATCACTGTGTTACTAGTACGATCAGACGAAAACATAGCTGATAAATTGACGAGAGTGCCGGTTACTTGGCTAAAAGGTGTTACGACTATTGATGGAGTATGTGGTGTTGTTAATATTAATTGTAATAGTAGTAGTAATGGCACGACTCTGCCAGAACTTCACAATTTGTCCCATCGTGGAACGCACCAATTAAAATGGCTGGCTAATCAGATAGGATTACATCCATCACCAGAAGATGTTCAGAATGTTGTGACAAACTGTCAAGATTGCAAGTCAATTGACCCATCGCCAGTAAGATGGGAAAAAGGTAAACTCGGTGTTGAGAAAAATTGGGAAAGATTATGCATAGATGTGACGAAGTATGAAAATGAAAAATACTTGAGTATAATTGACTGTGGTCCGAGCCGCTTTACAATCTGGCGTCGTATTGCTAACGAGGGAGAGAATCAAATTTACGCACAATTGAAGTCAATATTTTCAGAACATGGACCACCGAGCGAAATATTATTAGATAACTATAGTACATTTGCCTCAAGAAAGATTAAAATGTTATGTAAATTGTGGAATGTCAAATTGATTCCGAGAGCTGTGTATCGACCTCAAGGGACAGGGATAGTAGAACGCAACCATAGAACAATCAAAACTATAGCCGCTAGAAGCAAGTGTTCTATATTAGATGCTATTTATTGGTATAACAACGTACCGTCTGAACGGATGACGGATCCGCCGGCATGGCAAAAATTTGGTTACAAACCTCGGTTGCGTATTATTGAACCAGTTACATCAGATGAAGAGTTTATCAAATCTTACTTTCCCAATGACAAGGTGTGGGTAAAGCCAAAAGACAATGTCAGATGTACGGAAAAGTGGCTTCCAGGTATTGTTCTACAACAAGTGTCTGTGCAGAAAGTTAGGGTACTAATTAAGGGACATCTTTCATTAAGGCATGTAAGCCATTTACGTAATCGTATAAGTGATTCACCAAGCAATGATAACTTGAATGACAATCCAAATGAAGCAAACAATGATGACTTATTATTAACAGATGACAGTGAGTCATCATATGATAATGATACGGATAATGAAACCAATAGTGATAATGATAGCGACAGTGAAAATCGTATTGACGAAGCAGTTGAAGTTGGTCCTCGTATTCGTCGTGTTCCAGCGTGGCTAAACGATTATTACTTGGATGAAGATTTGTAAATCTGGGGGAAGTGTAATCGAATAATTATATGTATGAACTGTAAATTGAAACACTCATGATAAATTGAGGCTAGCCTCATTTGTGTGTATAGAATGTAAACGCCCACGTGCGTATCGTATGGTCAGAGTGTGTGTAGTCTTGATGAGAGCAAGACCTAGAGAAATATATGTTGTTTTATTAACTGAAATTAGTCGTCGTTGTTCAACTCGTCGTTGATCTTATATTATATTGATTGAATCAAATATAATAACTGAACAAGAGCACGAGGTCCATCCGCAGATGATCGTGTTTGGGCTTGGCACCATCCTTAATGATTTGGTCAGTCTGCAAATCTCCCTTGAATGTTTTCTCCAGTCGGCAAACCAATGTCCAAACTCTCAAATTACTGTACAAAGTACAAAGTAGTGGGGGCGACAGCCGACCGAGATAACAATTGAGTAATTTTATATTGATTCAACCCTGTGTATAAGGACCATTTGTTTACAGTGGTCAGCTACTCCATATATATGGCATTCCTTCTTTATTCCCTCCTGTAACTAATATCCTAACATTATAATATAATAACACATTGTCTGGTGTATGATTATGTATATTCGTCTTTCAGACCTGGAAACCAAAGTTGAGTCATTGAATAGTGAGATAAAAATTTTGTCGCCGGAGATGTTTTCTCGCATAAATAATCTGTTCAGCAAGCATCGTCTTGTTGGCAATATTGTTGTGTACTCATCTCTGATGTCATCAGCTGACTTTGTTTGTCAACGTATACAAAATGGTGCAGAAAAACAGGACTGGGGAAGGACTGCACGTATGGGTGCATGTGGGGCTATATTTTATGGTCCTACGTTTCACTTTCTTTATCGTGCCTTGGACCGTGCACTACCAGGCACAGCAGTGAGGACAGTTGTGAAGAAATGTGTATTTGATCAAGTTGTAGTGACGCCTATAAGTTGTGCAATATTTTATGTAGGTAAGTAATTAAAACCACATTATTCAATGATTTCTCTCATACATACATTCATGTGTTCCTCTGTATGTATTATCAAGCTATTATAATTAAGCCTACATAGCCTACACCTTTTCCAAATAAATTTCAGAAATTTTGTAATGAATTCCAGACAGATAATCGCTACACTTGTGACTGATGATTTCACGCTTATATGTCAAACAAAAATGAGCCTATCCGTCATAGATAGATTATAGACTTGGGATACAAGGCCTACTAGCCTATAAGAATTTTGTTCAAATTGTTCAAATATTGCAAACATGAATATTAAGAATGCGATGATTGATTGAAAATAATTGGTTTTTTCGATCATCGGCGCTATTTTCAGTAATCAAAAAATAATCAGAATGAACAAATAAATTTAACTTTTAATTGTTGAAATAATTATTACTTGATAATGAAATTCGAAACGAAAGTTCGGAAATAGTCGCTTCTGTTTTGTTTGCATGGTTTTATAATGCAAGATGTTTAAATAATTTCTCCTGCAATTTGATCAATTGTTATAACATGGAAAAGGTCAACAAATTATCTTTGATGAATAAAACAAGTGAGTACGGTTGAATAAATAATTAATTTACAATGAACAAGTTTGATATTTTAGCAGATGTTTTTGTGGGGATTTTATCATGATTGTTTTGGTTGGATTACTCATCAGAGCTGGAAGGATTTACCAATAAGCTATAGGAAGAAAGTCTCTTTGTTGTGTTCATCTGCAACCTTTTGATTTTGTTGATAACTTAGGACTACCAACTTACTAATAGATACTAATTAATTGCCATTTAGATAATTATTTAAAAAAATTGCTTACGGTGTCAGCGTAACATCTTCAATGTAGTATTTTAGCTTTAAATTGTGTGAACATATCTAATTTAGTCATATGATATATGTCATATATCATATTAATCTAATTGTGTGAACATATCAGCAGTTTAGTCATATGTGAAAAATAATCAGAAATTTCGATTAATCGGAAGATTACAAGATTAGTATGACTAAACTGCTGATAACTAAAGGGCTTCGAACATCAGTAAATTTGGTAATCGTCTCATCCCTAAGCATGATGTCACAAAAGTTTTAACTTTTCTGTGACTACGTTGTCAGTTTTGAAATTTGACTTATTTTGGTTTGGTCATGGTTGGTCGGCAGTGTCGCGGCTGAGATCACTGAGAGCATTTATCATTGCTCTTTGTAAAAGGATCTACTCCTCTAGAAGAGGAGCAGTATGGTGCAGATGTCTTCAGTAGTGTGATACGGTCTCAATTATTTACGTTAATTAGGAAGATTCTGCCTCAATCTGATCCTATCATTTCGGTTCAAGAGTTCACGAGCAGTTCATGAACGTTAAATGGCCCAATTTTCATGAACTGTTTATGAACTGATGAGTTCATGAATCTTGATGCAAAGTTCATGAACAGTTCATAAACATTTCATGAAAATGTCCATGAAAATTGGGCCATTTAACTTTCATGAACTGTTCATGAGCTCCTGAACTGATTTTAGCAGGAGATATTATACCACATCCATTTAGTATAAGCCTATGTAAATATCATTGCTTTATGTACTAATTTTAGTCTCAATGAGAAATGTTGATGACCTTTCTATGGTATTAGATACTATGTTATGGTTATCATCTTAGATTGCATTCGTTTTTTATAGTTATGTCAAAGCTGGAACGCAAAGACATTTCACAGACAGTTGAGGTTATTAAAGAGAAATGGGTCCCAACATATAAGGTAAGACTTTTATATGTGATACCAAATAGAAGTCTAACTATAATCTCTTAGTGAATGTAATTCACAAAATACTGTTACATTTTGTATGGATACTGATTTTTAAGAATCTATTCTCAAATATTATATTAGAATTTCCCTTTTTCCAATGCTGCATTGTGATTTGTTGAAATATTGGCTGCATGAAAATACTATCTCATCAGAAAGTTAATCTACAAATAATAAATAAGATTTTTTTCATGTGAAATATGATGCAGGTGTCATGGATGTAACCTAGAAGTCTATGGTGTAGCCTAACTCACATTGCATACAAAAGCTACTTCACTGATATTGGATTGCAATACTGCATACCTAGGCTATCTCAACCTCAAAATTGTATTTTTGTTTTAACTTTTGAGCTATGTTATGCTTAATACTTAATAATTAATCAACCTATCATTCCTTTGATTGGTTACACCATTGCTCTCGATACGATATTCAAGGTCAACTTTTTTCCTCGTCACCTTTGTTCGGTTACTAATACAGTATCGCTTCGTTCACTTCTAGGCAACTTGGATGATTTGGCCTGCAGCTCAGGTATGCAATAATATAGGCCTATGACTAACAATAAGTGCCCTGGGTATATTTCGATTCAAATAAGCCAGGCTAAATTTTAAATCACAACAAACGGTGTCAAGTTTAATTGAAGAAGCTGATATTTAAAGAGGAAAGAATTTGTAAACATAAATTGAGATATCTGAATTATAAATTTCGCTTTTTTCAAAGTTTTACTTTTTCGAAACATCTGAGCACACAAGGTCCAATAAAACTAGGGATCGTTAGATCCTAGATCGCAAAAGAGTAGAGCAAATTTGGAAGAAATTTGATATTCTGATTTATAGGCTAAATCTCAGCAAAAGTTCAATAAAAGCTTTGAATTGTTCAAGGATTATCGATATGAAAGACTAAGTACCTTTTGTCAGACACTACCTTGCGCAACGACCAAAGTGAATGACTTTTTATGAAAAAAGTCATATATGCCCAGGCCCACACCTTCAGGTTCCTAATGAAAGGCTCTTGCTAGTGTACAAAGTAAGATTGAAGGGGTTCTATAATTTTTCATTTGCATTGCCCTTATCCAGTAATAATCAAATGTTCAGGATTTCACTCATCCTTTTATTTTTGTAAGAAATTCGATAAGGGAACCCGTTGTCCCTCGTTCAGGGCTTTACATTATTAAACAAGGTTTCCAGAAATGCATTGGTTCAACATTTATAACTAATTAATTTAATTTTCTGATCTATTCATTCTAGGCATTTAATTTTGCTGTTGTTCCATCTGCATATCGTGTTGTTTACATGTCATCGGTTGCATTTGTTTGGAATGTTCTCTTATCCTACATCAAAAACTCTCCTAAAAAGTATGTTTCATGCTTGTAGACAGAGCACCACAGAACCAAAACGGCAGGTTTCTCCGGGCAACTTGAAAATCACATAAAAGTGTTCATAAAAATATGCTAAACAATTACCTAGTTCTTGTTTTAGTTAAATTCTATTGTAAACCCTTCAAAAATCCAATTCATATTTCATGATTCACGGTCAAAGCCTTCTTATCATTTTGAGAATATGCTGCATGTGATCTTCATGGTCTTTGATTCTTTTATTCTCCCAAGATTTGGTGAATCCATAGAAGTATGAATTAATAAGGCTCTGACCGTGAAATGATTTATAAATTCATCTCTTGTGAGCTCCACAGTAAAATTTGACTAAAACAAGAAACGGGAAAGTATTTATGGTATTTTTATGAACATTTTATGTGTAAATATTAAAGGTTTTTCATATAATCAGAGAAATCCTGTAAGCAATTACTGCTTGAATAGTTGTGAGAGACCCACTACTCAAATATGGATACCCTTCACAGCCTATCCCTGAATATTAGAAACAAGCATATTTGTATGGCAGCTGATCATTATCACTCTCTTTTTAAAATGAATTGAAGTTACAATAGACCGAACGCCACAGAACTAAAACGGCAGGTTTCTCCGGGCAACTTGAAATTCATATATACTTATGCTCTGACAAGTTTTCATGTGGTGAAACAAATAAATACTTACAGTCATAGACATACATACGGTAATATATATTAATGAGAGGTACCATATTTTAATTGGTACGGCATTTTAAAGTGTATATCCCGGATATTGGGAGATTGCTTCTTTAGATAGAGAAAAATTTTCTATTCGCACATGATCTTCTTGTGTTTTTACTTTGCGCGATCATTTCTCCTTCAAAAATGCAGTCAAAGTGACGATTTTGGGTCAATTTTGTGTCTCAAAAGTTTTTAGTTTTGGATTTTTCTCACTCAAGTGCTCACACAATTAACACCTCTTTGCGGCTTCGTCTAAGCACAGTCGGCATAGTTGATGCGTATTAAAAATAGTCACACACCTTCAATAACCAGCAGCGATAACCTGCTTAGACGAAGTCATAAAGAGGTGCGTGAGCACTTGAGTGAGAAAAATCCAAAACTAAAAATTTTTGACTTTAGAGGCTGATATCTCTTCATTTGGATCTTGAATATTGATCAAATATAGCTCTAAATCTTCAGCTGAACGTTAAAAATTTCATTCCGAAAGCAGATTGTCATTTGGTTTAGCGGTTTTTTATCTAGAGACAAATAAGTAACATGTTTAGTGTTTTTTCCGGTGTAAACTCTCTTGTGGAAAATAAGTGGGTTCCTGTTCGAGGAAAAAGAGTGAGCACAAAAACGTAACTTTGATTGCATTTTTGAGGGGGAATGCTTGCGCTAAGTAAAAATACAAGAAGAACATGTACTGATAGAAAATTTTTCTCTATCTGAAGAAGCAATCTCCCAATATCCGGGGTATACACTATAAGGGTGACGGCAGAGAATTTAACCAGGAACCAGATTCTCCAACCTTGCCTAGTTCGAGAGGGGATATTCTTCCAGCAACTTTGCATATCCTGAATTTGACAACGTCTGATCCCATACCTTCTGTTCTTTCGATGCCGTTGGCGGATCTGTGTTTGTTAAGTCTGTTAATTCTTTCCATCGAGCAATAGCAATTTCGTAACCTGGTACTTCCCTGCCCGTGAAGGCAGTCGCAAGGTGAGGTTGCACTAAGTGATCCGCTTTTATATCACTGATGAAGCGAATTTAGATGGCGCTGAATTTCTTGCAAATCTCACACCAATGTCACCGTGAGACACCGGTGGAGTTGCCTTCTTCCGTGTGGTTGAACTGAAGGCAATGTTAATAATGTTATCTAGAGTCATGGCACTGCTGTTCCCAATTTTCAAGCTCCGGGTGATCAATGCAGCAAGAGGGTCGTAGAGTGTGTAATATTTTAGGCGAATATAAACAATGCTTGAGTAGATACAGGGCGCGGTGTGAGTCCAATAACTTAACTGTTTGAATTCCGGTTTAAATTACCAAGTGCAAAACAAACAAGTCCATTTACTACAGTATATACGTATATACAGCCCGATTTGCTTGCGAATCTTCTTTTAAATCATATACCTCATCCCAACCGCTATTACTTGACCCATCACGTAGTTACTTGTTCATGAGTACGCCTTTCGATTGCACAGTGAATTTAGATTAATTAAAGATAATGGACTATAATGTATTTTCAATTTAAAAATTAGATAGATCTAATCAAATTTTGCCTATTCTCTATTACTTCTGCAGGGAAGAGTTGGTTCAAAAAGAAGAATGATTTGTTCTTTCTTTTTCAGTTTAGTAATTTAAATGAATTTTTTAGTCTACGTATTTTTATCAGTTAATAATTTTTCAAATTTTTATACCCCAATATGTGTACATGCTAACGATGTTGTAACTTTAATTGTAAATTCTTTATTAAAGGTCTACTATATACAATTTTAGCTTATTTTTGTATGGTATCTCATTTGGATGTTATTTCTTGAATAAAGTATTACTCTTATAAACCTTTATTTATTTGTGCGTTTAATCAAGATATTATAATAGAACCTTGAATGATTATAATATCTTGGTTTAATGAATTCGAAACTCCTGAATGTATATTCTAAAATATCACGAAGGTTTTCTGCGATCTGATTGGTCGAAAGAGCGTGCATGAAGTTTGATCTGTGATAAAATACAGAATTTATAACTTTTTGATAACAATCCAATAAATATCTCAATAATGGCTACGATTTACAAAACGACATTTAGCTCAAGATGTTTTTTTTATTGAAAAGCGTGGTAAATGAGTCGTGTCACATGCAAAATAAAAACACAGAATGAAAGACAATTATAGGCTACGCTGTTTCAAGGTAAACCTAAAATTTAAATAACAATTACTGCATTAATTTGCTAAAGAACTATTGTACCACTTATATTACAGACGTTCTTGTATATGTCTTTTTTTATTCGACAAAATCTATCTTGTTGTGGGATTCTCTTTATGCTTGGTTTATGAATTGAAATTGAATTTTAAATTGTGAATTCATGAATTGAAAATTCGCCGTCGAATGAGATTCCGACATTTGTTTTATTTTAGAAAAGGTTACCACATGCTTGCAAATGTTTGTATTCATATTTACTAAACTCGAAAATGTTGGGAGACACTTGAGAAGCTAAAAATCACTCGCTCGGAGCTCGTGATTTTTTAGCGCTTCACTCGTGTCTCCCAACATTTTCTCGTTTAGTAAATATGAATACAAACATGGCAAGTATGTGGTAACCCTTTATTCTAAAATATCACGAAGGTTTTCTGCAATCTGATTGGTCGAAAGAGCGTGCATGAAATCCTAGGGTAAAACATGGCTCTGAACACCGGGAGAAACCGCAAGCTTCAAAAAGTTTGATCTGTGATAAAATACAGAATTTATAAGTTTTTGATAACAATCCAATAAATATCTCAATAATGGCTACGATTTACAAAACGACATTTAGCTCAAGATGTTTATATTTATTGAAAAGCGTGGTGAATGAGTTATTGGTCGTGTAACATGCAAACTAATAACACAGAATGAAAGACAATTATAGGCTACGTCGCTGTTTCAAGGTAAACCTAAAATTTAAATAACAATAACTGCATTAATTTGCTAAAGAACTATTATACCACTTATATTACAGACGTTCTTGTATATGATCATTATCATCATCATCATCATCATCATTTATTCAGAACCTTTAAGTTATACAAACTTTTTTTCAAAGGACTGATACATAGCTAAGTTGACAGGAAAACAGACATTAAGTAAAAAAACAGGCATAAATAACAGGAAAGAGTGGTAAGTGTAAAGTATACTAAGAACGTAAGTGCTTCTCAAGGAGACGTTTGAAAGTAGGCCTGCTTTGGACTTCCTTCATTGCAGACGGTAGATCGTTCCACTTATGCGCACCAGCGTCTTGAAATGAATAACGATGGCTCGACTTGATGTAAATGTCATTGTGGGCGTGAGATCTTGTTCTGGTGGAATACGGCAGTTGGAAAAAGTCGGAAAGCAAAGGAGGAGCTAGTTTGAATTTAATTTTATGAGTGAACATTAGTTGATGCGATGTTATTCTGTCTCTAACAGAAAGCCAACCTAGTTGACTTGCATATCAGAGACACGAGTGCGATAGTTACAACGGAGCACTGCCCTCATTCCTCTGTTTTGCAATCTCTGGAGGCGATCTAGATGTTCGGTTTTACAGTTCCCCCATACGACAGCGCAGTAGTCAAAGTGTGGCAAAACAATGGTGTTATAAATAGTTTTAGCTGCTTCTTGCGGTATGAAGCGTCTCACGTATTTCAAAACGCCCAAGCTTCTATTGATTTTCTTATTAATTGCTATGACATGTTTGTCGAAAGATAGGGTATTGTCTATTAGAATGCCTAGGTATTTTAAAAGGTCTACTCTTTCGACAGGTTTGTCATCCAGCTTTATTATTAAATCGACGTGTTCTTGTTTATTAACTTTTGGCCTGGAGCATATCACCATGCAGTTAGTTTTATTTATATTTAATGTTAGTTTATTTGCACACAGCCAGGCATGTATTTCAATCAGATCTGACCGTAAAATTTCTTCAACGTCTTTCAAATCTTTACGGGCTACATACAAAAGCGTATCATCTGCATATAGATTTATTTTACAGTTATTTACAGAGTTACAAATATCATTTATATAAATAAGAAAGAGTAGCGGCCAAAGGATTGACCCTTGAGGAACTCCGTATTTAATTACACCTAAATTTGAATTTACACTATTTACATTAACAATTTGTTTTCTATTCAATAAATAAGATTTAAAAAAATTTAAGCTATTTACATCACTGCCGTATAATTTTAATTTATATAATAGTATATACAAGTCTACAGTATCAAATGCCTTTTTAAGATCAATACTAATTACACCTATAAGATTTCTATTTAAAATATTATTGAAACAAAACTCAGAAAAATTTAACACACTACCGTCTGTCGAATGGTTTTTACGAAAACCAAATTGGTAATTAGTTAATAAATTATGTTTTGATAAATAATAATTTAACTGGGTATGAGCAATTTTTTCTAAAGGTTTGGAGATTATCGGAAGGACTGAAATTGGACCATAATTGGTTCTCTCAGTTATGGCATCCCCTTTGTGTAAAGGGATAACCTTTGCTGTTTTCAGAGCTTCAGGAAAGACACCATCCCTGAGAGAAAGATTGAATATTCTAGTCAAGCCTGGTGCAATGCTGTGTGCAGTTAATTTTAAAAGCCTAGTTTCTACGTTATCGATACCTACAGATCGTTTATTTGGTAGTTTATATATTAAATTTTCTGTTTCTAAAATTGAAATTGACTGAAATTGAAATTGATTTGCTAAGATATCTACATTTGTTATATTATTTATAAAATTTGTTGTTAAAGTCATTGGATTATAATTTGTTGACTGAATAGACGAGGCTAATTTATTTGCAATATCTAAAAAACAATTGTTAAATTCATTTGCTATGGTTATATTATCAGTAATTGGTTTATCATTTATGTTGAGAGTATTAATATTTACATTTTTAATTTATTTGGTAAAATCTCTTTCAGAAATTTCCACATTTGTTTAGGATTTCCTTTGTTTTCTAATATATTTTTATGATAATAATTTTTCTTGCATTGCCTAAAATAATTTGTAAATTGATTCCTAGTTTTTTTAAATAAATTGAAATAAATTGCATCATTTGTTCTAATAAATATTTTATGCTAATTTTCGCGCTTATTTTTCAACATTCTGGTATGGTCATCTAAAAAACTTTTTTTCTTTTTTGATTTCACTCTGATTTGTTTAAGCGGTGCAATCTCATTTACAATGGTATTGAATACTGCTTGCCATGCATAATATGTATCATCTACGGTGGTGAAAAAGTTTTAAAAATCTCAATTGGTTTGTTGAATGGCAAGATTAAGCGATGCTGCATGCATCTAGATCTTTATAATTTTGGGTTAGTGTTAGTTTATGATTACGTACAGGTTTTTTTGCGTTGGTTTTATAAATATAATAATTCATTTGGTGATCTGCCAATATATCTAAGGTGACACCGGTTTCAAATAGATCACCGTGTAAATTTGAAATCGCTAAATCTATACAAGTGGATGATGTATTTGTAATACGTGTGGGTGATGTTATGTGTTGGTTAAAATTATTTTCAGTAAGAATCGCTGTTAATTTGCGTGTCATTGATGAATTGGAATTAAGCGTGTTAATGTTAAAATCACCTAAAATTATACTTGACTTATCATTATGATCTAAGTAGCCTATAAAATTTGAAAATTCGTCTAAATAATCTATGTGTGCGTGTGGATGCCTATATATACATTTAATAAATAAATTGTTTCGAGTGTGTGGTATTTGAAGTTCTATTGTGATGCTCATTAAATTAAAATTATTGTATAAAGATGGAACCTTGAATAAATAGCCTGACTTTATATATATTAAAACACCTTGTTTACCGACAAATTGACCACTGTTATCATACCTGATGGGAGAACTGTAGCCATCCAGAGATATGAGGTTGTCTGGTATCTCAGGGGATAGCCAGGTCTCTGTCAAACAGAGGACGTCTGGGCAGCGCTCCGCGATGAAATTAATGATGCTATCAAAATGAGTTAATACTCCTCCTTGCCCAGAATTGAGATGGCAGATCTTCAAGCCACTGGTGTCAGTGTAGACCTCTCCACCATCCACACATCCAGAAGTACCATCAGGACCAGTGGTGTTTTCTGGATTTTATTAGTGGGGGAACGGTGATTGATTTCAAATTTCTTGTAAGGGGCCGAAGGCCTCTTCCCTCTAGGGGGTGCGGGGGCATGCCCCCCCGGAAAAATTTTCGATTTTAGGCTGTCTTAGAGGCTCTGTAGTGCATTCTATCAATTAAGAAAGTGATAACAGGGACAGTAATGTTACCACAAATAGATCATCGAATAGACATAAATAGGTAAAACAGAATATATAATAATATTTAGTGTTATGATGTTGGTGTAAGTGTGTAAGTGTAAATGGATACAAAAATTATAGATAGATTATCAAAAGCTCTAATTACTGTCTTTAATACATAACGTGTTATAGTAAGTTCCACACAATTTGTTGAGGTGCATCTCCGTCATTTTGTTCGTCTAACTTTGCTTTTTTTACTCTAGGATCATCCGCTGATCGATGATTAGATCGCAGCCATTTTGCAGCATACTCATTTGGCTGCCATAAAGATAGAGGGGGGCCGTGTAATTTGATAAACATAAGATTAGATATTCTATTTATTAATAATCTATTTCTAATGTCCGTACAAATTATGTTCATCTGGCTAAAACCCCTTTCGCATTCTGCAGATGATACTGCTGTAACTTCACAAGCATTTATTAATTTTTGAAGATTTGGTGGTGCATTTCTTCCCTGGCAATCAACAAAATCATGGAATTCTGGAACAACCAAACTACTATTGAGGGAAAATCGATCACACAGTGATCTTATTTCTCTAGTTCCAAAGTCTTCGACATCAGTAGGCCAGTAGACCGGATATAGTACAGAAAACTCCTTCAGTAAATGTTCATACAAATCATGTGTTCTAGTTTTACCAGATGCACATGTTGCAAAAAGGCGATCGTTTAAGCTGGTAACTAGAGCGTCAATAAAAGAATCAGCATTAATCCCGACATGGCGGGGATTCGATATCAGCGGAACTGTATTCAGGAAACCTTTCTCAATGTAATCGTATGCCATTAATGATTTTGTGCCGGTTTTAGTTTTTAGAGCCTTTATACTTCGAATTGTCCGCTTTATGCATCTATCTGCTTTGACAATGTTCATGTCACGATGTTGCATGCCTTCTGAAAGTTCTTTCAACTCATATAAAACGTCCCCCATCAGGGCCAAATCAGTCAAAAACTCTGGCGACTGAATTCTTGTACATAAGCCAGAGAATTCTGCAGCATTACTCCCCGAGGATGATCTAAGTTTAAAATGTTTGTATAGTGCTTCATAATTCTGCCATACTGCAAATACTGTACGGTAGCTACTTGCCACCCATCTCGTACTAAGAAGCCTTCCTATTTTCAAAATTTCTGCTTCCAAGTCACCAGCAGCTTCTTGAAGTTCTCTCTTGTTTTTGGGAGACTGACTATATAATGAATACAACTTATTGATAAAAATCTTAAAGTGGTTAATTCCATTAATATTTTTTATAGCGTCATTGACAGCAAGTTCTAGTCTGTGGTTTACACAATGCCACGTGATAATAGTAGGAAAATCCTTCTCTAATAAAGTTCGAATTCCAGATTTTTTACCAGTGAGCACACTGGCACCATCTGAAGTAAATCCGCGTAAATGATTTTTCAAATAGTCAATATCAAACCCATATTTTTTTAAACAAAGAAGCAGGGCTTTATAAATGTCACAGGCTGCTTCACCATTATCAAGTTCAACAAGTTCAAGGAATAAAAATTGGGGTTCATTTCCATTGACCAGCTGTGCTTTGATGTAGATAATCAATGTAGATTTATCTGATGTTGTAGTAGATTCATCTATTAGCACCGATATCATTCCAACTGCTGTCCTAATTGCCTTGCAGACCCTTGCTCGCATCTCTTCGGCTATATGGTCAATTATAGAGGTGGCAGAATGTCTCGAGTGCAGGCAAATACCCATGTCCAATCCATTCTGTTCTTGTAACTTAATTATATCACTCATGTCGTTTAATGGCCTGTCATGCTTTGCTATGTAATAACTACTGCGAAATACTCTAAGGGTTGATTCAATATCTTTTTTGTTCATTTTGCTTATATGACCAGGCATTATATCCAAGCCAGATTTCATGATAATTTCTTCCGCTTTTAAATGAGCATCAGAGTGGAGATGTTTAAAAATCTTTTTACGTAAAGAAGTAAGATGTGCTTCGCGAGAATTACCACTTTGAGTAACAGTTCCTTCTTTCCATTCTTTACTCAAATACAGACCTTGCGTTTTGTAAATTGCTAAGTCTTTGACCCTCGAACAAGAGCTACAACCCAATTGACCATCCTTCGCTATCAGCCACGGATATGAATTTTGTTTTTCTTTCCACATTTCTACTGTCCATGCGTTGGGCTGATGGGCGACACTCAATGTATGGCTTGGCCCAGGTGTAGGTGTAGTACTATCGGTTATGCTAGCTTCGTCATCACTTGTTAAACCCAAATCGCTTGTACCTGTATTAAAATCCGATGGTTCTTTTTGACTATAATTAACAGGACTATCCTCTACAGAGGTACGTTTTGTGAAAAACCCGCTTAGTTTTGATTGTTTAGACATTACAATTTAAATATTGCAATCTCATACAGCGTAACTTACTTTGCTTTAAACAGTTCACAAGGAATGGCACAGGCAGCGTAATAACTACTTTGATTGTTTGAAACATGATAAGACACAAAGGGCTACCAGTCTAGACAAAAAATCAATATTGCTCATCATTTAATTAATAGGATAGAGTCATTTATTCATTTCCTCAAATTACAAAACTATTATATTTTACAAATCTCAATTCAAATTATAATATAGTGAAACTCCCCCTTATAAATATTAAATATTTATCGTTGTATTTCTTGATTTCGAAATTATTATATTGTTTAAATTCAAACTATAATATTCAATTAAGTTTAACAATATTTCTCGGAACAGTTAAGCAAACACAGACAAATAAACACATTAAACTTCAATTTAACTATAAATAGTGAGGGAACGGCGTTCCCCCGGAAAAAGTAGTGGGGGAACGCCGTTCCCCCGCGTTCCCCCACCAAAACATCACTGATCAGGACCAGGGTTAGTTTCAATGTCTCCAGCAAGAAGCAAAATTAGCAGCAAAAAAAATAAATATTTACAGTATTTATATTTTATAACTAAATTAGGTTTAAATAAAAATAAAGAAGTAGATAATGAAAGAAAATTATTGTTTTGTATATACAGAAAGCTGAAACCAGTTTTTGATGCATTAAACAGTGGCTTGTGTTGATAAATTGCAGACCTATGGACGACATTGACTTTGTAATACGATAAGTGTGATAAGATAACTGACAAACATGATTATTCAAACAAACATCTACAAACCACAAGGGTCAAAAGGTGAAAGTTATGTCTTTCTTTATTCGACAATATCTATCTTCATCTTGTTGTGGGATTCTCTTTGCTTGGTTTATGAATTGAAATTGAATTTTAAATTGTGAATTCATGAATTGAAAATTCGCCGTCGAATGAGATTCCGACATTTGTTTTATTTTAGAAAAGGGTTACCACATGCTTGCAAATGTTTGTATTTATATTTACTAAACGAGAAAATGTTGGGAGACACGAGTGGAGCGCTAAAAAATCACGAGCTCCGAGCGAATGATTTTTAGCTTTCCCGAGTGTTTCCCAACATTTTCGAGTTTAGTAAATATGAATACAAACATGGCAAGTATGTGGTAACCCTTTAATAAACCACGTTAATATTGACATCATTATGGGAATTACATTGATTCTTTAGATTTCGTTTATTTATAAGCAGAATATTGACAAATTCCTGCAGGAATCTGAAAGTGTAGCATCAAAATCTGTAATTTCATATATAGAACTTACAAAGAACTTAATTATAACTTGATAGTTATCCATAGAATTCCTACACATTATAGATGTCGTTTGGAAGTGTCCCACAACATTCATCATTAATCAACTGTATGGTTGACTAGGTGTATTTATAGGCGCCAAGGAAGCTACACCCTCCTTGGGTATGCATCCTTCAAAAGATCTATATCTATAAACGTCAAAGTCTGTGTGATTTGATTTGATTTGATAGCAGTTTATTAAAGACATAAACAGTTTACAATTTTAAGAAATAAGATATTGGATATTTATATACAGTGGTTATTTAAAATTTGGCTAGTGCTGCTTCTTGATGTCTGACTATATGATTATAGAGATTTTTTGTATTTAGGGTAGATTATTATACGGAGAATACTTTTGAATAAGTTTTGCTCCTCGGAAAGAGAATCTACGCTTACCACGATCAGTGGTGACACGAGGTAAGCATGGTTCCCCTTTCCGTCTAGTGTTATATACAGGACTAATATTCGAAGTTATAAGATCTTTCGCTAAAATTAACGTGCGAAGTTCGTCTTCTTGGAAAACATTTAACCAATTAAGTTTTGTCAAGTTATCATTCATTTGTGTAAATTTTTGTTTACCAAGGACAAGTTTTGATGCTTTGTTAATAACATCGCGCTGAAATTTTCGTAAGAGAGTAGGATAAGTTGAGCTCCAGACAGGAAGTGCATACAAGGCAGGTTGAATGATCATAGACTCAATGATTCTTTTTAATAGTTCTCGAGGTAAGTCATGTTTTACTTTTTTAATGTTGATGAGTCGATATCTGGCTGTTTTAATAGCATTTATGATATGTGTTAGGTATGTATGGTGTTCGTCGAACGCCACTCCAAGGTTTTTTGCAGAGGATACATATTTAATTTCTGAAAATTGTTCTGACACCAGTTGTGGATATTCTCTAAGTCGATGTTAATATTTTGACTTGCTTTCGTCTGTGCATTGATGTTTTTTGGATTATATGAATGGACGAGCTGGGTATCATCAGCATATTGCCAGGTTTTACAATGTTTAATTACAGCTGGAATGTCGTTGACATAGACAATAGATAATAGTGGCCCCAGGATTGAGCCTTGGGGGACACCACAGGTTAAAGTCATTTTATCTGAGGAGAGAATTCCTACTTTTACAAATTGATTTCTGTCTTTTAAATACGAAGATATTAAATCGATTGCATTGGTTTTTAATCCCATTGATACGAGTTTTCCAAGTAAAACACTGTGGCATATGCTGTCAAAAGCTTGACATGTCTAACAGTACCAGTACAGATAGTTCTTGATTGTCCATGGCGTGTAGTATTTTGTCAGAAATTTTGAGTAATGCCGTTACAGTTGATCTACCAAGCTTATATCCATGCTGTGAGTTATTTAGATGTTCTTTTAGATGGTGATATAGCTGATTATAAATGATTCGTTCTGTGAGCTTAGATAATAATGATAATAGTGATATTGGTCTATGTTGATCAGGTTCATCTGCTTGAGGTATTTTTGGAATCGGAGTTATTTGTGCTGTTTTGAATATTGTTGGAAAAGTTGATAATTGGAATTTAAGACATATAAACAACTTAATACAATGTTTTCTAGGCTTTTATAATTAATTACAAGTAAAAGTAAGACTCAGTTAAATGCAGTTGATTCTTGATGTCTGACAAATTGATTACGCTATATAATAGTTATATTTCTGTTGTTTTAAGACTGTTTTTAATTTCATTTTTATATTTCATTTTACTATAGTGTTCAAATTGATTATATTTATTAAGTAGCTCTGCACCACGAAAGGAGAACGATCTCTTGCCACGGTCGGTATAAACACGTGGAAGTTTATACAGTTTTTTACGTGTATCGTACCTTGAATGAGATTTCTTAAATAGATATTCCATGGTGGATCCATACAATCCAAGCGCTGACTGGCGAGCTGTGCACACAGTGCGTAATTCAGCAATAGGGCCATTTACACTGCAGCAAAATAGGCACGGTACTCGTCAATTAACACATCAAAGGTGTGAAGGTGTCAAGTGGTTTTGGGCACGGGCCAAGCTAAAACACTGTCTAAACGGCTTTTTCAGACATTGAAAAGCGGCACCGTGCCTACTATTTTGATCGGGCCGAGATCATTTCTCGAGGTAGTCTCGGCCTGCTCAAAAAGTGGGCACCGTGCCTTTTTGCAGTAATTATGACGTCATTGCAGAAGTTGCGTCTCTTTACAGTGGAATTCTGAGGTTTTCTAATAAAATCAGTAACAGACTAAAGGTTAGTAAGTTAGATAAGCATATTAAGCATATTTTGTTTCGTATTTCTGTAGAAAATTAATGAAGTTTCTGTAGTATAAGGTTTAATTATGCAAATTGTAACTACGAGTGCGGAGCGTAAATTTAGATGTGTATTTTGTTACAGAAATACTGCTCTAGCGTGGTAGCATGTTCAGGAGGTGAAGGGCCATTTACACTGCAGTAAAACAGGCACGGTACTCGTCAATTGACACCCGAGGTGTTAGCAAGAATGCGGCCCGTGCTGGTTTTTTTCAGGGTTTACACAGCTTATTAAAAATTGTTTTCAAGATCACCCGTGCCTATTTTTAAGCGGGCCGAGATTGAAAACTTACAAACTGAATTATAGGTTTCTCGTTATTTAATGATTTTATCGGTGAAATTCGATAAATTGAGATTCAATCAAGGTAAATAACTTGTCAGGATTCCGTTGAACTGAAAATCACATGTTTTTCATCAATTATAATATTTCTATTTTTGTAACATTCTTATCTCAATTAAGCAAAATTCATATACATTTGAGTTAGTCTTTCACCTCCTGAACATGCTACCACGCTAGAGCAGTATTTCTGTAACAAAATACACATCTAAATTTACGCTCCGCACTCGTAGTTACAATTTGCATAATTAAACCTTATACTACAGAAACTTCATTAATTTTCTACAGAAATACGAAACAAAATATGCTTAATATGCTTATCTAACTTACTAACCTTTAGTCTGTTACTGATTTTATTAGAAAACCTCAGAATTCCACTGTAAAGAGACGCAACTTCTGCGATGACGTCATAATTACTGCGTAAATGGCACATTGCCCACTTTTTGAGCGGGCCGAGACTACCTCGAGAAATGATCTCGGCCCGATCAAAATAGTAGGCACGGTGCCGCTGCAAATTTTTTTTAACAACCCAATGAAGCGCTAGTCAAACGCCGTTAGCCTGTGTGCATTACGTCAGAAATCCATTTCATACAGGCTAACATCAATGAGGGTAAAAAGCGGGCCCACTAAGAAACATGGTCTGCAATGCGCATGCGTAAAAGCTCGCTAAAACCCGCACCCTATCCGTCTCCAAATCACATTACTGGTAAGGGTGATCCTGAATCTTGAATCAATATGTAGAGTAAGATGATTTTAGGCTACTAAATCTCCTGAAATCTCCCCAGTCTTTCAGATTGGAATTAGAACCGCGAAATCAGATGAGACTGCATCAAAAGGCCAGCAAGCTGCCTTTCATTTCTACCGAAACTCACTGATAAATTTTAGAATCAGATCATAGCAAGATCTAAAAATACTATTGGATTGGATGAATTATAGAGCTCGAACTAGTCTAGCCAGCACACATTCAAATATTCAATACCAGCAGTATAACGAAGAATAGTCTTTCCTCTTTGAATTTAGGATGTTAACATTGTAGCCTATGTTATTAAAGTAACACACTGATACAACTCAAGCCATTAAATGTAGCGACTGGTAAAAGCAAATTTAGGTGAGTGAAAATGAGATTTCTAGGCTACTTTAGTACTAGGTTGTCAGATTTAAGCATTGTCCATGAAGCATACGTCAGAGATCCAAGAGCTCTACCAATGCCCAGTTGAAAAGAATTGTCCTTGTGGGGAGTGTAATCCCGCGCAATCTTCAGGAGTTGATAATAAATTCTGTTGACAAATAAGTGCATTCTCCGCGCAAAACCAAGTTTTCTGAATTCTTTGCAACTAGGCAACTCAATTTGGGAAATAAATATAGGTCATACATCAGAGACCAAATAATCATTTTCAGAATATAATGTAACCTCATTCATATCACTGGGCAACAAAAAATGGACCTATCAAGCAGGTTGTGATGTTAAATGGAGTGAAATAATTGAGTTTGACATGAACTGTTAAATTGGAAAATTACTCATACGAAGCAGGTTGATAACAACAGTAGCCTAGCGATATTAAATGAGCTACACTGTAACAGCATTGTGAAATGTTTTGTGAAATTACCTAAATATTTTCACAACACTATATAGATGTCAATTTAATAAGCAAGTTTCTTAGAAAAATTGTTAGGAACAGTGCAGTACAACAGCAGCTTCCGATGATAATTGGATGAGAAAATATTACATTCAAGAATACTACTTCAAAGCTGTGTAGTATGCATCATAATTGTCGTTTCTTATTCAGAGAACAGTTTACATAAAAACGTTTTTTCGAAAGGAATGATGCAATATAATTTGTAACCAAGTTGGGTACCATGGATTTTAAAATAAATGTGCAATTAATCCTCAATTGAGGTGCTACAATCCAAGAAGTCCTGATTGCAGGGTAAACTTTAGCCTCAAAATACCGATGGTAAACTAAATTAAACTAATTAAATGACGTGATCATCATTGTCTATGACATATCACTTTATTGCTCGATTTACTTACTTTTGTGAAATATTATGGGAATTTAGAGACAGTTGTTTTTATGCAACAGCTGCTCGTTGCAGTTTCACAATTTAGAATTTGCTCATGATCAGGATCTGACAAAAGATTACGGAAGGCTAGAGCAAATTCAGAAGAAAATCGATAACTCCTTGATTTTTAGGCCAAAGTTCAACAAAAAATTTGTAAGGAAATGCTGAAAATGTTGTAAGATTCCAGAAAGCTAAACCTTATGTCAGAGGCTGCTCATGATTAAAAGGAGTTTCATACTCCACTCCTTTTTTAAATCTATCATACACATATCGATGCACTAAAAGCCTTTTGCATCTTAATCAGACCCTGGCGATTGCTATGTCCCTTCCCCTGCAAAAAACAGTTCAGGAGTTCATGAACTGTTCATAAACTGTTCATGAACTTCTTAACTGTTTTTGGCAGGCTTCCTATATCCGAGGATATATTTGTTTTGTTGATATACTTCCATAAAAAATTGTTCTTGGATATTCCATTTCCACATTGGACTTTTGTGTTAGTAAATGATTTGCATTCTGATTGTGTTTCTATGCTTTGTTTCTGTTAGGCTGTGGAAATTACAATCTGCTCTACAAATGTACGAACATAAGTACAAGTGACTTTGAGAATTTCCTTCCTGGATTATGAATGAAAATGTGTATTGGAGAGTGCTAAATCAAATTAAATCATGGACTATAAATCATTGCTAACCTTTGGTATCAAGTTGACAATAAGCATATGTATTTCAAAAATTCAAATGCAATCGACCAATTGACCTATATGATTTACTAAGTGATGGATTGAAGAGACACATGATGACAAGACTTTGAGTCTTTCAGTGGTGATACAAAATGATGGATGTTACAATACCAAAATTGCAATTATTCCACATTTTCAATTGTTAATTTTCTTTGCTATCCAACGTTTATCTACTATTACAGTACTAGACCAACATATTGTATTGCAAGCTGGATTTTAAAATCATTACTTCAGAATCGTGATTATCAAATTAAAGCATGGCTATGGATACTCAAATAGCTTACATCCCTGAAACTTATGCTGTCAAAATCTGTGAAATTTTTCTATGGCCTATCTATATCACACAATACAATAATTGTTTATGCTGCTCTTAAGTTTATTGTAAAATAGTCTTTAAAGTATCAGACAATCATTTATATGTAAATATATAAACATTTAGAGCCGAGGTAAAATGTATTTCAAATGTCAATATTTTTATTTGTGTCTATTTTGGAGTGTCTTAATATGAGTTTAGCGTCTGATGACATATGAATGTTTGCATTTTTCCATTGTAGTAACTAATAAATTTACCTGGGCTCTTACTTCCGTAATTTACAGAAACCGATATTGCACTGAACTCTAAAGTACATAAAAACTACATATCTGTTTTCCTGACTCCCAGCTTTGTCCATTTTATCATTCCTCCTTTGATTACAAATACTGATTACTGTTTTAAAATAATGCTATTATACTGCTTCTATATAAACAATGGACCTCATTTGACCTGTTCAACTCTTATAAGAAGTGTTTCAAAAATTGTTGAAACATGAAAACAGACAAACAAGGGGATATTATATATTGTAAACTGTATCAGTCCATGTAACTATAATGCTCAACGGTTTTTGTTTGTTTTGTATTTCATCTCAAAACATGTTTCTGAGCTGGAGAAAAACAATCATGTGTCTGTGAATGCAAAATTGCCCAAACTATTAAGGATGTCTCATGAAAATGTATGTAATTTCACGTTCATGAATCGTACATGAATTCTTTTCTCAGAGACTTCCATGATTTGTCTTATAGAATTTCTTAATCTGATACTAGTTTTTTATTTGCTATAGGAAATACAGTGGAAATACAACATTCTTCTTCAATGGGTATTTTGATCAATTGTTAATATTTTACTTAAAAATTACACTAGAGTATTTATCTACATCAGATAAAGTATTCCAGCGAGTTTCAATAAGAATAATTTTCAAATATTGTTTTTATACTCAAAAACTGTTTTGTGGGATGGGGTATATACAGTGGACATGCACAATTCTCGTTCAATAGGTATTTCAGTCAATTGTTAATATTTTATTAAAAATCATACCAGAGTATTTATCTACATCAGATAAAGTATTTTATCTACATCAGATAAAGTATTCCAGCGAGTTTCAATAAGAATAATTTTCAAATGTTGTTTTTATACTCAAAAACTGTTTTGTGGGATGGGGTATATACAGTGGACATGCACAATTCTCGTTCAATAGGTATTTCAATCAATTGTTAATATTTTCCTTCAAAATCATACCAGAGTATTTATCTACATCAGATAAAATATTCCAGCGAGTTTCAATAAAAATAATTTTCAAATCTTGCTTTTATACTCAAAAACTGTTTTGTGGGATGGGGTATATACAGTGGACATGCACAATTCTCGTTCAATAGGTATTTCAATCAATTGTTAATATTTTACTTAAAAATCATACCAGAGTATTTATCTACACCAGATAAAGTATTCCAGCGAGTTTCAATAAGAATAATTTTCAAATGTTGTTTTTATACTCAAAAACTGTTTTGTGGGATGGGGTATATACAGTGGACATGCTTGATTCTCGTTCAATAGGTATTTCAATCAATTGTTAATATTTTACTTAAAAATTACACTAGAGTATTTATCTACACCAGATAAAGTATTCCAGTTAGTGTCAATAAAAATAATTTTCAAATGTTGTTTTTATACTCAAAAACTGTTTTGTGGGATGGGGTATATACAGTGGATATGCACAATTCTCGTTCAATAGGTATTTCAGTCAATTGTTAATATTTTATTAAAAATCATACCAGAGTATTTATCTACACCAGATAAAGTATTCCAGCTAGTTTCAATAAAAATAATTTTCAAATGTTGTTTTTATACTCAAAAACTGTTTTGTGGGATGGGGTATATACAGTGGACATGCACAATTCTCGTTCAATAGGTATTTCAATCAATTGTTAATATTTTACTTAAAAATTACACTAGAGTATTTATCTACATCAGATAAAGTATTCCAGCGAGTTTCAATAAGAATAATTTTCAAATGTTGTTTTTATACTCAAAAACTGTTTTGTGGGATGGGGTATATACAGTGGACATGCTTGATTCTCGTTCAATAGGTATTTCAATCAATTGTTAATATTTTACTTAAAAATTACACTAGAGTATTTATCTACACCAGATAAAGTATTCCAGTTAGTTTCAATAAAAATAATTTTCAAATGTTGTTTTTACACTCAAAAACTGTTTTGTGGGATGGGGTATATACAGTGGACATGCACAATTCTCGTTCAATAGGTATTTCAGTCAATTGTTAATATTTTATTAAAACTCATACCAGAGTATTTATCTACATCAGATAAAGTATTTTATCTACATCAGATAAAGTATTCCAGCGAGTTTCAATAAAAATAATTTTGAAATGTTGTTTTTATACTCAAAAACTGTTTTGTGGGATAGGGTATATACAGTGGACATGCACAATTCTCGTTCAATAGGTATTTCAATCAATTGTTAATATTTTACTTAAAAATTACACTAGAGTATTTATCTACATCAGATAAAGTATTCCAGCGAGTTTCAATAAGAATAATTTTCAAATGTTGTTTTTATACTCAAAAACTGTTTTGTGGGATGGGGTATATACAGTGGACATGCACAATTCTCGTTCAATAGGTATTTCAGTCAATTGTTAATATTTTATTAAAATTCATACCAGAGTATTTATCTACATCAGATAAAGTATTTTATCTACATCAGATAAAGTATTTTATCTACATCAGATAAAGTATTCCATCGAGTTTCAATAAAAATAATTTTGAAATGTTGTTTTTATACTCAAAAACTGTTTTGTGGGATAGGGTATATACAGTGGACATGCACAATTCTCGTTCAATGGGTATTTTGATCAATTGTTAATATTTTACTTAAAAATTACACTAGAGTATTTATCTACATCAGATAAAGTATTCCAGCGAGTTTCAATAAGAATAATTTTCAAATGTTGTTTTTATACTCAAAAACTGTTTTGTGGGATGGGGTATATACAGTGGACATGCTTGATTCTCGTTCAATAGGTATTTCAATCAATTGTTAATATTTTACTTAAAAATTACACTAGAGTATTTATCTACACCAGATAAAGTATTCCAGTTAGTGTCAATAAAAATAATTTTCAAATGTTGTTTTTATACTCAAAAACTGTTTTGTGGGATGGGGTATATACAGTGGATATGCACAATTCTCGTTCAATAGGTATTTCAGTCAATTGTTAATATTTTATTAAAAATCATACCAGAGTATTTATCTACACCAGATAAAGTATTCCAGCGAGTTTCAATAAGAATAATTTTCAAATGTTGTTTTTATACTCAAAAACTGTTTTGTGGGATGGGGTATATACAGTGGACATGCACAATTCTCGTTCAATAGGTATTTCAATCAATTGTTAATATTTTACTTAAAAATTACACTAGAGTATTTATCTACATCAGATAAAGTATTCCAGCGAGTTTCAATAAGAATAATTTTCAAATGTTGTTTTTATACTCAAAAACTGTTTTGTGGGATGGGGTATATACAGTGGACATGCTTGATTCTCGTTCAATAGGTATTTCAATCAATTGTTAATATTTTACTTAAAAATTACACTAGAGTATTTATCTACACCAGATAAAGTATTCCAGTTAGTTTCAATAAAAATAATTTTCAAATGTTGTTTTTACACTCAAAAACTGTTTTGTGGGATGGGGTATATACAGTGGACATGCACAATTCTCGTTCAATAGGTATTTCAGTCAATTGTTAATATTTTATTAAAAATCATACCAGAGTATTTATCTACATCAGATAAAGTATTTTATCTACATCAGATAAAATATTCCAGCGAGTTTCAATAAAAATAATTTTGAAATGTTGTTTTTATACTCAAAAACTGTTTTGTGGGATAGGGTATATACAGTGGACATGCACAATTCTCGTTCAATAGGTATTTCAATCAATTGTTAATATTTTACTTAAAAATTACACTAGAGTATTTATCTACATCAGATAAAGTATTCCAGCGAGTTTCAATAAGAATAATTTTCAAATGTTGTTTTTATACTCAAAAACTGTTTTGTGGGATGGGGTATATACAGTGGACATGCACAATTCTCGTTCAATAGGTATTTCAGTCAATTGTTAATATTTTATTAAAAATCATACCAGAGTATTTATCTACATCAGATAAAGTATTTTATCTACATCAGATAAAGTATTCCAGCGAGTTTCAATAAAAATAATTTTGAAATGTTGTTTTTATACTCAAAAACTGTTTTGTGGGATAGGGTATATACAGTGGACATGCACAATTCTCGTTCAATGGGTATTTTGATCAATTGTTAATATTTTAATTAAAAATTACACTAGAGTATTTATCTACATCAGATAAAGTATTCCAGCGAGTTTCAATAAGAATAATTTTCAAATGTTGTTTTTATACTCAAAAACTGTTTTGTGGGATGGGGTATATACAGTGGACATGCACAATTCTCGTTCAATAGGTATTTCAGTCAATTGTTAAAATTTTATTAAAATTCATACCAGAGTATTTATCTACATCAGATAAAGTATTTTATCTACATCAGATAAAGTATTCCAGCGAGTTTCAATAAGAATAATTTTCAAATGTTGTTTTTATACTCAAAAACTGTTTTGTGGGATGGGGTATATACAGTGGACATGCACAATTCTCGTTCAATAGGTATTTCAATCAATTGTTAATATTTTCCTTCAAAATCATACCAGAGTATTTATCTACATCAGATAAAGTATTCCAGCGAGTTTCAATAAAAATAATTTTCAAATCTTGCTTTTATACTCAAAAACTGTTTTGTGGGATGGGGTATATACAGTGGACATGCACAATTCTCGTTCAATAGGTATTTCAATCAATTGTTAATATTTTACTTAAAAATCATACCAGAGTATTTATCTACACCAGATAAAGTATTCCAGCGAGTTTCAATAAGAATAATTTTCAAATGTTGTTTTTATACTCAAAAACTGTTTTGTGGGATGGGGTATATACAGTGGACATGCACAATTCTCGTTCAATAGGTATTTCAATCAATTGTTAATATTTTACTTAAAAATTACACTAGAGTATTTATCTACATCAGATAAAGTATTCCAGCGAGTTTCAATAAGAATAATTTTCAAATGTTGTTTTTATGCTCAAAAACTGTTTTATGGGATGGTGTATATTCAGTGGACATGCTTGATTCTCGTTCAATAGGTATTTCAATCAATTGTTAATATTTTACTTAAAAATTACACTAGAGTATTTATCTACACCAGATAAAGCATTCCAGTTAGTTTCAATAAAAATAATTTTCAAATGTTGTTTTTATACTCAAAAACTGTTTTGTGGGATGGGGTATATACAGTGGACATGCACAATTCTCGTTCAATAGGTATTTCAGTCAATTGTTAATATTTTATTAAAAATCATACCAGAGTATTTATCTACACCAGATAAAGTATTCCAGCGAGTTTCAATAAGAATAATTTTCAAATGTTGTTTTTATACTCAAAAACTGTTTTGTGGGATGGGGTATATACAGTGGACATGCACAATTCTCGTTCAATAGGTATTTCAATCAATTGTTAATATTTTACTTAAAAATTACACTAGAGTATTTATCTACATCAGATAAAGTATTCCAGCGAGTTTCAATAAGAATAATTTTCAAATGTTGTTTTTATACTCAAAAACTGTTTTGTGGGATGGGGTATATACAGTGGACATGCTTGATTCTCGTTCAATAGGTATTTCAATCAATTGTTAATATTTTACTTAAAAATTACACTAGAGTATTTATCTACACCAGATAAAGTATTCCAGTTAGTTTCAATAAAAATAATTTTCAAATGTTGTTTTTATACTCAAAAACTGTTTTGTGGGATGGGGTATATACAGTGGACATGCACAATTCTCGTTCAATAGGTATTTCAGTCAATTGTTAATATTTTATTAAAAATCATACCAGAGTATTTATCTACATCAGATAAAGTACTTTATCTACATCAGATAAAGTATTCCAGCGAGTTTCAATAAAAATAATTTTGAAATGTTGTTTTTATACTCAAAAACTGTTTTGTGGGATAGGGTATATACAGTGGACATGCACAATTCTCGTTCAATAGGTATTTCAATCAATTGTTAATATTTTACTTAAAAATTACACTAGAGTATTTATCTACATCAGATAAAGTATTCCAGCGAGTTTCAATAAGAATAATTTTCAAATGTTGTTTTTATACTCAAAATCTGTTTTGTGGGATGGGGTATATACAGTGGACATGCACAATTCTCGTTCAATAGGTATTTCAGTCAATTGTTAATATTTTATTAAAATTCATACCAGAGTATTTATCTACATCAGATAAAGTATTTTATCTACATCAGATAAAGTATTTTATCTACATCAGATAAAGTATTCAATCGAGTTTCAATAAAAATAATTTTGAAATGTTGTTTTTATACTCAAAAACTGTTTTGTGGGATAGGGTATATACAGTGGACATGCACAATTCTCGTTCAATGGGTATTTTGATCAATTGTTAATATTTTAATTAAAAATTACACTAGAGTATTTATCTACATCAGATAAAGTATTCCAGCGAGTTTCAATAAGAATAATTTTCAAATGTTGTTTTTATACTCAAAAACTGTTTTGTGGGATGGGGTATATACAGTGGACATGCTTGATTCTCGTTCAATAGGTATTTCAATCAATTGTTAATATTTTACTTAAAAATTACACTAGAGTATTTATCTACACCAGATAAAGTATTCCAGTTAGTGTCAATAAAAATAATTTTCAAATGTTGTTTTTATACTCAAAAACTGTTTTGTGGGATGGGGTATATACAGTGGATATGCACAATTCTCGTTCAATAGGTATTTCAGTCAATTGTTAATATTTTATTAAAAATCATACCAGAGTATTTATCTACACCAGATAAAGTATTCCAGCGAGTTTCAATAAGAATAATTTTCAAATGTTGTTTTTATACTCAAAAACTGTTTTGTGGGATGGGGTATATACAGTGGACATGCACAATTCTCGTTCAATAGGTATTTCAATCAATTGTTAATATTTTACTTAAAAATTACACTAGAGTATTTATCTACATCAGATAAAGTATTCCAGCGAGTTTCAATAAGAATAATTTTCAAATGTTGTTTTTATACTCAAAAACTGTTTTGTGGGATGGGGTATATACAGTGGACATGCTTGATTCTCGTTCAATAGGTATTTCAATCAATTGTTAATATTTTACTTAAAAATTACACTAGAGTATTTATCTACACCAGATAAAGTATTCCAGTTAGTTTCAATAAAAATAATTTTCAAATGTTGTTTTTACACTCAAAAACTGTTTTGTGGGATGGGGTATATACAGTGGACATGCACAATTCTCGTTCAATAGGTATTTCAGTCAATTGTTAATATTTTATTAAAAATCATACCAGAGTATTTATCTACATCAGATAAAGTATTTTATCTACATCAGATAAAATATTCCAGCGAGTTTCAATAAAAATAATTTTGAAATGTTGTTTTTATACTCAAAAACTGTTTTGTGGGATAGGGTATATACAGTGGACATGCACAATTCTCGTTCAATAGGTATTTCAATCAATTGTTAATATTTTACTTAAAAATTACACTAGAGTATTTATCTACATCAGATAAAGTATTCCAGCGAGTTTCAATAAGAATAATTTTCAAATGTTGTTTTTATACTCAAAAACTGTTTTGTGGGATGGGGTATATACAGTGGACATGCACAATTCTCGTTCAATAGGTATTTCAGTCAATTGTTAATATTTTATTAAAAATCATACCAGAGTATTTATCTACATCAGATAAAGTATTTTATCTACATCAGATAAAGTATTCCAGCGAGTTTCAATAAAAATAATTTTGAAATGTTGTTTTTATACTCAAAAACTGTTTTGTGGGATAGGGTATATACAGTGGACATGCACAATTCTCGTTCAATGGGTATTTTGATCAATTGTTAATATTTTACTTAAAAATTACACTAGAGTATTTATCTACATCAGATAAAGTATTCCAGCGAGTTTCAATAAGAATAATTTTCAAATGTTGTTTTTATACTCAAAAACTGTTTTGTGGGATGGGGTATATACAGTGGACATGCACAATTCTCGTTCAATAGGTATTTCAGTCAATTGTTAAAATTTTATTAAAATTCATACCAGAGTATTTATCTACATCAGATAAAGTATTTTATCTACATCAGATAAAGTATTCCAGCGAGTTTCAATAAGAATAATTTTCAAATGTTGTTTTTATACTCAAAAACTGTTTTGTGGGATGGGGTATATACAGTGGACATGCACAATTCTCGTTCAATAGGTATTTCAATCAATTGTTAATATTTTCCTTCAAAATCATACCAGAGTATTTATCTACATCAGATAAAATATTCCAGCGAGTTTCAATAAAAATAATTTTCAAATCTTGCTTTTATACTCAAAAACTGTTTTGTGGGATGGGGTATATACAGTGGACATGCACAATTCTCGTTCAATAGGTATTTCAATCAATTGTTAATATTTTACTTAAAAATCATACCAGAGTATTTATCTACACCAGATAAAGTATTCCAGCGAGTTTCAATAAGAATAATTTTCAAATGTTGTTTTTATACTCAAAAACTGTTTTGTGGGATGGGGTATATACAGTGGACATGCACAATTCTCGTTCAATAGGTATTTCAATCAATTGTTAATATTTTACTTAAAAATTACACTAGAGTATTTATCTACATCAGATAAAGTATTCCAGCGAGTTTCAATAAGAATAATTTTCAAATGTTGTTTTTATGCTCAAAAACTGTTTTATGGGATGGTGTATATTCAGTGGACATGCTTGATTCTCGTTCAATAGGTATTTCAATCAATTGTTAATATTTTACTTAAAAATTACACTAGAGTATTTATCTACACCAGATAAAGCATTCCAGTTAGTTTCAATAAAAATAATTTTCAAATGTTGTTTTTATACTCAAAAACTGTTTTGTGGGATGGGGTATATACAGTGGACATGCACAATTCTCGTTCAATAGGTATTTCAGTCAATTGTTAATATTTTATTAAAAATCATACCAGAGTATTTATCTACATCAGATAAAGTATTTTATCTACATCAGATAAAGTATTCCAGCGAGTTTCAATAAAAATAATTTTGAAATGTTGTTTTTATACTCAAAAACTGTTTTGTGGGATAGGGTATATACAGTGGACATGCACAATTCTCGTTCAATAGGTATTTCAATCAATTGTTAATATTTTACTTAAAAATTACACTAGAGTATTTATCTACATCAGATAAAGTATTCCAGCGAGTTTCAATAAGAATAATTTTCAAATGTTGTTTTTATACTCAAAAACTGTTTTGTGGGATGGGGTATATACAGTGGACATGCACAATTCTCGTTCAATAGGTATTTCAGTCAATTGTTAATATTTTATTAAAAATCATACCAGAGTATTTATCTACATCAGATAAAGTATTTTATCTACATCAGATAAAGTATTCCAGCGAGTTTCAATAAAAATAATTTTGAAATGTTGTTTTTATACTCAAAAACTGTTTTGTGGGATAGGGTATATACAGTGGACATGCACAATTCTCGTTCAATGGGTATTTTGATCAATTGTTAATATTTTACTTAAAAATTACACTAGAGTATTTATCTACATCAGATAAAGTATTCCAGCGAGTTTCAATAAGAATAATTTTCAAATGTTGTTTTTATACTCAAAAACTGTTTTGTGGGATGGGGTATATACAGTGGACATGCACAATTCTCGTTCAATAGGTATTTCAGTCAATTGTTAAAATTTTATTAAAAATCATACCAGAGTATTTATCTACATCAGATAAAGTATTTTATCTACATCAGATAAAGTATTCCAGCGAGTTTCAATAAGAATAATTTTCAAATGTTGTTTTTATACTCAAAAACTGTTTTGTGGGATGGGGTATATACAGTGGACATGCACAATTCTCGTTCAATAGGTATTTCAATCAATTGTTAATATTTTCCTTCAAAATCATACCAGAGTATTTATCTACATCAGATAAAATATTCCAGCGAGTTTCAATAAAAATAATTTTCAAATCTTGCTTTTATACTCAAAAACTGTTTTGTGGGATGGGGTATATACAGTGGACATGCACAATTCTCGTTCAATAGGTATTTCAATCAATTGTTAATATTTTACTTAAAAATCATACCAGAGTATTTATCTACACCAGATAAAGTATTCCAGCGAGTTTCAATAAGAATAATTTTCAAATGTTGTTTTTATACTCAAAAACTGTTTTGTGGGATGGGGTATATACAGTGGACATGCACAATTCTCGTTCAATAGGTATTTCAATCAATTGTTAATATTTTACTTAAAAATTACACTAGAGTATTTATCTACATCAGATAAAGTATTCCAGCGAGTTTCAATAAGAATAATTTTCAAATGTTGTTTTTATACTCAAAAACTGTTTTGTGGGATGGGGTATATACAGTGGACATGCACAATTCTCGTTCAATAGGTATTTCAATCAATTGTTAATATTTTACTTAAAAATTACACTAGAGTATTTATCTACATCAGATAAAGTATTCCAGCGAGTTTCAATAAGAATAATTTTCAAATGTTGTTTTTATGCTCAAAAACTGTTTTATGGGATGGTGTATATTCAGTGGACATGCTTGATTCTCGTTCAATAGGTATTTCAATCAATTGTTAATATTTTACTTAAAAATTACACTAGAGTATTTATCTACACCAGATAAAGCATTCCAGTTAGTTTCAATAAAAATAATTTTCAAATGTTGTTTTTATACTCAAAAACTGTTTTGTGGGATGGGGTATATACAGTGGACATGCACAATTCTCGTTCAATAGGTATTTCAGTCAATTGTTAATATTTTATTAAAAATCATACCAGAGTATTTATCTACATCAGATAAAGTATTTTATCTACATCAGATAAAGTATTCCAGCGAGTTTCAATAAAAATAATTTTGAAATGTTGTTTTTATACTCAAAAACTGTTTTGTGGGATAGGGTATATACAGTGGACATGCACAATTCTCGTTCAATAGGTATTTCAATCAATTGTTAATATTTTACTTAAAAATTACACTAGAGTATTTATCTACATCAGATAAAGTATTCCAGCGAGTTTCAATAAGAATAATTTTCAAATGTTGTTTTTATACTCAAAAACTGTTTTGTGGGATGGGGTATATACAGTGGACATGCACAATTCTCGTTCAATAGGTATTTCAGTCAATTGTTAATATTTTATTAAAAATCATACCAGAGTATTTATCTACATCAGATAAAGTATTTTATCTACATCAGATAAAGTATTCCAGCGAGTTTCAATAAAAATAATTTTGAAATGTTGTTTTTATACTCAAAAACTGTTTTGTGGGATAGGGTATATACAGTGGACATGCACAATTCTCGTTCAATGGGTATTTTGATCAATTGTTAATATTTTACTTAAAAATTACACTAGAGTATTTATCTACATCAGATAAAGTATTCCAGCGAGTTTCAATAAGAATAATTTTCAAATGTTGTTTTTATACTCAAAAACTGTTTTGTGGGATGGGGTATATACAGTGGACATGCACAATTCTCGTTCAATAGGTATTTCAGTCAATTGTTAAAATTTTATTAAAAATCATACCAGAGTATTTATCTACATCAGATAAAGTATTTTATCTACATCAGATAAAGTATTCCAGCGAGTTTCAATAAGAATAATTTTCAAATGTTGTTTTTATACTCAAAAACTGTTTTGTGGGATGGGGTATATACAGTGGACATGCACAATTCTCGTTCAATAGGTATTTCAATCAATTGTTAATATTTTCCTTCAAAATCATACCAGAGTATTTATCTACATCAGATAAAATATTCCAGCGAGTTTCAATAAAAATAATTTTCAAATCTTGCTTTTATACTCAAAAACTGTTTTGTGGGATGGGGTATATACAGTGGACATGCACAATTCTCGTTCAATAGGTATTTCAATCAATTGTTAATATTTTACTTAAAAATCATACCAGAGTATTTATCTACACCAGATAAAGTATTCCAGCGAGTTTCAATAAGAATAATTTTCAAATGTTGTTTTTATACTCAAAAACTGTTTTGTGGGATGGGGTATATACAGTGGACATGCACAATTCTCGTTCAATAGGTATTTCAATCAATTGTTAATATTTTACTTAAAAATTACACTAGAGTATTTATCTACATCAGATAAAGTATTCCAGCGAGTTTCAATAAGAATAATTTTCAAATGTTGTTTTTATACTCAAAAACTGTTTTGTGGGATGGGGTATATACAGTGGACATGCTTGATTCTCGTTCAATAGGTATTTCAATCAATTGTTAATATTTTACTTAAAAATTACACTAGAGTATTTATCTACACCAGATAAAGTATTCCAGTTAGTGTCAATAAAAATAATTTTCAAATGTTGTTTTTATACTCAAAAACTGTTTTGTGGGATGGGGTATATACAGTGGACATGCTTGATTCTCGTTCAATAGGTATTTCAATCAATTGTTAATATTTTACTTAAAAATTACACTAGAGTATTTATCTACACCAGATAAAGTATTCCAGTTAGTGTCAATAAAAATAATTTTCAAATGTTGTTTTTATACTCAAAAACTGTTTTGTGGGATGGGGTATATACAGTGGACATGCACAATTCTCGTTCAATAGGTATTTCAGTCAATTGTTAATATTTTATTAAAAATCATACCAGAGTATCTATCTACACCAGATAAAGTATTCCAGCGAGTTTCAATAAGAATAATTTTCAAATGTTGTTTTTATACTCAAAAACTGTTTTGTGGGATGGGGTATATACAGTGGACATGCACAATTCTCGTTCAATAGGTATTTCAAAAAATTGTTAATATTTTACTTAAAAATTACACTAGAGTATTTATCTACATCAGATAAAGTATTCCAGCGAGTTTCAATAAGAATAATTTTCAAATGTTGTTTTTATACTCAAAAACTGTTTTGTGGGATGGGGTATATACAGTGGACATGCTTGATTCTCGTTCAATAGGTATTTCAATCAATTGTTAATATTTTACTTAAAAATTACACTAGAGTATTTATCTACACCAGATAAAGTATTCCAGTTAGTTTCAATAAAAATAATTTTCAAATGTTGTTTTTATACTCAAAAACTGTTTTGTGGGATGGGGTATATACAGTGGACATGCACAATTCTCGTTCAATAGGTATTTCAGTCAATTGTTAATATTTTATTAAAAATCATACCAGAGTATTTATCTACATCAGATAAAGTATTTTATCTACATCAGATAAAGTATTCCAGCGAGTTTCAATAAAAATAATTTTGAAATGTTGTTTTTATACTCAAAAACTGTTTTGTGGGATAGGGTATATACAGTGGACATGCACAATTCTCGTTCAATAGGTATTTCAATCAATTGTTAATATTTTACTTAAAAATTACACTAGAGTATTTATCTATATCAGATAAAGTATTCCAGCGAGTTTCAATAAGAATAATTTTCAAATGTTGTTTTTATACTCAAAAACTGTTTTGTGGGATGGGGTATATACAGTGGACATGCACAATTCTCGTTCAATAGGTATTTCAGTCAATTGTTAATATTTTATTAAAAATCATACCAGAGTATTTATCTACATCAGATAAAGTATTTTATCTACATCAGATAAAGTATTCCAGCGAGTTTCAATAAAAATAATTTTGAAATGTTGTTTTTATACTCAAAAACTGTTTTGTGGGATAGGGTATATACAGTGGACATGCACAATTCTCGTTCAATGGGTATTTTGATCAATTGTTAATATTTTACTTAAAAATTACACTAGAGTATTTATCTACATCAGATAAAGTATTCCAGCGAGTTTCAATAAGAATAATTTTCAAATGTTGTTTTTATACTCAAAAACTGTTTTGTGGGATGGGGTATATACAGTGGACATGCTTGATTCTCGTTCAATAGGTATTTCAATCAATTGTTAATATTTTACTTAAAAATTACACTAGAGTATTTATCTACACCAGATAAAGTATTCCAGTTAGTGTCAATAAAAATAATTTTCAAATGTTGTTTTTATACTCAAAAACTGTTTTGTGGGATGGGGTATATACAGTGGATATGCACAATTCTCGTTCAATAGGTATTTCAGTCAATTGTTAATATTTTATTAAAAATCATACCAGAGTATTTATCTACACCAGATAAAGTATTCCAGCGAGTTTCAATAAGAATAATTTTCAAATGTTGTTTTTATACTCAAAAACTGTTTTGTGGGATGGGGTATATACAGTGGACATGCACAATTCTCGTTCAATAGGTATTTCAATCAATTGCTAATATTTTACTTAAAAATTACACTAGAGTATTTATCTACATCAGATAAAGTATTCCAGCGAGTTTCAATAAGAATAATTTTCAAATGTTGTTTTTATACTCAAAAACTGTTTTGTGGGATGGGGTATATACAGTGGACATGCTTGATTCTCGTTCAATAGGTATTTCAATCAATTGTTAATATTTTACTTAAAAATTACACTAGAGTATTTATCTACACCAGATAAAGTATTCCAGTTAGTTTCAATAAAAATAATTTTCAAATGTTGTTTTTACACTCAAAAACTGTTTTGTGGGATGGGGTATATACAGTGGACATGCACAATTCTCGTTCAATAGGTATTTCAGTCAATTGTTAATATTTTATTAAAAATCATACCAGAGTATTTATCTACATCAGATAAAGTATTTTATCTACATCAGATAAAGTATTCCAGCGAGTTTCAATAAAAATAATTTTGAAATGTTGTTTTTATACTCAAAAACTGATTTGTGGGATAGGGTATATACAGTGGACATGCACAATTCTCGTTCAATAGGTATTTCAATCAATTGTTAATATTTTACTTAAAAATTACACTAGAGTATTTATCTACATCAGATAAAGTATTCCAGCGAGTTTCAATAAGAATAATTTTCAAATGTTGTTTTTATACTCAAAAACTGTTTTGTGGGATGGGGTATATACAGTGGACATGCACAATTCTCGTTCAATAGGTATTTCAGTCAATTGTTAATATTTTATTAAAAATCATACCAGAGTATTTATCTACATCAGATAAAGTATTTTATCTACATCAGATAAAGTATTTTATCTACATCAGATAAAGTATTCCAGCGAGTTTCAATAAAAATAATTTTGAAATGTTGTTTTTATACTCAAAAACTGTTTTGTGGGATAGGGTATATACAGTGGACATGCACAATTCTCGTTCAATGGGTATTTTGATCAATTGTTAATATTTTACTTAAAAATTACACTAGAGTATTTATCTACATCAGATAAAGTATTCCAGCGAGTTTCAATAATAATAATTTTCAAATGTTGTTTTTATACTCAAAAACTGTTTTGTGGGATGGGGTATATACAGTGGACATGCACAATTCTCGTTCAATAGGTATTTCAGTCAATTGTTAAAATTTTATTAAAAATCATACCAGAGTATTTATCTACATCAGATAAAGTATTTTATCTACATCAGATAAAGTATTCCAGCGAGTTTCAATAAGAATAATTTTCAAATGTTGTTTTTATACTCAAAAACTGTTTTGTGGGATGGGGTATATACAGTGGACATGCACAATTCTCGTTCAATAGGTATTTCAATCAATTGTTAATATTTTCCTTCAAAATCATACCAGAGTATTTATCTACATCAGATAAAATATTCCAGCGAGTTTCAATAAAAATAATTTTCAAATCTTGCTTTTATACTCAAAAACTGTTTTGTGGGATGGGGTATATACAGTGGACATGCACAATTCTCGTTCAATAGGTATTTCAATCAATTGTTAATATTTTACTTAAAAATCATACCAGAGTATTTATCTACACCAGATAAAGTATTCCAGCGAGTTTCAATAAGAATAATTTTCAAATGTTGTTTTTATACTCAAAAACTGTTTTGTGGGATGGGGTATATACAGTGGACATGCACAATTCTCGTTCAATAGGTATTTCAATCAATTGTTAATATTTTACTTAAAAATTACACTAGAGTATTTATCTACATCAGATAAAGTATTCCAGCGAGTTTCAATAAGAATAATTTTCAAATGTTGTTTTTATACTCAAAAACTGTTTTGTGGGATGGGGTATATACAGTGGACATGCTTGATTCTCGTTCAATAGGTATTTCAATCAATTGTTAATATTTTACTTAAAAATTACACTAGAGTATTTATCTACACCAGATAAAGTATTCCAGTTAGTGTCAATAAAAATAATTTTCAAATGTTGTTTTTATACTCAAAAACTGTTTTGTGGGATGGGGTATATACAGTGGACATGCTTGATTCTCGTTCAATAGGTATTTCAATCAATTGTTAATATTTTACTTAAAAATTACACTAGAGTATTTATCTACACCAGATAAAGTATTCCAGTTAGTGTCAATAAAAATAATTTTCAAATGTTGTTTTTATACTCAAAAACTGTTTTGTGGGATGGGGTATATACAGTGGACATGCACAATTCTCGTTCAATAGGTATTTCAGTCAATTGTTAATATTTTATTAAAAATCATACCAGAGTATCTATCTACACCAGATAAAGTATTCCAGCGAGTTTCAATAAGAATAATTTTCAAATGTTGTTTTTATACTCAAAAACTGTTTTGTGGGATGGGGTATATACAGTGGACATGCACAATTCTCGTTCAATAGGTATTTCAATCAATTGTTAATATTTTACTTAAAAATTACACTAGAGTATTTATCTACATCAGATAAAGTATTCCAGCGAGTTTCAATAAGAATAATTTTCAAATGTTGTTTTTATACTCAAAAACTGTTTTGTGGGATGGGGTATATACTGTGGACATGCTTGATTCTCGTTCAATAGGTATTTCAATCAATTGTTAATATTTTACTTAAAAATTACACTAGAGTATTTATCTACACCAGATAAAGTATTCCAGTTAGTTTCAATAAAAATAATTTTCAAATGTTGTTTTTATACTCAAAAACTGTTTTGTGGGATGGGGTATATACAGTGGACATGCACAATTCTCGTTCAATAGGTATTTCAGTCAATTGTTAATATTTTATTAAAAATCTTACCAGAGTATTTATCTACATCAGATAAAGTATTTTATCTACATCAGATAAAGTATTCCAGCGAGTTTCAATAAAAATAATTTTGAAATGTTGTTTTTATACTCAAAAACTGTTTTGTGGGATAGGGTATATACAGTGGACATGCACAATTCTCGTTCAATGGGTATTTTGATCAATTGTTAATATTTTACTTAAAAATTACACTAGAGTATTTATCTACATCAGATAAAGTATTCCAGCGAGTTTCAATTAGAATAATTTTCAAATGTTGTTTTTATACTCAAAAACTGTTTTGTGGGATGGGGTATATACAGTGGACATGCTTGATTCTCGTTCAATAGGTATTTCAATCAATTGTTAATATTTTACTTAAAAATTACACTAGAGTATTTATCTACACCAGATAAAGTATTCCAGTTAGTGTCAATAAAAATAATTTTCAAATGTTGTTTTTATACTCAAAAACTGTTTTGTGGGATGGGGTATATACAGTGGATATGCACAATTCTCGTTCAATAGGTATTTCAGTCAATTGTTAATATTTTATTAAAAATCATACCAGAGTATTTATCTACACCAGATAAAGTATTCCAGCGAGTTTCAATAAGAATAATTTTCAAATGTTGTTTTTATACTCAAAAACTGTTTTGTGGGATGGGGTATATACAGTGGACATGCACAATTCTCGTTCAATAGGTATTTCAATCAATTGCTAATATTTTACTTAAAAATTACACTAGAGTATTTATCTACATCAGATAAAGTATTCCAGCGAGTTTCAATAAGAATAATTTTCAAATATTGTTTTTATACTCAAAAACTGTTTTGTGGGATGGGGTATATACAGTGGACATGCTTGATTCTCGTTCAATAGGTATTTCAATCAATTGTTAATATTTTACTTAAAAATTACACTAGAGTATTTATCTACACCAGATAAAGTATTCCAGTTAGTTTCAATAAAAATAATTTTCAAATGTTGTTTTTACACTCAAAAACTGTTTTGTGGGATGGGGTATATACAGTGGACATGCACAATTCTCGTTCAATAGGTATTTCAGTCAATTGTTAATATTTTATTAAAAATCATACCAGAGTATTTATCTACATCAGATAAAGTATTTTATCTACATCAGATAAAGTATTCCAGCGAGTTTCAATAAAAATAATTTTGAAATGTTGTTTTTATACTCAAAAACTGATTTGTGGGATAGGGTATATACAGTGGACATGCACAATTCTCGTTCAATAGGTATTTCAATCAATTGTTAATATTTTACTTAAAAATTACACTAGAGTATTTATCTACATCAGATAAAGTATTCCAGCGAGTTTCAATAAGAATAATTTTCAAATGTTGTTTTTATACTCAAAAACTGTTTTGTGGGATGGGGTATATACAGTGGACATGCACAATTCTCGTTCAATAGGTATTTCAGTCAATTGTTAATATTTTATTAAAAATCATACCAGAGTATTTATCTACATCAGATAAAGTATTTTATCTACATCAGATAAAGTATTTTATCTACATCAGATAAAGTATTCCAGCGAGTTTCAATAAAAATAATTTTGAAATGTTGTTTTTATACTCAAAAACTGTTTTGTGGGATAGGGTATATACAGTGGACATGCACAATTCTCGTTCAATGGGTATTTTGATCAATTGTTAATATTTTACTTAAAAATTACACTAGAGTATTTATCTACATCAGATAAAGTATTCCAGCGAGTTTCAATAATAATAATTTTCAAATGTTGTTTTTATACTCAAAAACTGTTTTGTGGGATGGGGTATATACAGTGGACATGCACAATTCTCGTTCAATAGGTATTTCAGTCAATTGTTAAAATTTTATTAAAATTCATACCAGAGTATTTATCTACATCAGATAAAGTATTTTATCTACATCAGATAAAGTATTCCAGCGAGTTTCAATAAGAATAATTTTCAAATGTTGTTTTTATACTCAAAAACTGTTTTGTGGGATGGGGTATATACAGTGGACATGCACAATTCTCGTTCAATAGGTATTTCAATCAATTGTTAATATTTTCCTTCAAAATCATACCAGAGTATTTATCTACATCAGATAAAATATTCCAGCGAGTTTCAATAAAAATAATTTTCAAATCTTGCTTTTATACTCAAAAACTGTTTTGTGGGATGGGGTATATACAGTGGACATGCACAATTCTCGTTCAATAGGTATTTCAATCAATTGTTAATATTTTACTTAAAAATCATACCAGAGTATTTATCTACACCAGATAAAGTATTCCAGCGAGTTTCAATAAGAATAATTTTCAAATGTTGTTTTTATACTCAAAAACTGTTTTGTGGGATGGGGTATATACAGTGGACATGCACAATTCTCGTTCAATAGGTATTTCAATCAATTGTTAATATTTTACTTAAAAATTACACTAGAGTATTTATCTACATCAGATAAAGTATTCCAGCGAGTTTCAATAAGAATAATTTTCAAATGTTGTTTTTATACTCAAAAACTGTTTTATGGGATGGTGTATATTCAGTGGACATGCTTGATTCTCGTTCAATAGGTATTTCAATCAATTGTTAATATTTTACTTAAAAATTACACTAGAGTATTTATCTACACCAGATAAAGTATTCCAGTTAGTTTCAATAAAATTAATTTTCAAATGTTGTTTTTATACTCAAAAACTGTTTTGTGGGATGGGGTATATACAGTGGACATGCACAATTCTCGTTCAATAGGTATTTCAGTCAATTGTTAATATTTTATTAAAAATCATACCAGAGTATTTATCTACATCAGATAAAGTATTTTATCTACATCAGATAAAGTATTCCAGCGAGTTTCAATAAAAATAATTTTGAAATGTTGTTTTTATACTCAAAAACTGTTTTGTGGGATAGGGTATATACAGTGGACATGCACAATTCTCGTTCAATAGGTATTTCAATCAATTGTTAATATTTTACTTAAAAATTACACTAGAGTATTTATCTACATCAGATAAAGTATTCCAGCGAGTTTCAATAAGAATAATTTTCAAATGTTGTTTTTATACTCAAAAACTGTTTTGTGGGATGGGGTATATACAGTGGACATGCACAATTCTCGTTCAATAGGTATTTCAGTCAATTGTTAATATTTTATTAAAAATCATACCAGAGTATTTATCTACATCAGATAAAGTATTTTATCTACATCAGATAAAGTATTCCAGCGAGTTTCAATAAAAATAATTTTGAAATGTTGTTTTTATACTCAAAAACTGTTTTGTGGGATAGGGTATATACAGTGGACATGCACAATTCTCGTTCAATGGGTATTTTGATCAATTGTTAATATTTTACTTCAAAATTACACTAGAGTATTTATCTACATCAGATAAAGTATTCCAGCGAGTTTCAATAAGAATAATTTTCAAATGTTGTTTTTATACTCAAAAACTGTTTTGTGGGATGGGGTATATACAGTGGACATGCACAATTCTCGTTCAATAGGTATTTCAGTCAATTGTTAAAATTTTATTAAAAATCATACCAGAGTATTTATCTACATCAGATAAAGTATTTTATCTACATCAGATAAAGTATTCCAGCGAGTTTCAATAAGAATAATTTTCAAATGTTGTTTTTATACTCAAAAACTGTTTTGTGGGATGGGGTATATACAGTGGACATGCACAATTCTCGTTCAATAGGTATTTCAATCAATTGTTAATATTTTCCTTCAAAATCATACCAGAGTATTTATCTACATCAGATAAAATATTCCAGCGAGTTTCAATAAAAATAATTTTCAAATCTTGCTTTTATACTCAAAAACTGTTTTGTGGGATGGGGTATATACAGTGGACATGCACAATTCTCGTTCAATAGGTATTTCAATCAATTGTTAATATTTTACTTAAAAATCATACCAGAGTATTTATCTACACCAGATAAAGTATTCCAGCGAGTTTCAATAAGAATAATTTTCAAATGTTGTTTTTATACTCAAAAACTGTTTTGTGGGATGGGGTATATACAGTGGACATGCACAATTCTCGTTCAATAGGTATTTCAATCAATTGTTAATATTTTACTTAAAAATTACACTAGAGTATTTATCTACATCAGATAAAGTATTCCAGCGAGTTTCAATAAGAATAATTTTCAAATGTTGTTTTTATACTCAAAAACTGATTTGTGGGATAGGGTATATACAGTGGACATGCACAATTCTCGTTCAATAGGTATTTCAATCAATTGTTAATATTTTACTTAAAAATTACACTAGAGTATTTATCTACATCAGATAAAGTATTCCAGCGAGTTTCAATAAGAATAATTTTCAAATGTTGTTTTTATACTCAAAAACTGTTTTGTGGGATGGGGTATATACAGTGGACATGCACAATTCTCGTTCAATAGGTATTTCAGTCAATTGTTAATATTTTATTAAAAATCATACCAGAGTATTTATCTACATCAGATAAAGTATTTTATCTACATCAGATAAAGTATTCCAGCGAGTTTCAATAAAAATAATTTTGAAATGTTGTTTTTATACTCAAAAACTGTTTTGTGGGATAGGGTATATACAGTGGACATGCACAATTCTCGTTCAATGGGTATTTTGATCAATTGTTAATATTTTACTTAAAAATTACACTAGAGTATTTATCTACATCACATAAAGTATTCCAGCGAGTTTCAATAATAATAATTTTCAAATGTTGTTTTTATACTCAAAAACTGTTTTGTGGGATGGGGTATATACAGTGGACATGCACAATTCTCGTTCAATAGGTATTTCAGTCAATTGTTAAAATTTTATTAAAATTCATACCAGAGTATTTATCTACATCAGATAAAGTATTTTATCTACATCAGATAAAGTATTCCAGCGAGTTTCAATAAGAATAATTTTCAAATGTTGTTTTTATACTCAAAAACTGTTTTGTGGGATGGGGTATATACAGTGGACATGCACAATTCTCGTTCAATAGGTATTTCAATCAATTGTTAATATTTTCCTTCAAAATCATACCAGAGTATTTATCTACATCAGATAAAATATTCCAGCGAGTTTCAATAAAAATAATTTTCAAATCTTGCTTTTATACTCAAAAACTGTTTTGTGGGATGGGGTATATACAGTGGACATGCACAATTCTCGTTCAATAGGTATTTCAATCAATTGTTAATATTTTACTTAAAAATCATACCAGAGTATTTATCTACACCAGATAAAGTATTCCAGCGAGTTTCAATAAGAATAATTTTCAAATGTTGTTTTTATACTCAAAAACTGTTTTGTGGGATGGGGTATATACAGTGGACATGCACAATTCTCGTTCAATAGGTATTTCAATCAATTGTTAATATTTTACTTAAAAATTACACTAGAGTATTTATCTACATCAGATAAAGTATTCCAGCGAGTTTCAATAAGAATAATTTTCAAATGTTGTTTTTATACTCAAAAACTGTTTTATGGGATGGTGTATATTCAGTGGACATGCTTGATTCTCGTTCAATAGGTATTTCAATCAATTGTTAATATTTTACTTAAAAATTACACTAGAGTATTTATCTACACCAGATAAAGTATTCCAGTTAGTTTCAATAAAAATAATTTTCAAATGTTGTTTTTATACTCAAAAACTGTTTTGTGGGATGGGGTATATACAGTGGACATGCACAATTCTCGTTCAATAGGTATTTCAGTCAATTGTTAATATTTTATTAAAAATCATACCAGAGTATTTATCTACATCAGATAAAGTATTTTATCTACATCAGATAAAGTATTCCAGCGAGTTTCAATAAAAATAATTTTGAAATGTTGTTTTTATACTCAAAAACTGTTTTGTGGGATAGGGTATATACAGTGGACATGCACAATTCTCGTTCAATAGGTATTTCAATCAATTGTTAATATTTTACTTAAAAATTACACTAGAGTATTTATCTACATCAGATAAAGTATTCCAGCGAGTTTCAATAAGAATAATTTTCAAATGTTGTTTTTATACTCAAAAACTGTTTTGTGGGATGGGGTATATACAGTGGACATGCACAATTCTCGTTCAATAGGTATTTCAGTCAATTGTTAATATTTTATTAAAAATCATACCAGAGTATTTATCTACATCAGATAAAGTATTTTATCTACATCAGATAAAGTATTCCAGCGAGTTTCAATAAAAATAATTTTGAAATGTTGTTTTTATACTCAAAAACTGTTTTGTGGGATAGGGTATATACAGTGGACATGCACAATTCTCGTTCAATGGGTATTTTGATCAATTGTTAATATTTTACTTCAAAATTACACTAGAGTATTTATCTACATCAGATAAAGTATTCCAGCGAGTTTCAATAAGAATAATTTTCAAATGTTGTTTTTATACTCAAAAACTGTTTTGTGGGATGGGGTATATACAGTGGACATGCACAATTCTCGTTCAATAGGTATTTCAGTCAATTGTTAAAATTTTATTAAAAATCATACCAGAGTATTTATCTACATCAGATAAAGTATTTTATCTACATCAGATAAAGTATTCCAGCGAGTTTCAATAAGAATAATTTTCAAATGTTGTTTTTATACTCAAAAACTGTTTTGTGGGATGGGGTATATACAGTGGACATGCACAATTCTCGTTCAATAGGTATTTCAATCAATTGTTAATATTTTCCTTCAAAATCATACCAGAGTATTTATCTACATCAGATAAAATATTCCAGCGAGTTTCAATAAAAATAATTTTCAAATCTTGCTTTTATACTCAAAAACTGTTTTGTGGGATGGGGTATATACAGTGGACATGCACAATTCTCGTTCAATAGGTATTTCAATCAATTGTTAATATTTTACTTAAAAATCATACCAGAGTATTTATCTACACCAGATAAAGTATTCCAGCGAGTTTCAATAAGAATAATTTTCAAATGTTGTTTTTATACTCAAAAACTGTTTTGTGGGATGGGGTATATACAGTGGACATGCACAATTCTCGTTCAATAGGTATTTCAATCAATTGTTAATATTTTACTTAAAAATTACACTAGAGTATTTATCTACATCAGATAAAGTATTCCAGCGAGTTTCAATAAGAATAATTTTCAAATGTTGTTTTTATACTCAAAAACTGTTTTGTGGGATGGGGTATATACAGTGGACATGCTTGATTCTCGTTCAATAGGTATTTCAATCAATTGTTAATATTTTACTTAAAAATTACACTAGAGTATTTATCTACACCAGATAAAGTATTCCAGTTAGTGTCAATAAAAATAATTTTCAAATGTTGTTTTTATACTCAAAAACTGTTTTGTGGGATGGGGTATATACAGTGGATATGCACAATTCTCGTTCAATAGGTATTTCAGTCAATTGTTAATATTTTATTAAAAATCATACCAGAGTATTTATCTACACCAGATAAAGTATTCCAGCGAGTTTCAATAAGAATAATTTTCAAATGTTGTTTTTATACTCAAAAACTGTTTTGTGGGATGGGGTATATACAGTGGACATGCACAATTCTCGTTCAATAGGTATTTCAATCAATTGTTAATATTTTACTTAAAAATTACACTAGAGTATTTATCTACATCAGATAAAGTATTCCAGCGAGTTTCAATAAGAATAATTTTCAAATGTTGTTTTTATACTCAAAAACTGTTTTATGGGATGGTGTATATTCAGTGGACATGCTTGATTCTCGTTCAATAGGTATTTCAATCAATTGTTAATATTTTACTTAAAAATTACACTAGAGTATTTATCTACACCAGATAAAGTATTCCAGTTAGTTTCAATAAAAATAATTTTCAAATGTTGTTTTTATACTCAAAAACTGTTTTGTGGGATGGGGTATATACAGTGGACATGCACAATTCTCGTTCAATAGGTATTTCAGTCAATTGTTAATATTTTATTAAAAATCATACCAGAGTATTTATCTACATCAGATAAAGTATTTTATCTACATCAGATAAAGTATTCCAGCGAGTTTCAATAAAAATAATTTTGAAATGTTGTTTTTATACTCAAAAACTGTTTTGTGGGATAGGGTATATACAGTGGACATGCACAATTCTCGTTCAATAGGTATTTCAATCAATTGTTAATATTTTACTTAAAAATTACACTAGAGTATTTATCTACATCAGATAAAGTATTCCAGCGAGTTTCAATAAGAATAATTTTCAAATGTTGTTTTTATACTCAAAAACTGTTTTGTGGGATGGGGTATATACAGTGGACATGCACAATTCTCGTTCAATAGGTATTTCAGTCAATTGTTAATATTTTATTAAAAATCATACCAGAGTATTTATCTACATCAGATAAAGTATTTTATCTACATCAGATAAAGTATTCCAGCGAGTTTCAATAAAAATAATTTTGAAATGTTGTTTTTATACTCAAAAACTGTTTTGTGGGATAGGGTATATACAGTGGACATGCACAATTCTCGTTCAATGGGTATTTTGATCAATTGTTAATATTTTACTTCAAAATTACACTAGAGTATTTATCTACATCAGATAAAGTATTCCAGCGAGTTTCAATAAGAATAATTTTCAAATGTTGTTTTTATACTCAAAAACTGTTTTGTGGGATGGGGTATATACAGTGGACATGCACAATTCTCGTTCAATAGGTATTTCAGTCAATTGTTAAAATTTTATTAAAAATCATACCAGAGTATTTATCTACATCAGATAAAGTATTTTATCTACATCAGATAAAGTATTCCAGCGAGTTTCAATAAGAATAATTTTCAAATGTTGTTTTTATACTCAAAAACTGTTTTGTGGGATGGGGTATATACAGTGGACATGCACAATTCTCGTTCAATAGGTATTTCAATCAATTGTTAATATTTTCCTTCAAAATCATACCAGAGTATTTATCTACATCAGATAAAATATTCCAGCGAGTTTCAATAAAAATAATTTTCAAATCTTGCTTTTATACTCAAAAACTGTTTTGTGGGATGGGGTATATACAGTGGACATGCACAATTCTCGTTCAATAGGTATTTCAATCAATTGTTAATATTTTACTTAAAAATCATACCAGAGTATTTATCTACACCAGATAAAGTATTCCAGCGAGTTTCAATAAGAATAATTTTCAAATGTTGTTTTTATACTCAAAAACTGTTTTGTGGGATGGGGTATATACAGTGGACATGCACAATTCTCGTTCAATAGGTATTTCAATCAATTGTTAATATTTTACTTAAAAATTACACTAGAGTATTTATCTACATCAGATAAAGTATTCCAGCGAGTTTCAATAAGAATAATTTTCAAATGTTGTTTTTATACTCAAAAACTGTTTTGTGGGATGGGGTATATACAGTGGACATGCTTGATTCTCGTTCAATAGGTATTTCAATCAATTGTTAATATTTTACTTAAAAATTACACTAGAGTATTTATCTACACCAGATAAAGTATTCCAGTTAGTGTCAATAAAAATAATTTTCAAATGTTGTTTTTATACTCAAAAACTGTTTTGTGGGATGGGGTATATACAGTGGATATGCACAATTCTCGTTCAATAGGTATTTCAGTCAATTGTTAATATTTTATTAAAAATCATACCAGAGTATTTATCTACACCAGATAAAGTATTCCAGCGAGTTTCAATAAGAATAATTTTCAAATGTTGTTTTTATACTCAAAAACTGTTTTGTGGGATGGGGTATATACAGTGGACATGCACAATTCTCGTTCAATAGGTATTTCAATCAATTGTTAATATTTTACTTAAAAATTACACTAGAGTATTTATCTACATCAGATAAATTATTCCAGCGAGTTTCAATAAGAATAATTTTCAAATGTTGTTTTTATACTCAAAAACTGTTTTGTGGGATGGGGTATATACAGTGGACATGCTTGATTCTCGTTCAATAGGTATTTCAATCAATTGTTAATATTTTACTTAAAAATTACACTAGAGTATTTATCTACACCAGATAAAGTATTCCAGTTAGTTTCAATAAAAATAATTTTCAAATGTTGTTTTTATACTCAAAAACTGTTTTGTGGGATGGGGTATATACAGTGGACATGCACAATTCTCGTTCAATAGGTATTTCAGTCAATTGTTAATATTTTATTAAAAATCATACCAGAGTATTTATCTACATCAGATAAAGTATTTTATCTACATCAGATAAAGTATTCCAGCGAGTTTCAATAAAAATAATTTTGAAATGTTGTTTTTATACTCAAAAACTGTTTTGTGGGATAGGGTATATACAGTGGACATGCACAATTCTCGTTCAATAGGTATTTCAATCAATTGTTAATATTTTACTTAAAAATTACACTAGAGTATTTATCTACATCAGATAAAGTATTCCAGCGAGTTTCAATAAGAATAATTTTCAAATGTTGTTTTTATACTCAAAAACTGTTTTGTGGGATGGGGTATATACAGTGGACATGCACAATTCTCGTTCAATAGGTATTTCAGTCAATTGTTAATATTTTATTAAAAATCATACCAGAGTATTTATCTACATCAGATAAAGTATTTTATCTACATCAGATAAAGTATTCCAGCGAGTTTCAATAAAAATAATTTTGAAATGTTGTTTTTATACTCAAAAACTGTTTTGTGGGATAGGGTATATACAGTGGACATGCACAATTCTCGTTCAATGGGTATTTTGATCAATTGTTAATATTTTACTTAAAAATTACACTAGAGTATTTATCTACATCAGATAAAGTATTCCAGCGAGTTTCAATAAGAATAATTTTCAAATGTTGTTTTTATACTCAAAAACTGTTTTGTGGGATGGGGTATATACAGTGGACATGCACAATTCTCGTTCAATAGGTATTTCAGTCAATTGTTAAAATTTTATTAAAATTCATACCAGAGTATTTATCTACATCAGATAAAGTATTTTATCTACATCAGATAAAGTATTCCAGCGAGTTTCAATAAGAATAATTTTCAAATGTTGTTTTTATACTCAAAAACTGTTTTGTGGGATGGGGTATATACAGTGGACATGCACAATTCTCGTTCAATAGGTATTTCAATCAATTGTTAATATTTTCCTTCAAAATCATACCAGAGTATTTATCTACACCAGATAAAGTATTCCAGCGAGTTTCAATAAGAATAATTTTCAAATGTTGTTTTTATACTCAAAAACTGTTTTGTGGGATGGGGTATATACAGTGGACATGCACAATTCTCGTTCAATAGGTATTTCAATCAATTGTTAATATTTTACTTAAAAATTACACTAGAGTATTTATCTACATCAGATAAAGTATTCCAGCGAGTTTCAATAAGAATAATTTTCAAATGTTGTTTTTATACTCAAAAACTGTTTTGTGGGATGGTGTATATTCAGTGGACATGCTTGATTCTCGTTCAATAGGTATTTCAATCAATTGTTAATATTTTACTTAAAAATTACACTAGAGTATTTATCTACACCAGATAAAGTATTCCAGTTAGTTTCAATAAAAATAATTTTCAAATGTTGTTTTTATACTCAAAAACTGTTTTGTGGGATGGGGTATATACAGTGGACATGCACAATTCTCGTTCAATAGGTATTTCAGTCAATTGTTAATATTTTATTCAAAATCATACCAGAGTATTTATCTACATCAGATAAAGTATTTTATCTACATCAGATAAAGTATTCCAGCGAGTTTCAATAAAAATAATTTTGAAATGTTGTTTTTATACTCAAAAACTGTTTTGTGGGATAGGGTATATACAGTGGACATGCACAATTCTCGTTCAATAGGTATTTCAATCAATTGTTAATATTTTACTTAAAAATTACACTACAGTATTTATCCACATCAGATAAAGTATTCCAGCGAGTTTCAATAAGAATAATTTTCAAATGTTGTTTTTATACTCAAAAACTGTTTTGTGGGATGGGGTATATACAGTGGACATGCACAATTCTCGTTCAATAGGTATTTCAGTCAATTGTTAATATTTTATTAAAAATCATACCAGAGTATTTATCTACATCAGATAAAGTATTTTATCTACATCAGATAAAGTATTCCAGCGAGTTTCAATAAAAATAATTTTGAAATGTTGTTTTTATACTCAAAAACTGTTTTGTGGGATAGGGTATATACAGTGGACATGCACAATTCTCGTTCAATGGGTATTTTGATCAATTGTTAATATTTTACTTAAAAATTACACTAGAGTATTTATCTACATCAGATAAAGTATTCCAGCGAGTTTCAATTAGAATAATTTTCAAATGTTGTTTTTATACTCAAAAACTGTTTTGTGGGATGGGGTATATACAGTGGACATGCACAATTCTCGTTCAATAGGTATTTCAGTCAATTGTTAAAATTTTATTAAAAATCATACCAGAGTATTTATCTACATCAGATAAAGTATTTTATCTACATCAGATAAAGTATTCCAGCGAGTTTCAATAAGAATAATTTTCAAATGTTGTTTTTATACTCAAAAACTGTTTTGTGGGATGGGGTATATACAGTGGACATGCACAATTCTCGTTCAATAGGTATTTCAATCAATTGTTAATATTTTCCTTCAAAATCATACCAGAGTATTTATCTACATCAGATAAAATATTCCAGCGAGTTTCAATAAAAATAATTTTCAAATCATGCTTTTATACTCAAAAACTGTTTTGTGGGATGGGGTATATACAGTGGACATGCACAATTCTCGTTCAATAGGTATTTCAATCAATTGTTAATATTTTATTTAAAAATCATACCAGAGTATTTATCTACACCAGATAAAGTATTCCAGCGAGTTTCAATAAGAATAATTTTCAAATGTTGTTTTTATACTCAAAAACTGTTTTGTGGGATGGGGTATATACAGTGGACATGCACAATTCTCGTTCAATAGGTATTTCAATCAATTGTTAATATTTTACTTAAAAATTACACTAGAGTATTTATCTACATCAGATAAAGTATTCCAGCGAGTTTCAATAAGAATAATTTTCAAATGTTGTTTTTATACTCAAAAACTGTTTTGTGGGATGGGGTATATACAGTGGACATGCTTGATTCTCGTTCAATAGGTATTTCAATCAATTGTTAATATTTTACTTAAAAATTACACTAGAGTATTTATCTACACCAGATAAAGTATTCCAGTTAGTGTCAATAAAAATAATTTTCAAATGTTGTTTTTATACTCAAAAACTGTTTTGTGGGATGGGGTATATACAGTGGACATGCACAATTCTCGTTCAATAGGTATTTCAGTCAATTGTTAATATTTTATTAAAAATCATACCAGAGTATTTATCTACACCAGATAAAGTATTCCAGCGAGTTTCAATAAGAATAATTTTCAAATGTTGTTTTTATACTCAAAAACTGTTTTGTGGGATGGGGTATATACAGTGGACATGCTTGATTCTCGTTCAATAGGTATTTCAATCAATTGTTAATATTTTACTTAAAAATTACACTAGAGTATTTATCTACATCAGATAAAGTATTCCAGCGAGTTTCAATAAGAATAATTTTCAAATGTTGTTTTTATACTCAAAAACTGTTTTGTGGGATGGGGTATATACAGTGGATATGCTTGATTCTCGTTCAATAGGTATTTCAATCAATTGTTAATATTTTACTTAAAAATCATACCAGAGTATTTATCTACACCAGATAAAGTATTCCAGCGAGTTTCAATAAGAATAATTTTCAAATGTTGTTTTTATACTCAAAAACTGTTTTGTGGGATGGGGTATATACAGTGGACATGCACAATTCTCGTTCAATAGGTATTTCAATCAATTGTTAATATTTTACTTAAAAATTACACTAGAGTATTTATCTACATCAGATAAAGTATTCCAGCGAGTTTCAATAAGAATAATTTTCAAATGTTGTTTTTATACTCAAAAACTGTTTTGTGGGATGGTGTATATTCAGTGGACATGCTTGATTCTCGTTCAATAGGTATTTCAATCAATTGTTAATATTTTACTTAAAAATTACACTAGAGTATTTATCTACACCAGATAAAGTATTCCAGTTAGTTTCAATAAAAATAATTTTCAAATGTTGTTTTTATACTCAAAAACTGTTTTGTGGGATGGGGTATATACAGTGGACATGCACAATTCTCGTTCAATAGGTATTTCAGTCAATTGTTAATATTTTATTCAAAATCATACCAGAGTATTTATCTACATCAGATAAAGGATTTTATCTACATCAGATAAAGTATTCCAGCGAGTTTCAATAAAAATAATTTTGAAATGTTGTTTTTATACTCAAAAACTGTTTTGTGGGATAGGGTATATACAGTGGACATGCACAATTCTCGTTCAATAGGTATTTCAATCAATTGTTAATATTTTACTTAAAAATTACACTACAGTATTTATCTACATCAGATAAAGTATTCCAGCGAGTTTCAATAAGAATAATTTTCAAATGTTGTTTTTATACTCAAAAACTGTTTTGTGGGATGGGGTATATACAGTGGACATGCACAATTCTCGTTCAATAGGTATTTCAGTCAATTGTTAATATTTTATTAAAAATCATACCAGAGTATTTATCTACATCAGATAAAGTATTTTATCTACATCAGATAAAGTATTCCAGCGAGTTTCAATAAAAATAATTTTGAAATGTTGTTTTTATACTCAAAAACTGTTTTGTGGGATAGGGTATATACAGTGGACATGCACAATTCTCGTTCAATGGGTATTTTGATCAATTGTTAATATTTTACTTAAAAATTACACTAGAGTATTTATCTACATCAGATAAAGTATTCCAGCGAGTTTCAATTAGAATAATTTTCAAATGTTGTTTTTATACTCAAAAACTGTTTTGTGGGATGGGGTATATACAGTGGACATGCACAATTCTCGTTCAATAGGTATTTCAGTCAATTGTTAAAATTTTATTAAAAATCATACCAGAGTATTTATCTACATCAGATAAAGTATTTTATCTACATCAGATAAAGTATTCCAGCGAGTTTCAATAAGAATAATTTTCAAATGTTGTTTTTATACTCAAAAACTGTTTTGTGGGATGGGGTATATACAGTGGACATGCACAATTCTCGTTCAATAGGTATTTCAATCAATTGTTAATATTTTCCTTCAAAATCATACCAGAGTATTTATCTACATCAGATAAAATATTCCAGCGAGTTTCAATAAAAATATTTTTCAAATCTTGCTTTTATACTCAAAAACTGTTTTGTGGGATGGGGTATATACAGTGGACATGCACAATTCTCGTTCAATAGGTATTTCAATCAATTGTTAATATTTTATTTAAAAATCATACCAGAGTATTTATCTACACCAGATAAAGTATTCCAGCGAGTTTCAATAAGAATAATTTTCAAATGTTGTTTTTATACTCAAAAACTGTTTTGTGGGATGGGGTATATACAGTGGACATGCACAATTCTCGTTCAATAGGTATTTCAATCAATTGTTAATATTTTACTTAAAAATTACACTAGAGTATTTATCTACATCAGATAAAGTATTCCAGCGAGTTTCAATAAGAATAATTTTCAAATGTTGTTTTTATACTCAAAAACTGTTTTGTGGGATGGGGTATATACAGTGGACATGCTTGATTCTCGTTCAATAGGTATTTCAATCAATTGTTAATATTTTACTTAAAAATTACACTAGAGTATTTATCTACACCAGATAAAGTATTCCAGTTAGTGTCAATAAAAATAATTTTCAAATGTTGTTTTTATACTCAAAAACTGTTTTGTGGGATGGGGTATATACAGTGGACATGCACAATTCTCGTTCAATAGGTATTTCAGTCAATTGTTAATATTTTATTAAAAATCATACCAGAGTATTTATCTACACCAGATAAAGTATTCCAGCGAGTTTCAATAAGAATAATTTTCAAATGTTGTTTTTATACTCAAAAACTGTTTTGTGGGATGGGGTATATACAGTGGACATGCACAATTCTCGTTCAATAGGTATTTCAATCAATTGTTAATATTTTACTTAAAAATTACACTAGAGTATTTATCTACATCAGATAAAGTATTCCAGCGAGTTTCAATAAGAATAATTTTCAAATGTTGTTTTTATACTCAAAAACTGTTTTGTGGGATGGGGTATATACAGTGGACATGCTTGATTCTCGTTCAATAGGTATTTCAATCAATTGTTAATATTTTACTTAAAAATTACACTAGAGTATTTATCTACACCAGATAAAGTATTCCAGTTAGTTTCAATAAAAATAATTTTCAAATGTTGTTTTTATACTCAAAAACTGTTTTGTGGGATGGGGTATATACAGTGGACATGCACAATTCTCGTTCAATAGGTATTTCAGTCAATTGTTAATATTTTATTCAAAATCATACCAGAGTATTTATCTACATCAGATAAAGGATTTTATCTACATCAGATAAAGTATTCCAGCGAGTTTCAATAAAAATAATTTTGAAATGTTGTTTTTATACTCAAAAACTGTTTTGTGGGATAGGGTATATACAGTGGACATGCACAATTCTCGTTCAATAGGTATTTCAATCAATTGTTAATATTTTACTTAAAAATTACACTACAGTATTTATCTACATCAGATAAAGTATTCCAGCGAGTTTCAATAAGAATAATTTTCAAATGTTGTTTTTATACTCAAAAACTGTTTTGTGGGATGGGGTATATACAGTGGACATGCACAATTCTCGTTCAATAGGTATTTCAGTCAATTGTTAATATTTTATTAAAAATCATACCAGAGTATTTATCTACATCAGATAAAGTATTTTATCTACATCAGATAAAGTATTCCAGCGAGTTTCAATAAAAATAATTTTGAAATGTTGTTTTTATACTCAAAAACTGTTTTGTGGGATAGGGTATATACAGTGGACATGCACAATTCTCGTTCAATGGGTATTTTGATCAATTGTTAATATTTTAATTAAAAATTACACTAGAGTATTTATCTACATCAGATAAAGTATTCCAGCGAGTTTCAATTAGAATAATTTTCAAATGTTGTTTTTATACTCAAAAACTGTTTTGTGGGATGGGGTATATACAGTGGACATGCACAATTCTCGTTCAATAGGTATTTCAGTCAATTGTTAAAATTTTATTAAAAATCATACCAGAGTATTTATCTACATCAGATAAAGTATTTTATCTACATCAGATAAAGTATTCCAGCGAGTTTCAATAAGAATAATTTTCAAATGTTGTTTTTATACTCAAAAACTGTTTTGTGGGATGGGGTATATACAGTGGACATGCACAATTCTCGTTCAATAGGTATTTCAATCAATTGTTAATATTTTCCTTCAAAATCATACCAGAGTATTTATCTACATCAGATAAAATATTCCAGCGAGTTTCAATAAAAATATTTTTCAAATCTTGCTTTTATACTCAAAAACTGTTTTGTGGGATGGGGTATATACAGTGGACATGCACAATTCTCGTTCAATAGGTATTTCAATCAATTGTTAATATTTTATTTAAAAATCATACCAGAGTATTTATCTACACCAGATAAAGTATTCCAGCGAGTTTCAATAAGAATAATTTTCAAATGTTGTTTTTATACTCAAAAACTGTTTTGTGGGATGGGGTATATACAGTGGACATGCACAATTCTCGTTCAATAGGTATTTCAATCAATTGTTAATATTTTACTTAAAAATTACACTAGAGTATTTATCTACATCAGATAAAGTATTCCAGCGAGTTTCAATAAGAATAATTTTCAAATGTTGTTTTTATACTCAAAAACTGTTTTGTGGGATGGGGTATATACAGTGGACATGCTTGATTCTCGTTCAATAGGTATTTCAATCAATTGTTAATATTTTACTTAAAAATTACACTAGAGTATTTATCTACACCAGATAAAGTATTCCAGTTAGTGTCAATAAAAATAATTTTCAAATGTTGTTTTTATACTCAAAAACTTTTTTGTGGGATGGGGTATATACAGTGGACATGCACAATTCTCGTTCAATAGGTATTTCAGTCAATTGTTAATATTTTATTAAAAATCATACCAGAGTATTTATCTACACCAGATAAAGTATTCCAGCGAGTTTCAATAAGAATAATTTTCAAATGTTGTTTTTATACTCAAAAACTGTTTTGTGGGATGGGGTATATACAGTGGACATGCACAATTCTCGTTCAATAGGTATTTCAATCAATTGTTAATATTTTACTTAAAAATTACACTAGAGTATTTATCTACATCAGATAAAGTATTCCAGCGAGTTTCAATAAGAATAATTTTCAAATGTTGTTTTTATACTCAAAAACTGTTTTGTGGGATGGGGTATATACAGTGGACATGCTTGATTCTCGTTCAATAGGTATTTCAATCAATTGTTAATATTTTACTTAAAAATTACACTAGAGTATTTATCTACACCAGATAAAGTATTCCAGTTAGTTTCAATAAAAATAATTTTCAAATGTTGTTTTTATACTCAAAAACTGTTTTGTGGGATGGGGTATATACAGTGGACATGCACAATTCTCGTTCAATAGGTATTTCAGTCAATTGTTAATATTTTATTAAAAATCATACCAGAGTATTTATCTACATCAGATAAAGTATTTTATCTACATCAGATAAAGTATTCCAGCGAGTTTCAATAAAAATAATTTTGAAATGTTGTTTTTATACTCAAAAACTGTTTTGTGGGATAGGGTATATACAGTGGACATGCACAATTCTCGTTCAATAGGTATTTCAATCAATTGTTAATATTTTACTTAAAAATTACACTAGAGTATTTATCTACATCAGATAAAGTATTCCAGCGAGTTTCAATAAGAATAATTTTCAAATGTTGTTTTTATACTCAAAAACTGTTTTGTGGGATGGGGTATATACAGTGGACATGCACAATTCTCGTTCAATAGGTATTTCAGTCAATTGTTAATATTTTATTAAAAATCATACCAGAGTATTTATCTACATCAGATAAAGTATTTTATCTACATCAGATAAAGTATTCCAGCGAGTTTCAATAAAAATAATTTTGAAATGTTGTTTTTATACTCAAAAACTGTTTTGTGGGATAGGGTATATACAGTGGACATGCACAATTCTCGTTCAATAGGTATTTCAGTCAATTGATAATATTTTACTTAAAAATCATACCAGAGTATTTATCTACATCAGATAAAGTATTCCAGCGAGTGTCAATAAAAATAATTTTGAAATGTTGTTTTTATACTCAAAAACTGTTTTGTGGGATAGGGTATATACAGTGGACATGCACAATTCTCGTTCAATAGGTATTTCAGTCAATTGATAATATTTTACTTAAAAATCATACCAGAGTATTTATCTACATCAGATAAAGTATTCCAGCGAGTTTCAATAAGAATAATTTTCAAATGTTGTTTTTATACTCAAAAACTGTTTTGTGGGATGGGGTATATACAGTGGACATGCACAATTCTCGTTCAATAGGTATTTCAGTCAATTGTTAAAATTTTATTAAAAATCATACCAGAGTATTTATCTACATCAGATAAAGTATTTTATCTACATCAGATAAAGTATTCCAGCGAGTTTCAATAAGAATAATTTTCAAATGTTGTTTTTATACTCAAAAACTGTTTTGTGGGATGGGGTATATACAGTGGACATGCACAATTCTCGTTCAATAGGTATTTCAATCAATTGTTAATATTTTCCTTCAAAATCATACCAGAGTATTTATCTACATCAGATAAAATATTCCAGCGAGTTTCAATAAAAATAATTTTCAAATCTTGCTTTTATACTCAAAAACTGTTTTGTGGGATGGGGTATATACAGTGGACATGCACAATTCTCGTTCAATAGGTATTTCAATCAATTGTTAATATTTTATTTAAAAATCATACCAGAGTATTTATCTACACCAGATAAAGTATTCCAGCGAGTTTCAATAAGAATAATTTTCAAATGTTGTTTTTATACTCAAAAACTGTTTTGTGGGATGGGGTATATACAGTGGACATGCACAATTCTCGTTCAATAGGTATTTCAATCAATTGTTAATATTTTACTTAAAAATTACACTAGAGTATTTATCTACATCAGATAAAGTATTCCAGCGAGTTTCAATAAGAATAATTTTCAAATGTTGTTTTTATACTCAAAAACTGTTTTGTGGGATGGGGTATATACAGTGGACATGCTTGATTCTCGTTCAATAGGTATTTCAATCAATTGTTAATATTTTACTTAAAAATTACACTAGAGTATTTATCTACACCAGTTAAAGTATTCCAGTTAGTGTCAATAAAAATGATTTTCAAATGTTGTTTTTATACTCAAAAACTGTTTTGTGGGATGGGGTATATACAGTGGACATGCACAATTCTCGTTCAATAGGTATTTCAGTCAATTGTTAATATTTTATTAAAAATCATACCAGAGTATTTATCTACACCAGATAAAGTATTCCAGCGAGTTTCAATAAGAATAATTTTCAAATGTTGTTTTTATACTCAAAAACTGTTTTGTGGGATGGGGTATATACAGTGGACATGCACAATTCTCGTTCAATAGGTATTTCAATCAATTGTTAATATTTTACTTAAAAATTACACTAGAGTATTTATCTACATCAGATAAAGTATTCCAGCGAGTTTCAATAAGAATAATTTTCAAATGTTGTTTTTATACTCAAAAACTGTTTTGTGGGATGGGGTATATACAGTGGACATGCTTGATTCTCGTTCAATAGGTATTTCAATCAATTGTTAATATTTTACTTAAAAATTACACTAGAGTATTTATCTACACCAGATAAAGTATTCCAGTTAGTTTCAATAAAAATAATTTTCAAATGTTGTTTTTATACTCAAAAACTGTTTTGTGGGATGGGGTATATACAGTGGACATGCACAATTCTCGTTCAATAGGTATTTCAGTCAATTGTTAATATTTTATTCAAAATCATACCAGAGTATTTATCTACATCAGATAAAGTATTTTATCTACATCAGATAAAGTATTCCAGCGAGTTTCAATAAAAATAATTTTGAAATGTTGTTTTTATACTCAAAAACTGTTTTGTGGGATAGGGTATATACAGTGGACATGCACAATTCTCGTTCAATAGGTATTTCAATCAATTGTTAATATTTTACTTAAAAATTACACTAGAGTATTTATCTACATCAGATAAAGTATTCCAGCGAGTTTCAATAAAAATAATTTTCAAATGTTGTTTTTATACTCAAAAACTGTTTTGTGGGATGGGGTATATACAGTGGACATGCACAATTCTCGTTCAATAGGTATTTCAGTCAATTGTTAATATTTGATTAAAAATCATACCAGAGTATTTATCTACATCAGATAAAGTATTTTATCTACATCAGATAAAGTATTCCAGCGAGTTTCAATAAAAATAATTTTGAAATGTTGTTTTTATACTCAAAAACTGTTTTGTGGGATAGGGTATATACAGTGGACATGCACAATTCTCGTTCAATAGGTATTTCAGTCAATTGATAATATTTTACTTAAAAATCATACCAGAGTATTTATCTACATCAGATAAAGTATTCCAGCGAGTTTCAATAAAAATAATTTTGAAATGTTGTTTTTATACTCAAAAACTGTTTTGTGGGATAGGGTATATACAGTGGACATGCACAATTCTCGTTCAATAGGTATTTCAGTCAATTGTTAATATTTTACTTAAAAATTACACTAGAGTATTTATCTACACCAGATAAAGTATTCCAGTTAGTTTCAATAAAAATAATTTTCAAATGTTGTTTTTATACTCAAAAACTGTTTTGTGGGATGGGGTATATACAGTGGACATGCACAATTCTCGTTCAATAGGTATTTCAGTCAATTGTTAATATTTTATTCAAAATCATACCAGAGTATTTATCTACATCAGATAAAGTATTTTATCTACATCAGATAAAGTATTCCAGCGAGTTTCAATAAAAATAATTTTGAAATGTTGTTTTTATACTCAAAAACTGTTTTGTGGGATAGGGTATATACAGTGGACATGCACAATTCTCGTTCAATAGGTATTTCAATCAATTGTTAATATTTTACTTAAAAATTACACTAGAGTATTTATCTACATCAGATAAAGTATTCCAGCGAGTTTCAATAAGAATAATTTTCAAATGTTGTTTTTATACTCAAAAACTGTTTTGTGGGATGGGGTATATACAGTGGACATGCACAATTCTCGTTCAATAGGTATTTCAGTCAATTGTTAATATTTGATTAAAAATCATACCAGAGTATTTATCTACATCAGATAAAGTATTTTATCTACATCAGATAAAGTATTCCAGCGAGTTTCAATAAAAATAATTTTGAAATGTTGTTTTTATACTCAAAAACTGTTTTGTGGGATAGGGTATAAACAGTGGACATGCACAATTCTCGTTCAATAGGTATTTCAGTCAATTGATAATATTTTACTTAAAAATCATACCAGAGTATTTATCTACATCAGATAAAGTATTCCAGCGAGTTTCAATAAAAATAATTTTGAAATGTTGTTTTTATACTCAAAAACTGTTTTGTGGGATGGGGTATATACAGTGGACATGCACAATTCTCGTTCAATAGGTATTTCAATCAATTGTTAATATTTTACTTAAAAATTACACTAGAGTATTTATCTACATCAGATAAAGTATTCCAGCGAGTTTCAATAAGAATAATTTTCAAATGTTGTTTTTATACTCAAAAACTGTTTTGTGGGATGGGGTATATACAGTGGACATGCACAATTCTCGTTCAATAGGTATTTCAGTCAATTGTTAATATTTGATTAAAAATCATACCAGAGTATTTATCTACATCAGATAAAGTATTTTATCTACATCAGATAAAGTATTCCAGCGAGTTTCAATAAAAATAATTTTGAAATGTTGTTTTTATACTCAAAAACTGTTTTGTGGGATAGGGTATAAACAGTGGACATGCACAATTCTCGTTCAATAGGTATTTCAGTCAATTGATAATATTTTACTTAAAAATCATACCAGAGTATTTATCTACATCAGATAAAGTATTCCAGCGAGTTTCAATAAAAATAATTTTGAAATGTTGTTTTTATACTCAAAAACTGTTTTGTGGGATAGGGTATATACAGTGGACATGCACAATTCTCGTTCAATAGGTATTTCAGTCAATTGATAATATTTTACTTAAAAATCATACCAGAGTATTTATCTACATCAGATAAAGTATTTTATCTACATCAGATAAAGTATTCCAGCGAGTTTCAATAAAAATAATTTTGAAATGTTGTTTTTATACTCAAAAACTGTTTTGTGGGATGGGGTATATACAGTGGACATGCACAATTCCTGCTCAATAGGTATTTCAATCAATTGTTAATATTTTCCTTCAAAATCATACCAGAGTATTTATCTACATCAGATAAAATATTCCAGCGAGTTTCAATAAAAATAATTTTCAAATCTTGCTTTTATACTCAAAAACTGTTTTGTGGGATGGGGTATATACAGTGGACATGCACAATTCTCGTTCAATAGGTATTTCAATCAATTGTTAATATTTTATTTAAAAATCATACCAGAGTATTTATCTACACCAGATAAAGTATTCCAGCGAGTTTCAATAAGAATAATTTTCAAATGTTGTTTTTATACTCAAAAACTGTTTTGTGGGATGGGTATATACAGTGGACATGCACAATTCTCGTTCAATAGGTATTTCAATCAATTGTTAATATTTTACTTAAAAATTACACTAGAGTATTTATCTACATCAGATAAAGTATTCCAGCGAGTTTCAATAAGAATAATTTTCAAATGTTGTTTTTATACTCAAAAACTGTTTTGTGGGATGGGGTATATACAGTGGACATGCTTGATTCTCGTTCAATAGGTATTTCAATCAATTGTTAATATTTTACTTAAAAATTACACTAGAGTATTTATCTACACCAGATAAAGTATTCCAGTTAGTGTCAATAAAAATAATTTTCAAATGTTGTTTTTATACTCAAAAACTGTTTTGTGGGATGGGGTATATACAGTGGACATGCACAATTCTCGTTCAATAGGTATTTCAGTCAATTGTTAATATTTTATTAAAAATCATACCAGAGTATTTATCTACACCAGATAAAGTATTCCAGCGAGTTTCAATAAGAATAATTTTCAAATGTTGTTTTTATACTCAAAAACTGTTTTGTGGGATGGGGTATATACAGTGGACATGCACAATTCTCGTTCAATAGGTATTTCAATCAATTGTTAATATTTTACTTAAAAATTACACTAGAGTATTTATCTACATCAGATAAAGTATTCCAGCGAGTTTCAATAAGAATAATTTTCAAATGTTGTTTTTATACTCAAAAACTGTTTTGTGGGATGGGGTATATACAGTGGACATGCTTGATTCTCGTTCAATAGGTATTTCAATCAATTGTTAATATTTTACTTAAAAATTACACTAGAGTATTTATCTACACCAGATAAAGTATTCCAGTTAGTTTCAATAAAAATAATTTTCAAATGTTGTTTTTATACTCAAAAACTGTTTTGTGGGATGGGGTATATACAGTGGACATGCACAATTCTCGTTCAATAGGTATTTCAGTCAATTGTTAATATTTTATTAAAAATCATACCAGAGTATTTATCTACATCAGATAAAGTATTTTATCTACATCAGATAAAGTATTCCAGCGAGTTTCAATAAAAATAATTTTGAAATGTTGTTTTTATACTCAAAAACTGTTTTGTGGGATAGGGTATATACAGTGGACATGCACAATTCTCGTTCAATAGGTATTTCAGTCAATTGTTAATATTTTACTTAAAAATTACACTAGAGTATTTATCTACATCAGATAAAGTATTCCAGCGAGTTTCAATAAGAATAATTTTCAAATGTTGTTTTTATACTCAAAAACTGTTTTGTGGGATGGGGTATATACAGTGGACACGCACAATTCTCGTTCAATAGGTATTTCAGTCAATTGTTAATATTTTATTAAAAATCATACCAGAGTATTTATCTACACCAGATAAAGTATTCCAGCGAGTTTCGATAAGAATAATTTTCAAATGTTGTTTTTATACTCAAAAACTGTTTTGTGGGATGGGGTATATACAGTGGACATGCACAATTCTCGTTCAATAGGTATTTCAATCAATTGTTAATATTTTACTTAAAAATTACACTAGAGTATTTATCTACATCAGATAAAGTATTCCAGCGAGTTTCAATAAGAATAATTTTCAAATGTTGTTTTTATACTCAAAAACTGTTTTGTGGGATGGGGTATATACAGTGGACATGCTTGATTCTCGTTCAATAGGTATTTCAATCAATTGTTAATATTTTACTTAAAAATTACACTAGAGTATTTATCTACACCAGATAAAGTATTCCAGTTAGTTTCAATAAAAATAATTTTCAAATGTTGTTTTTATACTCAAAAACTGTTTTGTGGGATGGGGTATATACAGTGGACATGCACAATTCTCGTTCAATAGGTATTTCAGTCAATTGTTAATATTTTATTCAAAATCATACCAGAGTATTTATTTACATCAGATAAAGTATTTTATCTACATCAGATAAAGTATACCAGCGAGTTTCAATAAAAATAATTTTGAAATGTTGTTTTTATACTCAAAAACTGTTTTGTGGGATAGGGTATATACAGTGGACATGCACAATTCTCGTTCAATAGGTATTTCAATCAATTGTTAATATTTTACTTAAAAATTACACTAGAGTATTTATCTACATCAGATAAAGTATTCCAGCGAGTTTCAATAAGAATAATTTTCAAATGTTGTTTTTATACTCAAAAACTGTTTTGTGGGATGGGGTATATACAGTGGACATGCACAATTCTCGTTCAATAGGTATTTCAATCAATTGTTAATATTTTCCTTCAAAATCATACCAGAGTATTTATCTACATCAGATAAAATATTCCAGCGAGTTTCAATAAAAATAATTTTCAAATCTTGCTTTTATACTCAAAAACTGTTTTGTGGGATGGGGTATATACAGTGGACATGCACAATTCTCGTTCAATAGGTATTTCAATCAATTGTTAATATTTTATTTAAAAATCATACCAGAGTATTTATCTACACCAGATAAAGTATTCCAGCGAGTTTCAATAAGAATAATTTTCAAATGTTGTTTTTATACTCAAAAACTGTTTTGTGGGATGGGGTATATACAGTGGACATGCACAATTCTCGTTCAATAGGTATTTCAATCAATTGTTAATATTTTACTTAAAAATTACACTAGAGTATTTATCTACATCAGATAAAGTATTCCAGCGAGTTTCAATAAGAATAATTTTCAAATGTTGTTTTTATACTCAAAAACTGTTTTGTGGGATGGGGTATATACAGTGGACATGCTTGATTCTCGTTCAATAGGTATTTCAATCAATTGTTAATATTTTACTTAAAAATTACACTAGAGTATTTATCTACACCAGTTAAAGTATTCCAGTTAGTGTCAATAAAAATAATTTTCAAATGTTGTTTTTATACTCAAAAACTGTTTTGTGGGATGGGGTATATACAGTGGACATGCACAATTCTCGTTCAATAGGTATTTCAGTCAATTGTTAATATTTTATTAAAAATCATACCAGAGTATTTATCTACACCAGATAAAGTATTCCAGCGAGTTTCAATAAGAATAATTTTCAAATGTTGTTTTTATACTCAAAAACTGTTTTGTGGGATGGGGTATATACAGTGGACATGCACAATTCTCGTTCAATAGGTATTTCAATCAATTGTTAATATTTTACTTAAAAATTACACTAGAGTATTTATCTACATCAGATAAAGTATTCCAGCGAGTTTCAATAAGAATAATTTTCAAATGTTGTTTTTATACTCAAAAACTGTTTTGTGGGATGGGGTATATACAGTGGACATGCTTGATTCTCGTTCAATAGGTATTTCAATCAATTGTTAATATTTTACTTAAAAATTACACTAGAGTATTTATCTACACCAGATAAAGTATTCCAGTTAGTTTCAATAAAAATAATTTTCAAATGTTGTTTTTATACTCAAAAACTGTTTTGTGGGATGGGGTATATACAGTGGACATGCACAATTCTCGTTCAATAGGTATTTCAGTCAATTGTTAATATTTTATTCAAAATCATACCAGAGTATTTATCTACATCAGATAAAGTATTTTATCTACATCAGATAAAGTATTCCAGCGAGTTTCAATAAAAATAATTTTGAAATGTTGTTTTTATACTCAAAAACTGTTTTGTGGGATAGGGTATATACAGTGGACATGCACAATTCTCGTTCAATAGGTATTTCAATCAATTGTTAATATTTTACTTAAAAATTACACTAGAGTATTTATCTACATCAGATAAAGTATTCCAGCGAGTTTCAATAAGAATAATTTTCAAATGTTGTTTTTATACTCAAAAACTGTTTTGTGGGATGGGGTATATACAGTGGACATGCACAATTCTCGTTCAATAGGTATTTCAGTCAATTGTTAATATTTGATTAAAAATCATACCAGAGTATTTATCTACATCAGATAAAGT